>MU223097.1:21971-60633 GCA_018584345.1 Thuja plicata | reverse complement strand
TAGCACAAGTCAGATCCAAATATGCTATAAAAAATGACAGATTGAAAATGTACAAATATGCTATTTGGGATCAACTTGAAATGTTTGATGCTTTTGATATAAGTTGGTTAGAAAGGTCAAAAAATATTATGGCCGATTTTTTAGCAAATGTTGCTTTAAAAATTGATGATTTGACCTTACATGGGGTATCAATACTAGAAGTCAGAACAAGACCAGTTGTTCCAGACAACATATACAACTGGAAAGTGTTCCAGGATGATCAAGATATTTTGAGGTTCATGCAATGTTTAGACCATTATGAGAACGAGAGTATAGATTGTAGTTCCTTACTGGAACATGATGATGGAAAATATTACATATTTGGAAATGAGGTTGTCTAATTAAGTTCTAATCAGATTCCTAGGGGACTGGTTGAGCTTGAAGAATTGTTTATAAGTCGGCAAAATGATTCATCAAAGTTAAGCAATGCTAAGATTAAGGATTTAGAAGAGATAAACTTAGGATCTGAAAGTAGTCCTCAAATATTTTATATTGGGAAAGGTTTAGATCCTCACATAAGAACAAATCTGATCAAGTTACTAAGAAAATACAAACATGTATTTTCTTGGTCATATGAGGACTTGAAAGCATATAGAGAAGACCTTTTTCAACATGAAATCCCATTGAAATAAGATGTAAAGCCATTTAGGCAAAAACAAATTCCTATTAACCCCTTGTTGGCTCCCAAGATGCAGCAAGAGTTGATGAAACTCAAGGATGCTAGGATAATCTAGCCCATTAGACATTCAACTTGGGTATCAAATCTAGTGCTAGTTAGAAAGAAAAATGGTGACATCAGACTATGTGTTTATTTCAGAAATCTAAATATTGCTTCATTGAAAGATAACTATTCATTACCCAATATGGAAGCAATGTTGCATAAGGTGACTGGTTGTGAATTTTTGTCAATGATGGATGGTTTCTCAGGTTATAACCAAGTCTTAGTTAAAGAGACAGAGTAGTATAAAACTACATTTACTACTCCATGGGGAACCTATGTGTATATCAGAATGCCTTTTGGATTAATAAATGCAGGGGCAACTTTTCAGAGGGCTATGGATGTTGCTTTCAAAGAATTCATTGATCTATTCATGGTTATTTATCAAGATGACTTAACTGCATATTCAAAAATGGCTATTGATCATTGTGATCACTTGGGAAAGATTTTTAACAGAGCATTGGAATACGGTGTCTCACTAAATCCCAAGAAGTGTCATTTTTCAGTCAAAGAAGGGAAGTTGTTGGGACATATAGTATCTAGAGAAGGGGTCAGAATAGACCCTGAGAGAGTGGAAGCAATTCAAAAGGTGATTGCTCCAAAGAACTTAAAAGGTGTGCAATCTTTCTTAGGAAAGATAAACTTTGTCCGAAGATTCATAGTAAATTTTGCAAAAATTGTTAAACCCATTGTCAAATTATTAAAGAAGGATGCCAAGTTTGTTTGGAATGAAGAAGCCCAACAAGCATTTGAAAAAATAAAGAAAGCAGTACAAGAAGCCCCAATTTTGAAATCTCCTGATTATACTAAGCCTTTCTCTTTGTTTTCATTTGCATCATTCCATACAATTGCTGCTATTCTCCTTCAAAAGGAAGGACAAGGATTTGAACATCCCATAGCCTTTTATAGTAAATCCTTGCAGGTTGCAGAGCTTAACTATGAAATAATGGAGAAACAAGCTTATGCATTGGTAAAGGCTGTGAAGTCTTTTAGGCCCTACTTGGTTTGTGCTAAGGTGCAGGCCTATGTTCCTCATTCAGCAGTAAAGGATATCCTTACACAGTCATAGGTAACTAGTAAGAGGTGTAAGTGGATTACAAGAATTCAGGAATTCAACCTTGAAATCAATATCACCAAATTAATAAGAGGACAAGGCTTGGAAAAGCTCATGATAGAAGAGAACCTGGATTTAGTATAGATAAATTAGATAGGAACACATGACCAAGCCATTACTAGTATAGAAAGGTAACCATACTATACTGATATTGCATTTTTTCTCAAAAATGCTAAGTGTCCTGATCATTTGTCTAAAAATCAGAAGAGGAGTCTGAAATTCCAAGCTCAAAGGTATACTCTGATCCAAGGTGACTTGTTTTGGAAAGATAAGAATAGTGTACTATTGTTGTGTCTTGATAGATACCAAGCTGAGAAAGTTTTGACTGAGATGCATGAAGGAGAATGTGGAGGTCACTTTTCTGCTAAAACCACTGCCCATAAGATTTTAAGGGCAGGGTATTATTGGCCTACTTTGTTCAAAGATACTTATATACATGTCAGGAAATGTGAACCATGTCAAAAGTTTTCCAATAAACTAAAATTTGCAGGTGCTTTGTTACTAAACCCAGTGAGTACTGAAGCTCCTTTTTCTATGTGGGGGATTGATTTTATTGGTGAATTTCAGGAGAAATCTAGTGGTGGACATACTTGGATATTGGTTGCCACAGATTAATTTACTAAGTGGATTGAAGCTATCCCTACAAAGAGAGAAACAAGCAAGGTGGTTACTGAGTTTATCATGCAGAATATTGTAACCAGATTTGGTGTACCTATTAAGTTAGTAATGGACAATGCTATGAGTTTCAGATCAGAAGAAATGACAAGTTTCTATGAAAGGTATGGGATTATAATATCATATTCATCCCCATATCACCCATAGGCTAATGGACAAGCTGAGTCTAGCAATAAAATTATATTGAAGATACTGAAGAGGACTTTGGAACAAAATAAGAGAACATGAGACACAAAATTGAAATTATCTCTTTGGGCTGATAGGATAACACTCAAGAAGGCAACTAGTAAGTCTCCTTTTGAGTTGGTATATGGTCTACAAGCAAGGTTTCCAATTAACAATCTATTACCAGTATGCCAATTCATACAAGAAGAACATTTAGATGTCTATGAAAATATGAAAGATAGAATGATACAACTAACTGAATTGGATGAAGCAAGGAGAAATAGTGAAAGATAAAACATAAAATTATAGCAAAAGATGAAGTATATGTTTGATAAAAGGGCTACGAAGAGAAATTTATAGGCTGGTGACTTAGTTCTCCAATGGAATGCAAGGGCAGAGGAAAAAGGTAAGCACAAGAAATTTGAGTCTTTATGGCTAGGACCTTTTATTGTTTCAGAAAATTTTGGCAAAGACTCATATTTATTTAAAAATATGGAGAGAGAAAATTTAGAGTTTCCTGTGCATGGGCAATTCTTGAAGCCTTTCTTTAAGTAAAGATCAAAGAAATGCACAAGTGAATATGTATCATATGTAAATCTTTGCCTTCTTTGTTTGTAAAGTTCTGTAAATATTTCCCTTTCTGCTTTGGGTGTTTTGCTCCATTTTTTCAAGAGGTCTGCAACCAGAGATACTATGGTTCTTTGCCATAAACCGTGTTTAGTCAATCCTCATTAGAGCCACTATTGGTTGTATTCCTAGTTCTGGTCTGTTTGCCAAAGTTTTGTGATCCTCATGCTCTTTTCTTTTCTAAAGCCAGAAGTCTCTCAGTTCTTTGTAATTTTCCAGTTGAAATTTTAGGGTCTTCAGGTCAAAATCTCTGTAAAAATGCAAAACCTCGAAACCCTAGGTCTTATTTTATAGGTCAAAATGAGAAAAACCCTAAGATGTTTATCATACTTCTATTTTGGTGTTACCTTTTTGAAAATAACTTAAGTCATGTGTTTTAAGCCATGGTCGCCTAGTCGCGTGATCCTGATCGCATATTCCTTTTTATCTTGAGACTTGGAAATTGGCTTATGTCGGGATGTCTCTCAAAGAATTGGAATATTCTTTTTGTTTTATGGGACTTGGCGGAGCCCTTCATGTCGCGTAGTCTCCAAATAACAAATATGTCAGTAACTAATAAATGGGCCCATAGATGAGTCATGGTGTCATATAAAAAGGCCAGCAGTTAGTGATTTGTTGTGAGACCTGGTGATTTCTTTAGTCGCATGGTCTCTAAATTGGTCTGCAATTAAAAGCTCATGTCACGTAGTCTCCAGAAGGGATGAAGATTAAGGGAAAGATGCTGAGACTTTGTGACTAACCACATACAGTTTGAGATATGACACAGTCGGGTTGTCCCGGGATTAAAATGCTAAGTCAGTTCTCCATTCAGTGATTCAGAGACAAATGATAGAAGGAGACATGTGTCCAAAGGTGAGAGGATTAAGAAGCATGTTGCATAGTCTCCAAAAGGAAAAGGATCATCTGGTGATTAAGAGACTAAGCTTATAAACTGCTTTCTTATCACGGAGTCTCTGAATTGATATAAAAGTATTAAAAATAATCAGTGACTTAGCTGGGCCATCAGATGTAATGATGAAAAGATCAAATGGTGGTCGCAAAGTCTCTGATCAAAAAGGCTTAAAGGTAAAAGTTCTCGTGACTTGGAGATAGCTATTTGCCGCGTAGTCTCTGAATTAAAACCAAAATCCAATGTTTGTCGCATTGTCTCAGAAAGATTTATCACTTAACATTGTATTCAGCGATTAAGCGACCAAGGGTAGTCACGGGGTCTCATAATGAAAAGAAATATTCAGCGACTTGGAGATAACTGTAAAAGCTAAAAGCAACTGTCAGTCATGGAGTCTCCAAGTAAAATGTGAGTTAGATCTTTCATCTAGTGACTTTGATTTCTACGGTCACGTGATCGCTAGAAATAAACTATGGTTAACCAAGACAGAGAAAATAACATGGTCACTTGGTCTCTAGAAGAATTAAGTGTTAAAGAGTTGGGTCAGCGACAAAGAGATAATACACAGTCGCGTAGTTGCTCAATATGAATTTTGAGAAAAGGCGGCAGTTGCTGACATGACAACATGAATCATTTGATGTCCAATGAAAATCCAAAATATTGATTGATGAATAAAAAGGGTAGCTAAGATGTATGATAGAGAGCCAATCACACTGAGACATGTCATAATTTTCAAATTTTATAAGGTTTTTCTGAGGATACATATATATGAATTTGATTTCCTGTCACACTCATGAACTATGGCTAGGTTTTCAATCAATTCCACAGCATGCTGAATTGAATATAGAATTGATGATTTTTCAAATGATGAGCTATGTACTTGAAACAGTTACCATAAAGAGTCGATTGAAGGTTTATTTTCTAACTTATCTTGCTTTCAAAATTAAAGAGCAGAAGAGTGCTAGGTTTTCTGAGTTGAGAGAAGAAATTGGATAAGTTGCAGAGTACTCAATTACTTAAAAGGCTTTGAATTTATGAGAACAGTGCATAGAGAAGTAAAGTAAGTCTTGAGAGGAGATTTGCTTCAATATCGGTAAGAAAAAGGGGATTGAAACAAAGCAAACATGAGAAGAGCAGTTAGTGTAGCTTCTACCAGTGGGAGAAGTGAAGAGATAGATGAAGATGCTAAGGGGAAGTGAAATTACTCTGATGAATTCCTCAGATTGCTACCAGGTTCAACTCAGAACAAGAGGGAAAATGCTAATGTGCTTACTGATGACTATTGTGACATCAGGGATGGTGATACTCTCGGAACAACAGGTTTTTCCCTCTTTAACTACTTTTATAAAAATTCTGATAAAGCCATTCCAATTTCAAACCCTTGGACCTTGGTTTGGCTAGGTTAATTTTCCCTAACATCTACATAGATGTAGATTTGTTCTTAGGCCTTGCCAGTCACTATGATGTCTTGTCTAAGACAATTAAGAGGAATGATGGCACTGCCCTGCTCATCCTAAATAGAAATTCATTTATGCAAGCTTTTGGCTTGTATAGTACCATGTCCACAAAAATTAACATTACTAGGCAAGAAGAGAGGTATAATTTAAAGCCTAGTATTGGTAGGGGACAGTTGCAGAAACACATGCTCAAGGAGGTAAGAAACCATCTTACTCCTATATCTCAGACAAGCCCTTATTGCTTCAAGGACCTGCATTTCTACATTAAGTACATCACCTATGCCCTGTGTAGAGTGCTAGAGATAGATGGGGAAGCATAAAAGATTAATGTCAGATTATTGATGATGGTGTTGGATCTACAGGAGGTGCATTCTAGCACCAGCTATGACTATATACAATATATCATTAATAAGATGCATGAAGGATTAGTAGCAACTCAGAAGAAGATGAAGGATCCTAAGGAGAAAGAACCCAAGTTCTTCCATTACTCCATCCTCATGCATCTCCTGTTACATTTTAATTTTGTGATCATGGATGTAAACAACTTGAGTCCTCAAAGGATTTTTCAAGACGGACCTAATCCCATTCAGTTTTGGGTAAAGATTTGGAACTATACATCCAAGGACTGTGACTACTGTGCATTCCAGAATTGGATTGTATATCCAATAATACAGCGCATGGGCATCAGTAGGACAAGGCTCCCAATTAATATTATGCAACTACTAAGGCCTAATGAATATTTAGATAAATGGGAGGGAGATCATAATTGGGGAGATTTCTTCCTTGAAGAGAACTTTACCATAATAAGGGTATATGGATGTATACATCCACCCCATATCTTTCCTTACCATGTTCCATCAAGAGTTGTTGCCATGGAATTTATATGGAAGTTGTTATTAATAGATAATGAGCACTTTGCACCACACAGGAAGGGGACCTTAACCCCTAGACAGCTCAAAATCTTCAATTTTACTATTGGCAAAGGTGCCATTCATTCAGTCAGCCAGTGGCTAGAAATTTGTAGAATGGGGGAAGCCTCATACATATTTATTGATCCTAAGGGTTTTATGGCAGGAGTTAGAAGGCTGTATACACCCACAATCCCTAATACAAATGTCCATTGTGAGTGTAATGAAGAAGATGCAACAAGAAATCTTCTCGATGAAGATGAAATCAGGACAAGAAGGGAGAGGATCTAGGAATTACTAAAACTATAGACACAAATAAAGAGAAATGGATTGGCTTTTGGAGGTTTCTATCCTGATTTGTCATATTTTGACAGAATCAAAGCCATGATTGACAATTTTTATGTGCTTTGTGAACAGCTTGAAAATGTTTTAGACAAGAAAGGAGCCCAAGAGCCAGATCATTTAGAGTTTGAATATGAAAGTGGTAGTGACAGTGACTATGCCCATCCATCTAGATGTGATCAGCCTTAGCAAAAATTTTTAGAGATACCATAGTTGTAGGGAGCTGAGGGCCACATCCTTGACCTAACAGAGGCCACATAGCTTGATGATATAGATGAGACTAAAGCCAAAAGGAAAAAGGTAAATATAGGCCAGCCTTTAGCTGAGAGGTAGGAAAAGAAAAAGGATAGATCAAGTGCCCTAGTTCCTGGGAATAGGTTATATGACCATAACCTAATAAAATTGATTAGGCAGGGCAAGAGGAAGCAACCTAATATAGAGGAAAATATTGAATTACCTCTTAAGTCTTGTATTGATGAAAGGTTGATACATCAACAACAAATTTTAAGTGATGATAACTTCATCAAAACTAAGGAATTTAAAGACTTCTTAATATGGTACAAGAAAGAGAAAATTAGAGCTCAGTTAAAGGTTGAGGGGGAAGAGACAGTGACCAAGGAGGCCCTTTTGACCTTACAATCATATGACCCAAACAACAAGGACATCTCACCTGATGAGGCCAGAAAAATGGTATTGAACAGTGGCATATTGCTTGCTGAGGCTTGGGACTTGGCTTTAGCTTTCATAATTGATCAGATAAGAAAGTAGCCGGACTTGAAGATGGCAAGTGAGGTACAAATTGGATATATGATTAAGGCTTTTGGGTATAGCCCAAAATCTCAAGCCTTTGCCATGTGGAGCCTTTGCCCAAAGGACCAGAAGCCTCAGTTGGTGAACATTCAAGAGAACATGGTAGGCAATCAAATGGTCTGGTCTGTACAAAATACAGGGGATTTGGAAATATCCCAGATTATGACACATTGGGCACACTTGAATGAGGACAAGACTAAATAGTTGTATGATAAGTGTAGCATATTGATAGAGGAGACCGCTACATTGGCCAAAGATCGAGAGTTTTTCCACATCAAAATACATCAGCAGGATCAGGTGATTGCAAGGCTAATGAAGGAATTAGAAGGAAAACCTGAGGTAGTGTATGTACCTTCACAATAACCTTTGGAAATTGAAGAAAAAGAAAAATCAGAAGAGGTGATTGAGAAGGATGATATAGGAGAAAAGAAGAATGAAATTGCCTTGAATGCATTTAGAGGCATTCTGCAACACAAGATTGATGTATTGAAGGATAAGACTGATGTTATTATTCTTGCTTATAATAATTTGCCAACATTGCATGTTTAGGTAATGGGGTATCTTGCTATATTGAACCCCTATTTTACCCAATGGTCTTCCAGGGTGCAGTTGTTTGAAAAACTTGATTCTTTGCAAACCCTGAGATCATATTTACCTAAGGTAGTAATAGAAGTGGAAGATGAGATCAGAAAGATTAATGTTGCTCTCTCATTCTTCAAAGGCAAATTGAATCAGATAGAGGTTAAATTGAGCCTCTTTTCTATAGATTTTAATAGATTTGTTCCTTCCATAAGAGGAGAAGATGATTAGATAAAGGCCTTAGATGCCTAGAGGAATGAGTTTGATAGCAAGATGCCTAATAATGAAGCATTTATTTTGGGATCAGATTTGGATATTGAGGGATTTAATAAGATATGAGATGAGGCCTTCAAGGCTGAAGCTGACATTAATAAGTTTCTAATGGATGTTAAGAGCATCACTGATGTCAGATGGGAGAGACAAAAGGCACAAGTACAGGGCACTCAGGACTTCAAGTTGCCAACAGATGATGAAGTGACAGCATGGGAGCTGATGACTAGGCTAAAGAAGAAGTCTGTGATTGAAGAATAAATTCTAGATGAAGAGTATAAGGGAACACCTGGCACCTGATCAATGAGAATAGGGAGGTTAGATATAAATAGAGATGAGTGTAGGTTAGCCTATAATGGTGGTCAGTCAATCTTAATGCAACTACCAGAAGCTATCCTAAACACTGTCAGACAAAGGCACCAGATTCCAAAAGAGACAAAGAATATCAAATCTACATCCTCTGTTCTTGTCCTCCCACCTCTTCTAAATTCTCTTATTTTGTCTTTTTCTGTACTTTTAGGGTTAGGTTGCTTAAACCATCTGAAGTTTGTTGCATCTTAAAATAAAGGATTCCAAGATGGGTAAGGACCTATATATAGGACCAAAGTTGTAATTGTAAAAGAGGATGAAATATAATTGAAGACAGACTTTTTGATTTCTGTCTGTGTTTTGAGCTTTTTAAGCCTTGATATGTATTTGAAACAGAATATATGAATAAAAATGTAGTACAACTTTATTTTACATTGTTGTTGTCTCTTTGCTTATTGTATGCACTCTTTTATGTTTAATTTGTAAGGCATCTTAAACATATTGGCTATAAGGTAGCTATTTTATCATTTGCAAGTTTCTTCTAACAAAAGAATTAAACTTTGTGAGTAGTTTCAGAGAGTACTGCAATAACTAAGGATTTCATACAATATTGTAGAAGTGACAGGATAAGTTTGCAAGGCATTTTATCTGAGTTGCATGTAGGTTGTAAGGCATCCTACAATATTCTTATTTGTGTATTTATGTGGATTTACATCTTTTGACTCTATTTGCTCAAGGATAAACATTGGTCTAGAGTTTGTCAAGTGATTCATCATCATCCAAGCATTAAAAAACTATTTAAACCAATAAATTTCAGAGTATTTTGTAGAATCAATTGTATTCCTAAGGGTTACAGTTGAATTTTGTTGATTTCTTAAAGAGAAAATCAAATAGGTTATTCCTCCTAGATTCATAAGAGTTGCAAAAGGAAAGAAGAATGTATTTCTTGCTTATGTTGCTGTCTGTTATCATTAAGATATTGATTTGGATTACCAAGCTTATCCTTAGAATAATCATAGTCATGTATATTTTTATATACATGTCCTTCTAAAATAGAGCATTTAGTACAAAAGGTTCAATCCACTCTAGAGATACTGTTAAGACAGTAATCAGTCATAGGTAAAACCTGCCTGAGTTAGTGAATCTCAAAATAGAATGAGGTGGTAATAGATATCCCCAGTGTTATCAAGAACCTCATCAATTAGTGTTTTTCCCTTGCTTGAGTCATAGTGTCAAAAGGAATTAATGGGTCATAGAGTTGTTTAAGATTTCAAGTATCTTTCAGAGGACTAGCAATGCAAAACCCTAACACCTCCATAGTAACTCCATTCTTAATTAAGTCTTGGAAAGAATGTGGGCATTGTTACCTCAACCGATAGTTCATTTTTTTATTCATGCTATTGATGAAGATGTCCATCTTTTCCTTTTCAGGGATGCTTCGAGGGTATCTAGCAAATACTGCTCTCCATCTTTGTAGGAAAAGAAAGAATCTATCTCCTTCATGTTGTTTGGTATTACATAAATTTATCATTGTGACTTCACGTTTAATATTATAAGAATAATGCGTCACAAATTTGGAAGCCAATTCCTCAAAATTGAAAATACCGAAAGGTAATTTGGAAAACCATTCCATCGCAATTCCTCCAAGGCTTCATGGAAATAACCTCATTAAATATGTTGTATCATGCATGAACTCCAAGATTGATGCACAAAATTACCTTAAGTGATCTTGGGGATCGGATGATCCTTCATATTTATCATACTTAGGAAAAACATCATTACTAGGGAATGGAACCATAATTAAGCTGTTATCAAATCAAAATGGACACAATTCTTTGATAGAGAAGAGTTTAGGAGCCCCTATTTGCTTCATGTTGTCCAACTTCATTTGGAATAACTTAAATTGTTTGTTCATAATGTCGATAGGGTTGGTGTCTTCTTCTTTTTGTTTTAACTTGACGACATCATAATTATGAGGGAGTTTAGAACCCGCTTGTGCCATTTCTAGGAAGTATTTTTCCCTATCTCTTTCCAATACTTTCTCCATGAGTTTCATGAAGAATGGGCTTTGTACCGCTTCGTTGACCTTTTCTTCAGTAGCCTCTTCGTCATTAGGATAATTGTTACCTCCATTATTATTGTCTACCCCTTGGTTGTTAGGGTCAATTCCTAATCCATTAGCCCCATTGTTGTTAACCTCACCATTTCTATTATTTTTAGTGTTGTCCTTGTTGGCGAGGTTAATGAGGTCGGGATCCATATTTCTAAAAGGAAAAGTCATCCTGTTTGATTCTACCTCTTTTGTTGGTTTGATCTTTTGTTGTGAAGAAGTAGAGGTATCTCTTGGAAAAGGAAGTTATTTCCTTAGATAAGTTCCATCTGATTGCAAGGTAGACTTTATGTAATGCGATCAGGTGAAATCCAACATGAGCATAAATCAATAATTTCTTAGCTTTTATCCCCTTTTGATCAATCCCTAAATGATTTTTTGAATTGTCCAAAGATGAGGGATTATGATCAATGTAATGTGATGAACAAGTAGAATGTCCAAATGGGTATCCAAATATAAAAGTTAATTTTTTTCAAACCCTCAGGAAATGCTCCATGTTTCTCTATCTCAGTCTATATGCATGACTTTACTTTATAGTACGCGAGACTTGAGTGTAGCTTACATGCTTACTAGAAATTAGTTACACGCAACTTCAAGATATAGTACACGACATTTGGTTATTAGCACATGGCACATTAGATTTGTATGCGTCACTTGGAGAGTGACTATGTGCAACTTAACACCTGGTATGTGCAACTTGAGTTGTTTAAGCTCAATATCACTTCTGACATGTGTGAAAAGAATGGTTGTACGCATAGCTTTGCTAGGTAAAAGACATTTGTCACTATTTTTGATGAATTTTTTAAAAGTTTAAAGTTTTTTTATCAGATTTTAGGATGTTCTTATTTGAAAACTTTAAAAACAACCACAACACACACACACAACAAATAATTGTTTCTATACCTTAAAAAACACAAAGTGTATGTTCTTGGATGTTATAATGGGTCAAAACAAGAATATCTTCGAAGAAATCTACCTAAATTCAATTTTGGCTTTTAATCATGGCTTTACAAGGTAGCTTACTACTTTAACAGAGTTTGTAAGTGTAAATTTGTTCAAATAAGTGAAAATTCTCTTATACCCTCTTGACAAGGGCCTCCCACATGCATAAAAATAGGATTTTGCGCAATCCTGAAGGACTATTAGAGGATGTGAAGATTCTTAGCACCTATTTGTCATTCGATACTTTTGAGAATGAATGCATTTATATTATAGTGGGTTGGATGTATATCATGGCTAAAGTGATTGCCTCCCACTTGGTTCATTTCCTCTCACCATCCTCGTAAGGCTATTCTTGGGAGATAGGCCCTCTAAAGATCTAGCATGTTCATATAGAAAGCAATAATTGAATTGAATCAAGCAAGTTGGGGAGTTTGATTCACTCAAAGAGTGAAGACCATATCCTTACTACATTTTCCAATTCCAAACACTTCAAATACAAATTTTTCATTTTTAACCTCTTGACAAGGAGGTTTTTAGAAATAAATTGTTTGGTTCAATTACCACCTTTCTTTCTATCACTCAATTCCAACACTTTTGGCTTTTTGATCAACTTCAAAAAGCTGAGAGCATATACCTAATGTTTTCCTTGAGTGACAATAATAGGCTCTAACTACTAGATTTGGAATTTTGAAATTTCCACAAGTTAAGTAAGTGCAAGATTATTTAGAAAAATACCTTTTCCATGTAGCTAGCGAAGGCTAAGTGTTTTTTTGAGGACTTTTTTTTTCTTTTTTTCTTATACTCACCTAGTGGCGATCATTCCCTCTCCTTCTCCTCCAACAAGTTAGTCAACAAAACCACCAAAGTGAAGGAAAACCAAAAGAAATTGAAATAACAATAATTCAAAGATCTTTCCTTAATTTTGCAAAATTGATTAAAGATATTATCAAACTTATTATTAATTCAATTAGGGAAACTTAGTTTTGTAAGCTTGGACAACTTTGACAAAATGTTCATACAATTTCTACTTTTCTTCTAAATTGTCCAAAATAGATAAGTTATGAACTTATTTTGCATGTTTGTTCAAAATACTTACCTCTTTTCTCTCCTTGCAGATTCGTTGTTCTGGTTTTTGAACTTTAGGATGCATGTTCATCTGCAAAAATAGAAACACAAAGTGTCAATTATTAGATTTTAATAATCTGCCACTTGAAAAATACAGAGAACAGTAAGTGTCATTTAACAGCTTATACGCGCAACTTTAAACTAATGCAAGCATGATTTTATAAACTACTATGCGTGACTTAAGAATTGACAAGCATAAGATAGCATGCAAAGGCAAGAAAAGATAGCTTAAAATGTGAGATAGAATGTATTGCACACGGTAAAAGAAGTAGTGCAAGGATGATTTCACTGTTGGTACACGTGACTTTGTAGTCAAACGCATGATTTCACTGTCTGCACACGGTGAAATAATCTTTGTAGGCATGAATTTTCTGTGCATAAGCGTGAAGATTTGTCTGGTAGGCGTTCATTTGCCTGCAACCTACAAAATAGACAAGAAAACACACAAAATATGCAAAATATAGATGAAAAATAGAGATTAGAGGCTTAAAGCCCCACGGTGGGCACCATTTATGTATGTATAAATCACACCTTCATGAAATTAAGGTGAAATCTATCAATTCTATGGAATCAAAAGTACAATTTAATCTAAAGAATTGACAAAATTAGCATTTAACATTCCATGGGTCTCTAACTAAGCATGCTAATGAAGCTCTCAACCTTAATCTCCATTAGCGACAATCCTAGAATGATAATTGATATAAGATGATGCCTAATCTAGCTGACAACTCTCAAATCGCAATACAATTTCATTTAATATTGCTCAAATGACGCTCTCAAATGATATGCTCTTGATAAAATTGTCTATAATAAGGATCCAATTGCTCATGAATGTCTACGATTCTTAATGCTCTCAAAATGATTTCTATTTATAGGATTTCCCGAGGGTAGGGGGTAGAGTTAAGTTGATCATGATCAAAGCATGGCTGAGTTGAAGGCTTTCAAATGGTTTCAAATGGGGAGACCATTTAAATGGTGGTCTCAAAGGTTGGGACAAAGAGACAAATTGAGTGGTGAGGATTTTGAAGTTTAAAATGAGTGATCAAGATTGCAAAGTTTGGAGTGATCCATGTTATTTCAATCCTTTATTCTCATTGGTTATCCAAATTCTTGTCCCCTTTGTTGAAAGAAATAAGGATTTAATAAATTCAATTAATTAATTAAATTAGGCATGTAAGGAATAGGTTGATTTTTATTTTTGATTTAAAACTATATAATTAATTGATTAAATCAATTATATAGCTTAGATTTATTCCTTTTAGGCTTATATTTAATTAATCGATATATTTGTTAATTGATCCTCTAATTTGATGTAATTTAGTCCCTTTTGATTGAATTGGTCCATTTGATTTAATAAAATTTCCTTATGATCGATTGAAATACACTTGACCAAATTTAGGTGTCTACACCTATAAATATTTCAATACGAGATTGAGGAAGTTAATTGAAAGCGCTAATGTGAGGATAGATGAAAGGTTTCAGATTCAAGAAATAATGTATGACTGTGGTCAGATTGCAGAGATTAAGGAGGTCACTGCAAATCCTGAATAACCTTTGGAAATCAATAACGAGATCGAAGATGAATCAAATGAGCCTACTGAAACTCCTAAGACTCCGAGGTATGTTAAGAAGAACCATCCTGAAGATCAAATCATTGGTGATGAAAATAAAGGAATAATGAGTACAAAAAAAATAAGAGATGAAATTTTTTTGATTCCTCAAGTTGAACCAAAGACTACTGAAAAAGCATGTAGAGATGAATCTTGGACTAAAGCTATGCAGGAAGAATTAGAACAGATAAAGAAAAATAACACTTGGAAATTGTTTCCAAGGCCTAAGAACAAGAATGTGATAGGAACTAAATGGGTTTTTAGAAAAAAAAATGGACGAGGAAGGAACAGTGGTAAGAAATAAGGCTAGACGTGTTTTTAAAGGCTACTCGCAACAAGAAGGCATAGACTTTGAAGAGGCATTTTCTCCTGGTTCTAGGTTGGAAGTTGTGAGACTATTTCTTGCTTATGCTGCACATAAAGACTTTAAGGTATATCAGATGGATGTGAAATCTACATTTTTGAATGGAGATTTAGAGGAAGAGGTATACATAAAGAAACCTAACGGATTTCCTCTTACAGAAGATGAAGACATGGTCTCTAAATTGAAGAAAGCATTGTATGGACTGAAATAAGCACCAAGAGAATGGTATGCATCAGTCCAATGGATTTTAGAGCTATATCATTTTCCAAACTTTATGTATGGATCTACTCCTTAGGGGGAGTGATCGTAGGAACACTACATAACTTATTTGGGTGATTTTGCACCTGGTTGTTACAGACATGAAGATTTGGGAAAGATACACATTGCAAAATTTTGATGAAGAGTTATGGCACCCTTTTCCATTATTGTCAAAGGGGAGAGATTCTGTGTGAAAATCCCTACTATTTTAGGGATATTTCTATTGAGGATATTAAGGAGACTGTATTGAGAGAGAGCACTTTTGGGTTGATGGATTTTCCCATATGTTTCCATCAATGCCAAAGGGGGATATTGTTGGATGATGTTGGAATTGGCTACTACTGATGTTGTTGGCCTTCATGTTTTGTCACTGATGTCAACATATGTTTCTCTGGAGGGAGAAAGGACTAGTTATTACTGTTGTATGATGACTAACAAAAGTGTACAAATACTGTATGCATGAATCAGAATGAGCGAAGATGGGGATATGTAGAAGGATGTATGATGTGTAGACCTTATGGAGAGACATGTTGTCAATTAGTGCCAAAACACTTAGTCATTATAGTGGTGACCGAGCCAGCAACTTGAAGTGTAACCCAGCAGTTGCAGTGTTGCCCGAGCAGTTGCAGTTTTGACCGAGCAGATAGTGACAATCAGTATCACCCGAGTCACTAGTGCTACCTGAGTTTCTTACCAGTGTTGAGTGATCAATGTGACCTGAGCACCTAGTGTAGCCTGAGTGATAGAGATTGTGAGTCCACCATGTTGCCTGAGTATCAGCATATTACCCGAGTGTTAGTATATCACCCGAGTGGATTATTGGACCCGAGTATCAGTATTGGGCTGACTTAGTTCTTATTTTTGGATATTAATTTATATCATGGAAGCCAACTTATGAAGGTAATTGATTTGGATGAGATATATATGTAAGATACTTTATTTATCCAAATGTGTAAGAGTAGAAGAGAAGAATTAAGATATGTGAATATGAAGTGGAAGATTGATTAGAAGGCTACAGAAGTGTAAAGGAACAACAAAGATTCATTTATCTCTTTTAGGTGATCATTATTATCTGAAAGTATCTCATTCAGAAAATCAAATTTGCATAGCAGATCATCCACTGGTTTATCCTAACAGGTGTATGAGAAAAAATATTTAATTAGGTGGACTTAATAGTCCTTTGCAAATCTCCTAAAAAAATTGCATACTTAAATTTATTGTACAAATCCTTTCACAAGGTGGAACTAATAGTCCTTATTCCTCCTAATAGGGTAGGCCATTAGAAGTGGTCAATTGTAAGATTTAACATGCTAAATATATACTGCAATACTAAATCTTGTGGGTGCCATCCCCACCCCAGTTTTATTTTCTATTTGGAAGGTTTATGGGTAACAAAATATTGTGTCAAGTGTTGTGTATGTTTATTTCTTTCCTATTCCATGCATGCAATTATATTAGACAATATAATAAAGGATAAAAGAGAATAAGTTTTATTGGTTCCTAATTAATCCTCCCTTCGAGTCACCTAGCTTCAATATATTTCCAACAATTGGCATCAGAGCTAAATGTTCTCTTATCAGAAGCTTAATAGCTTGATCAAAGATCAGAGGTAATGGAAATATATAGACTGGAGAAATCCATTGAAAATGAAAAGCTAGATCTACAAGTGGCCATGGATCAAATCAGAAAACTCAAGGAGCAGATCTCTCATTCCCTCAAAAGAAGAAATGATTCAGCAGTGAAAATGAATGATAAAAATTACATAGAAGACATAATTGAATTTTTATGCAAAGAAATAAGTTTTGAAGAAGCTGATGCAGCCATTGAAGACCTACTTGCAAAGAATCTCAATTTACATGAAGAAGTCAGAAAGTTGAAGAGAGAACAATAAATTTATTCAGTAAGAATATGTGAAGTCATGGAAAAAAATAACCAAGCAGAAAATGATAGAGATATGGCACAAGAAGATAAAATATTGCTAAGGACAAGATTAGAGGAAAAAGAAAAATAAATCCATCATTTGTCACTTCAGCATGCAGATATGATAAATCAACTCAATAGTGAAAATCAAGAAGTTATCAATCTGAGGACTGAAAATGAAAGATTGGAAAATGATCTCAATACTAAAAGACAAACCAATGAGAGTATGATGAATTCACAAGTAAGCATGGATCAGTCGACAGTGAAAAATCAATTCAGACATCATGGATAGACTGGATTAGGTTATACTGAACAAGGTGAATCCTCACAACAAGGAGCTCAACAAAACAAGAAACCTACATGTAATTATTATGGTAAGTTAGGGCATACATCAAATAAGTGTTGGAGCAATGGAAATTAAAAATTTAATGGTAAATTCTATCGATGCAACAAACATGGACATAGGGAAATGAATGCACTGAGAAACCTAAGTTTGAAGGAAAATGTTTCAATTGTAACAAACAAGGTCACAAGTCTTCCGAGTGCAGAACTAAGAAATGGAACCCTGCTGAACAACTAGCTAAAGTAATTTTTGGTTGGGATTAAAACACATGGATAAGATTTTTTCATTGTGGTGAGTATTGGCACATTGGTGCAAATTGTGCAAAGGCTCATCTCATAAAAAGGAATCCTACTAAGAGATGTTATGTGTGTAAACAACTTGGTCATCTAAGCAAGAATTGCATGAATGGAGAAAAAGTGGATACTGGTTTTGAGAAAGGTAAAGCAAAATTTTATGAAATCAGATTTCAAATGATTCCGCAGTGGGTAAGGAAGTCTCCTGAGAATTCAGACCTAAACATTGAAGGATCCAATGGGACCCAAAATAGTGAATTGTGTGGATCCACCATCTCTGAATAAATATGCAAGGAGACAACTGGAACTATGCATACAAGCCATTATACATCAGTTCTAGATATGCTAGCAAGTCCAATTTTGTATATTTGTGCACTAGGACACATTATGGTTCTAACCAAGTCAGGATCTCAGTTTCTTAGGCTTAACCAAGTCAAGTCGGGTTGTATGGTTTCAAGGATGCAAGGTTAGTTTTCCCCAAGATTTTGAGTAAGTCTGGGGGAACTACCCAAGCTATCAAAACTACCAAGTACGAAGCATTTAATGAAAATATATGATGAAATTTCTCATAAATGGTGAAATAAAAGGGTTATGTTTAGAGTTTACAGAGTGATTAAGAGATTTTAGTGATTAAAGAGCGAATTTGTTTGAAATATTTAGTTGCAACAAAGTTATATCAATCCTCTGAGTGTTATGGCATCTTCATAAAGAAATAAGGTTAAGAAGGGATCTGAGATGTTGGTAAGGAATGTTGTTTGCAAACTACCAAAGTTCAAACTTTATCCAGCGATTACAGAAGAGACAGATCCGATGGGAGCCCATTCCCAAATTCCTCTGAAGGTACTGTTGATTAACAACATTTGAGATTTCTATCATTGCACCATTCAAAAACTAGGCACACTAGAGATGAATCAAGCATATGAGAAACTCTATGTGGATGGAAATCTGAAGCCAAAACATAAACACCTTGAAGTTAAGGGTTTAAACCACATTTTGCATATGTCACAGAACTTTCAGATAAAGTGGATTAGGTTTGTCTTGAGCCGTGTTCACGACATGCATATCTGGTTGGAGAAACTAGTGAAGATCACTAAGAAAATGGTACACCATGTGATAGGGTACCCAATGCTCAAAAAATCTAAGGAAACCAAAACCCTACCCCAGGATGACCTAGCCAAGAAGACTCTTTTCAAGTGGGACAGAAGAGGCATGAGGTTGAATGGATTCACAAACATGGAATTAAAGTTTGGTATTCATGTGATTTCACACAAGATATACAATTCTAGCTGACCAAATAGCATACCATGTGAGGCTGTGGACTTGGCATACAAAGTGGTCAAGAACAATCTTTCATTCAACCTTGCCGAGTTGCAACTCATCCAACTGAGAAAAAACATGGAGAGCATCCGGGCATCCAAGACCAATCCATGTAAGTTCGGTTCACTCTTGGTGTGCATATTATTTTATGTTCATAATTTTTTCCCTTCAAAAGGCACAGTTGTTTGGAAAAAGGACAGACCTATAGTCTATCAGATAAATGAATTTATAGAAGAATTAAGAGATAATTTTGAGAGCATCATGGATGCATACTTTGAGAATTTCAGACAGAAGATGCGGAATAGGTTCAAAATTCCTAAATAATTGGTAGAATACTATAAGGATGATATTTTTTTCCTATTTGACCGTGATAACGTATACATTCAAGCAGTCAAGCCTAGGGTTGCATGGGTTAAACCTCTTGCATATGAGGTTAACATAGATGAGACTAGAGACATCATTGAGGCTCTTGTAAATGAGCGTGTTGATCCTAAAGCACCATATTTTGGTCCTTATGAATAATCAAAGGGAAGAATATCTTTGGAAATTGAGATTCCTAAAATCTTGAAGAGAGGAAGGAAGAGAATTGAGAAGATTAGAAAGAAATATGGAAAGTCTTCTAACTCTCCTCCTTCAAGCACTGAAAGTAAAGAGGATGACATAAAGATAGAAGATGAAAAATCTGAGAAAGAAGAAGAAGAGGTAGAAGCAGAGCCTCCTAAGAAGAAGAGGCCAGCCCCAAAGAAAACACCTAAGGCCTCTACCCCTTCTTTCACTAGATCCAAAAGAAGACTGAGATTTCCTAAGGAAGATGAAGAAGAAGATACATTAATATTCAAGAAGCCAGCACCTAACTTTGAGCAGAAGATTGAAGAATTGAAAGAAGGTAGTGGTATGAGATCTTTCAAATCATTAAAGTATGCTTCCAGAACCAAAGATGAGTAGAAGATGATGGAGAATGCATTAGTATAGAAAATGGAAAGATGGAAGTATGATCCATTTGAATTGAAAATCCATATGACTGAAGACCTTCTCAAGGCAATCACCATTCACTGGCACAATGCAATATAGATTGAAAAGGACATCATAATGAAGACCTTGAAGAAATTCATGCCTACTATGACTAGTAAAGAGGAAAAAGATACTATGACCAAGTATGAGAGTAATCACACTCCAAGGTTTAGGACCTTTCACATCTTCAGAAAGAAAATAGAGGATGTTGTGTAGGCTGCAATAAAGATTTGGAAGATAGTTTTTTAAATCAAGGAAGAAGATAAGGCAAAGGAATAGAGTATAGACCCTCATGTACAAATCAAAGAGGAAGAGCTACCTGAGGTTCAGACCATTGAAGAATCTAATGCTGAATAGATAGCAGTAGAAGTGATGGCATCCCTGCCCCAATCACCTATTCAGAGTGTGTTATCCTTGAGCAAGGAAAAGACTACAAAATCTACATCAAGTCAAGTAGGAATTGAGCATCAAGCTCTACCTACTATTGGTCCAAGCCAAACTGAGTCACATAAGGTCATTGTGAATGTTTCTACAGTTGATGAAAAGAATGGAAGTGATCTATTCCAACTAAATACTGAGGAGAACAATGAGGATGGAAAGGATAAGGATGATGATGGGAAAGGAAAAGAAATCATTCCTTCACCTCACCCCAAGGTCAAGGGTAAAGAAACAATCAATGATGAAATTGATCTTGAGGAATACATTGTGATTCTTAATTGGGATATTTCTAACCTGACAGCCGAGAAAATGGATATACTTGGTCAGATGTGGAAGAAATGAGCAAGACAATAGAAGCTCTGAGCTGAAAAGAAAAGGAATACAGTACTGGAAGATATCAAAGGAATATTCCTTGACTCTCTAGAAATTGAAGTCAATGAGAATGACTCTATTATGGACGAACTTGTTGACATAGTTCACAAGTTCAACATAGATCTTAATGGTAAGGGGAAATTACTGTAGAAGGCAGAAAGTAAATTTGAAAATAAGGTTCTAGAGAATGTTGTAGGTAAAATTGCAATAGATCAAGTGAAGATAACCACTCTCATTAGCTCTCTAGAAAATACTCTGAACAATGTTATATCATTATTTGTAAAGTTGAGTGACACCTCTAACTTTACCATGGAAATAAAGAATAATCTGGAAAAGATTGACACTGATTTGAAGGAAAGTGCAAGCCAGTTGGTACTCAATCCAAGTTCAAGTTCAGCAGATTTCATTAAGATCAAGTATCTGACTCATCTGTTGGAAGAGTTACTAAGGGAAGAAGGTAGAAAAAGGGAATCCCTTATAGATATACAAATTCAACTCCCTCCACACATGGATTTCATGCAAAAAAATATTGCTCATGCAAAGACACTCATCCATGATAACAACTTTTTAGTTGCAGAGCTTATGATGGAGTTGTTAGCAGAGATTCAGATTGAGTTGCACATCCTGAAGGTGTTGCAATATAATTGGGACAACACTTTGTCTCAAATTTTGAAGGTACATTGTGATTTCCTATCATATTTTGGTATCACCTTGTAGTTATGCTTTTTGGCATTTGTGTCAAAAACAAGGGGGAAAGATAGGAAATATATGTATATATACAAGGAGAAAAGATAGGATATGTATATATATATATATGAGGATATACATGTAAAAAGTAGAGGAATATATATATAGCACATAATATAAAATAGTTTTGGAAAATAAAAAATAGAGTCTATTGCAATCGAGTTGCAGAGCAACAGTCGAAACCTGAGCAAGTACCCAAGCACGTGGTAAGGGGGAGTTTTAACTTATCAATAGTTTGATCAGTTTTTGGTATGATAAGTGTTTTTGGTCACTAATGCCAAAGGGGGAGATTGTAGACATTATGGAAAGACATGTTGTCAATTAGTGCCAAAACACTTAGTCATTATAGTGGTGACCGAGCCAACAGCTTGAAGTGTAACTGAGTAGTTGCAGTGTTGCTCGAGCAATTACAGTGTCGACCAAGTAGATAGTGGCAATCAATATCACTTGAGTCACCAGTGTTACATGATTTTATTACCAGCTCTGAGTGATCAATGTGACCCAAGCACCTAGTATAGCCCGAGTGACAAAGATTGTGAGTTCACTATGTCACTTGAGTATTAGCATATTGCCTGAGTGTCAGTATATCACCCGAGTGGATTACTGGACCTGAGTATTAGTATTGGGTCGACTTAGTTCTTATTGTTGGATATTAATTTATATCATGGAAGCTGACTTATGAAGTTAATTGATTTGGATAAGATATATATGTAAGATACTTTATTTATCCAAATGTGTAAGAGTAGAAGAGAATAAGTAAGATATATGAATATGAAGTGGCAGATTGATTATAAGGATAAAAAAGTGTAAAGGAATAGTAGAGACTCATATATCACTTTTAGGTGATAAGTATTATCTCAAAGGATCTCATTCAAAAAATTAGATTTGTATAGTAGATCATCCACTGGTTCATCCTAACAGGTGTATCAGCAAAATCCTTTAACCAGGTGGACTTAACAGTCCTTTTCAAATCTCCTAATAGAGTTGCATACTTAATTGTATTGTACAAATCCTTTCACAAGGTGGACCTAACAGTCCTTATTGCTCCTAATAGGGCAGGCCATCAGAAGTGGTCAATTGTAAGCTTTAACAAGCTAAATTTATGCTACATTACTAAATCTTGTGGGTACCATCCCCACCCCAGTTTTACTTTCTATTTGGCAGGTTTTTGGGTAACCAAATATTGTGTCAAGTGTTATGGATATTTATTGCTTTTATGTTCCATGCATGCAATTAGATTATACAATCTGATAAAGGATAAAAGAGAATAATTTTTATTGGTTCCTGATTCACCCCCACTCTCAATCACCTAGCCTCAATATATTTCCAACATGATGATCTTATTTATAAGGTCTCTTGGATTAATGTTGCATATTGGATGAGTTATAAATGTTTTGGTAAAGATTGGTTTTTGGACTATGACAGTGATGTTTGATAGAGCGAGTCTCTGTGTTTTGAGTATATCTTACAAGTGATAATGATTCAGGTTATGTGAGCTTAAGGGATGACAAAAGATAGGTTCAAGAATGTTTGTCATGGGTCTCAAGTCATATGAGAGATGATGACATCAGTTATGACATGTATTCTAGAGGAGACCTATTTGGGCTCGACTTTAGAGATGTAGTGTGAATTGTGGATTGCGAGTGTGGATTGCAGATCTTGGATTATATCTAATGAATTTTAATTGATGTATACTTGTTTTAGATACTATGTGTATCTTAGAAAGGGGTTAAATGTTTTTTTTTGTATTAGGAAATCTTAATTGGCCGACCTAATCAATTATTATAATAGGTTATATGTGACAGATCTTTTCTTTTGAAAAGATGTGCTATGTGTATGGATGTGTATGAAGAGAAGGTGATTGACAGATAAGTGAGGAAGCAAAAAATCTTGATTGACTATTGGATGTAGAGAATAGGATATGTTCATTGTACTTCATTGGAACTGACCAAGCAAAGAGTTTCTATCAGACAGTTCACTGGATTATATATTTTCTATATACACTTGTTCAGATTGTAAATCCTTGAGGGTGGCTTTAACCTTCTATGGGAAGTGTGCCTTGGTAGTAAGCCCATTGTTTCTCTTGACTCCTAACAGGGTCTGTCCTTTAACAGGGACTGTGTACTATAATGTTTTAATAAGCTCCTAACAAGGCTAAATCTTTTAGCAGGGATACTATACTCTTAGTACATCAGTTGTGGGTGCTAATTCCCATCGGTGTTTTACCTTAAACAAGGTTTCCTCGACAACAAAGTATTGTTCTATTGTGTTGGCATTTATTGTGTTATCATTTGATGTGAAGTTTTGGTTTATAAAGTTTAATGTTTAAAAATCTATCTCACAACTGATTCACCCCCCCCCCCCCTTAGTTGTGTTGGTTGACTATTATTCCTAACACTAAGATGTTGTTGTAAGCATAAATCTAGTGGACTCCTTGAATACCTTTCACTATTGGATGAATGTTAAAAATGGGCTACTCCTTAGGGGGTGCAGTCAAGGCAAAGGAAGATGTTGCAATAATAGGTGACCTATAAGGCACCTTTAGCATTATTGTCAAAGGGAGAGAAGAATCAGATACATGTATTGGGGAGAATATTAGTTATAGAAGACTTTAAAGGAGGAGAACCAATTGAAGGAACATGGGGAGAAGACCACTAAAGATCAAGACAACAAGTTTGGTGCATCAACTAAGGGGGAGAAATTGTTATCATATCAATGTGGTGTTGTCATCAATGCAAAAGGGGGATATTGTTAGAAAAACTGGTGCAAAACCTAAGAGTGTTGATTGATACAGGTTTGATGACCAAAAGATCAGTTATAGTGTTTTCATTGATGTCAACTTGGTGTTGTATTTGTTGACAGTATTCTTGTTGTGCTGCTAAGTATTTGTGCAGATGAATTCTATGTTGTAGTAGAAATTGGAGTGTAAGATTGTTATTGAAGACTCGGAGATACTCTAGATGTATTTTGTATGATTTCATATGCTAGAAAAAAAAATGGAGCAAGTTATTATCGATTGAAGGTCAACATGGTAGATAGAAGAGCCGACAGTGACAGAGAGTGAATGATTTGATTGTTCTATCAAATCAGTATGGATTCAAGTGTTTCAGTCATCATATGATTATCTTGACTATGATATGTTATTGATACTATGATTCCTACAAGATTTGAGTACAGCAAGGAATTGTTTCAGTTGACAAAAGATCATTCTATGCATGATAGAAAAATGTTTGAACATGTTTGAGAAGCTGGTGTTAAATTTGTGAGCGGTGGTGATGGGATCGGTTTAAGTGGATGTTTTCATGATCCAGGTGTCAATTTTATGTGGCATAATATATTTATGATTTCAATCTTCTATTTCATTTCTTGAGGTGATCGGATTTAATCAAGTTTTGGAAGCATGTTGAAAAAGTCAAAAACGTTTGATTATTCTTGATTTAAATTGAATGTACAATGGATCTGAAGACTAACACGGACATGAAATTTTAATTAGTAATTGGTAACACATTTTAGGGTTCAAGGATTGAGTAGGAATAAATTGAAAGATAAAATTCCAATTTATTAGGTCATAACTATTTGATTGGGTAGTTGTCATTGCACCAAAAGTCAAACTGTCAATGGCCGATACACCACTAGACCTATAGAAATTCATAGGAGGTTGTCAAACCCTTGTCACCAACTACTGCATGGTGTTACTCTAAATGGAATTTTAAGGTTGTCATTAGTATTCAATCATTCAAATACCCAGTCGGTAATAGAGTCACAAACAGACTAGTTAGTATGATCACCCAACGCAGAGTTAACCAAGTGCACTGATCACGTACAGAGTTAACCGAGTACAATGATCACCGAGCAGCCAAACTTATCGAGAAGTAGTATACACTGAGCACACAGTATATACTGAGATACATAGAGAACACTGAGAACCAAGAGACATTATTTACCAAGTAAACCAGCGGTCATATAAAATTTTTTAATTGGCGCATCAATCTAGGTAACAAATTTTTGTTGACCTGGATAACGATTTACAATAATCGAGGAGAACATTAATTATGGATTCACAAAATTAATCATTTATATCTCCTATATTTTGATGATCAAGGTAAATTTTGTACGTCATTGATCTTAGGTGTTCTAAGATATTGTAAAACCCTAATTTGGTCAAGAGGTTTGATATATCTAAGTATATGATGTCATTTTGTAATGTACGATGATCAAGTAATGATCAAGTAGCTGACATACTAAGGACAACACAGATCAGACAAGGGTTTTAGGACAAGGACTACACTATGGCATTCAGTTTTGAGAACATAAGAAAGGATACCGAGCAGAGTAGAAGGTATTAACATTCACAGTAAGGTGATAGATTTATATGTACTTAAAGGATCTGTATCCACAATATTGAGATTGTAATTTGTTCAGATCACACAACTTTTTTACTCTCTGACAATTGTAACAATCCTAAAATCTCCTAACATAGTAGACTTAACCATCTTTGAATAAATATCTTAACCAAGTGCACACATACTTTGTGTTTCTAAATCCTCACACGAGGTAGATCTAATTGATCTTATTGTTACTCCTAATAGGGTAAGGTCACCGGAAGTGATCAATCTTTGTAAGCTCTAACATGCTACTTTATTACTGCAGTAGTGAAGCTTTGTGGGTCTCATCCCCACCATAATTTTTACCTTCTAACAGGGGTTTTCTATGATACTAAAATACTAGTGTCATGTGTACTTAAGTTTCATGTATGTTTTATTATTTACATTACATGCATTTACATTTTAGCATTGACATTACATGTTTTGTGAAAGTTGTCTACTCAGTCAGTTATATCAGTATTTAATTACAAAGAATTGTTTGAAAGTTTTTAAGGGTACTGATTCACCCCTCCCATCTTAGTACACACCTTTATGTTATCCCAACAATTGATATCAGAGCTAGTTCTCTTGTTTAGAAAGTTTAATCACTGGAGAGAAGATCTTATAATGGAAAGGTATACACTTGATAAAACTATTGAAAATAAGAAGTTACAATTATAGATCTACATAAAAAATACAAAGAAGCCAAGGAGAAACTCTGGGAGATGCTGATTAAGACAAAGGACATGGCATTTCATTGTCATGAGACTGATTATCAGGAAGAAGAGATTCATTACCCATTTGATACATCTGGATTTGAATCTTGTAGCATATCTAATGCATCTAAAGGAATGATATCAATGCTTTCTGAGAGAAATCAACTACTTACTAAACAAGTGAAAGCACTACAAATCGGTCAAGATACACAAATTGTTAAAATGGTTGAAGTATTGAACAATGCAAAGAAAGCTGAACAAGATAGAAACATGGCTATTGACGATAGAAGACAAATGACTGAAAAGTTACAAGAAAAATAATCTGAGATAATGAGACTTACTGAACATTACTTTAAGATCACCAATCAGATGGTTTCTATATGTCATGAGGCAAACCGAGTGAATAATGAGCTTTCTAGAAAATTGGAAGATATTGGTTTATTGAAAGAAGAGAATGAAAACCTGAGAAATGAATTGAAGATCCTACAACAACATAATGAAGTGATTAAGAGATCTGAAGACAATACTAAGAGAATGCATGAATTTTTGAACTATCAAAGAAGGCTAAACAACAATACCAAATTAGGGTATACCGATCAAGGAGAATCATCAAATCTCGCTGAACATAGAAATTTATACTCAAATCTAAAGCCTTATAAGCCATCATGTCATCACTATGGAAAACCAAGCCACACATCAAATGTTTGCAGGAGAAAAGAAAAAGGTATTTCTAGAAACTTTCCTAAATTTAATGGCAATTTCTATAGCTGTAATAAGCATGGAAATCAAGCACATCAGTGAAGATCTAAGCTCAACAGACAATAGGAAAAACCATACATGGATAAATATTATCAAACTTGCAACATGCATGGTCATACATCAAAAGAATGCGGGACTAATACAAAGAAAATATGGAAACCTAAAGGACAAGAAAAATCAAATCAACCAAGAAGACAAGGTAATTATTATGCTTGGGATTATAACACTTGGACTAATTGCACAACATGTGGTAAATATGGGCATATAGAAGCAAACTGTATGAGATAATGGAGAACTAAGCATAGGAATTGGTCAAACTCTGGAGTGGCATGCTCACACTGTCACAAGGTTGGTCACTTAAGCAAAGATTGTGCAGACTGAATAAATACTTATGGAAATCGAAACACAATAGTAGAAATCATGAGAATCAAAAATCAAATGTGGAGGAAAGCATCAGATGATAATGCTGGACCAAGCACAACAGTTGGTGACACCTCATCTGATAGATTAGGTGATTCCACCATCTCCACCTAAGCAATACAAGTAGGTATGGAACTATGTTTTGCAAAGCTATATCTTACATTAGTTCCTATATTCATTTTACAAATGCCAAATTAGCATGAATTAAGATGCACTATAGTATTATATTTTTGATTACTTTGATCTATTTGAGTTGGTTAATATGTACCAAATTAGTAATTCTAGTAGGTGAATATGTGAGATACAACCAAGTTTCTAAGGAAACTGAGCATTTGGTATACTCACCGAGCTGAAGAATACTTAGTATTAACCGAGTATTATATTTTTCTACCAAGTGGTTGGTAACATCCATTTATTGTGCTGAATAAAGTTGTTTGGTATAAATTTGAGGGTTGAGAACTCATTTGTTGACACAACGATCATGGAGAAGAGTAGAGAAATAGAGAGTGACTTCATAGTAGAGCACTTCAAAGGATTTTACTGAGATTCTGAGAACATTTCAAGAAGTTAAATGTTAGAACAATACGCATTTTCACTTACCAATTTATTTGAGTTCTTTCGTGAAAGCCCTAAATCTGAAAACAATGGCATCCTCATCAAAAACCATGAAGGCAAAGATGGATAAAGATAACAAGGTGATTCTTGTTAAGAATTCTACATGCACAAAACTACATTACAAGATACATTCGTAGGCTAAATCTCAACCTGATGACAAAGGCGTGTTCTCTGCGATACCTCCTAGGGTTCTGATAGTTCATGATGTGAGAGCATACATTCACTGCAAGATCAATGAAATAGGGGATTTTGAACTAATATCAACATGTTAGTCACTTTTCACAGATGGTAAATTGAAAGATGATCATAAACATCTGGAGGTCAAAGGGTTAACCAATGCCCTAAATTTCCTGAAGGAGTTCAAAATTGAATGGATCTGCATTATATTGAGCCAAGTTTATGATAGAAATATATGGCTGGATGAACAAAAATCGATTAAAAAGGATGTGATACATGTAGTAACTAGGTATCCCACATCAGATAAGTCAAAATCCCTAAGGAACCCACCCAAAATTGAGATCAAAAATCTTACAGGAGCCGAGTGGGATGGTAGAGGTTTATGGATCAACACCCTTAGTGATCCTAAACTTAGGTTTGGTGTGTATGATATTGCATATAATATCTTCCAGTTGAGTAGACCTAAAAGAGTTGCATGTGGAGTTGTTGATATCACATACAATATTGTAAAGAAAGGATTACAAATTGACCTAGCCGAGCTATTGCAGAGGCAACTAGAGGAGAATATGAGAACAATCTGATCAGCATGATCAAATACTTGAAGCTTGGTTCTCTACTAATTTGTACATTCTTCTATTTATAGAACTTTTTCCCCTTTGTCGGTAAAGCTAAGTGGGAGAAAAATCGACCGATTACACTACAAATCGGTGAATTCATTGCAAGTCTAGGCACAAACTTTGAACCCATAATGAATGACTATTTTGCAAAGTTCAAAGAAAGAATGGAGAAGAGAACAAGAATACCAATGTAGTTGGTAGAGAAGTATAAGGATGACATCTTCTTTGTAGTTGACAAAGACACTACTCTCATCAAGGCAGTACAACTGAGGACAGCATGGCTACCTCCAATGGAATATGAACTTGACATTGATTTAGCTTTTGAAGCTATAGAGAAGTTTCTAAATGAACCAGTTGACAAATATGCCATGAGATTTGGCACATTTGAGGAAGCTAAGACCAAAATATCAATTGGACTTAAAGTTGAAAAGATGGGTAGGAAGAATACTAAGATAGTTAAAACATTAAAACACAAATTTTCTATCACTGATGAAGAATTGGATAAATCAGTTGATGATACCAAGGAGCAGACTTCAATCGGTAAAGATGAAAAATAAGAACAAGATGTTGATGCCACCGAGTCTAATGAAGCACAAGTAGAGGAACCTAAGGCCAAAAAGGGAAAAGGCATAAAGAATGAGTCTCCACCAAGGAAAAGATCAAGCTCGGTGACAACAGATTCACCACCTTTGAAGAGAGGAGTTGCAAAGATTACAAGGCCATCACTGAAGTTCACTTATCATACAAGAAAACTAAAGAGTACCACCAAGAATCCAGCATCGAGACAAAGAAAGAAGTATGTAAGAAATAAAGATGAAAAGGATGATTTTGATGATGATATTGATCAATTTAAGGTTGTGCAGAACAAAGTACCAAAGACTATTGATGAAATTGAAGAAGCAATAAGAACAACCGGAAGGTTAGGACATCCTAAGATACACACTTATGCATCTGACTACCGAGAATCAGGATAAACTTGTAGAAGCTATCATAGGTATGATGATTACTTTCAAGAAGGTCCCTATTGAATTTTCTACTTACATTACACAAGAATTATATGAAAAAATATCATCCATATGGATGTATGCACTAAATACCAAGCAAAAAATGAGAGAGGCAACTCTCACTCTACTTAAGATTGATTGTAAAGTAGAATAGATTGATGATATCATGTAGCAGTATGAAAAGAAATTCCCTAAGAAATCATGAACACTGGATATACTTCAAGGGAATCTGAAGGAAGTTGATGAAGAGAGCACTAGGATTTGGACCAATCTGCTAAATCCAACTGAGGAAACCAATGAAATCGAGGTCATTGCATCTACAGTTAATATCGAGGGACATAGACCAAGCACATAACCAATAAATGTTGAAGATGCAGCTGTTGACAATGTATTGGATGGTATTCCTGAACTTTTGACTAATCTAGGTCATCTAGAGATCACAATAAATGATATAACTAAAGGTGATCCTAATGAAAAGGTTAAAGAAGATGAAATGATAATTGGAGCCACAGAGACCTTAGATGAAATAGATACAAAAGAGGTCACCCAAGCAATGGTACCAGGTAATCTACCAATTCTGGTACAAGATATTGACCTTGAAAGTGAAGCACAAAAGAAGACACCCGAGTAGGTCATAGACAAAAATGAAGACAAGGGTGATACACAAGGTAAAGAGACCGAGCATAGTGCAGACACAACACACGGTGATGCACCTCAATATACCACTGATGCGGCATAAAAAGGTGAAGGTACAAGAGAAACAATGGTAGACACTCCTACCACTAACACCAGGTCAACTATCAAGGCAACTTCACAAGGAATCACACTGACCGAGCCAACAAAGCATAAAACTGAGAAAAATTCTCAATTACCTTTGAAACTATCTCCTACATCAAGTGTGCAAGGAAAGGGAGAAAGGATGCAGTTACATTAGATAAAATCATTGATATCCTTGACTGTGATCCAAGGAAACTTGATCTAGAAACAAGGATGCAATTACATTAGATGAAATCATTTATATCCTTGACTGTGATCCAAGGAAACTTTATCTAGAAACACTTAGGAAATATGGAGAATTATGCACCCGAAAAGCAGCACAAGATAAGTTGAGGAAAGAACATAAAAATGCATAGGTGCTAGAGGCTACAAAGGAGATATTATAGAAATTAATTACTGATGTGAACATCAATGAATCAACCCCCATCATTGATCAACTTGCATTTCTCATCGAGGCAATAAATAGTCCATACATTGACGTCGAGAACAAGTTAGAAGAGTGATTAGAAAAGAACATTCAGTACAAGGTTACTGAGAAGATAAGCCAAGTAGTGGCAATAAATAAGGTAACTCTGTCAGAATTTGCAACTGGATTAGAAGCTGTTATACTGAAGCTCTTATAATTCTACATAAGTTATGCACTTTAGATCACTTCACTACCAAGCTTCGTGAAAAGATGAAGATCTAAAAGATAGTGCTAACAGTCTTTCAACCGAGCAACATACATTTTAGATGCATTACACCAAGGTTCTACAAGCACAGCAGTTGAGACTAGATTTGAAGAAGGAAGAGGACAAATTCAGAGACCAAGTAACTAAGCTATAGGCTATGTTACTACCGCATATATTAATGATTCAAAAGTAGGTGACAATGGAAAATAACTTGATTTCCACCCTAGAGTTATCAGTTACCGAGAGCATATATGATATGCATTCTTAACTGAACTTAGAGTAGTTATCCCTTGATCGTCTAAAGGAGGAATGGGAGAAGTTATTGGAAAATATCTAGAAGTCCCATCCTAACATTATTGACAAGACTTTGGAATCCATGTAAGGTCAACAAGTCATTCTCTTGTTCAAACTCTCGAATAGCATAAATGTGGTTCAAAGGTTTTAATTTCTTTCCAACTACCCGACATCATGCATTTTTGGGAGGTAGACATGATTCTTGAATTGACCACTTGATGCCCGAATTTGAAAATTTTGACTGGCGATGGGATGTGGAACTATGACAATGTGTCACATGTCTTAAATGGCCCCACTAATAGAGATGGATTTCATGTTTCATCTTCAAAGGGTTAACTAATAAACATGTTTGATTACTCATGGTGATGCAAGGAGGTGATATGTGTCTTCAGATGCTTCAAAGGAGAAAATATTTTCTTGGTGAAAAGAATAGAGTGAAGGTAAGAGAATAATCAAGTTTTTTGTGGTTACAACAACGAGAAATATTTTCAATTGGGAAAATAGAATAAAATCTAGATACTTTAAGATACAAGATAGAGATAGAGTGTTTTTAGTTAGGTTATGTTGGATTCAGAAAGGAAGAGACTAAAACCTATTATAGAGAATATTTTTCAGCACTTCAAAATATTATTAGAAGCTCAAGGATGGAGGTCTAAGTTCTCTATCATATTTTTACTAACTTTAAACCTTAATTTTCTCCATTTTTTGTGTTTTTGATCCAGAAACTAGTCATTGGTCTCCCGAGAAATTTTGAAAATTTGAAATATTGAAGATCTTTTCCAAACCTTGATGAAGGATTGTTCTGAGCTTCTCTAGAAGTTTATTTTCAATAAATTATTTAGATTTGATAGGGCGTGATATGATTTACTGAAGTTAATGCAAATATTTTGAGAAGACCATTGCAAGTTGCTTGCCATCATGAAGATCTAGAAGCCATGGACACCTCATATATCATTTGGATATTCTGATATGAGCCCATGCGAGAATGTTTTTGAACAAATTTGTACAATTATTTCTCTAAAGAGGAATGAAGGAATATCTAAAAGTTGTCATAAATTCACTAAATGTTTTATCTTTTAGTTTTATGGTGGTTACCTACTGCTAGGTAGATCTTTTTGTAAAGGCATGAAGCTTGTTCACTCCCTTGGATTATGAAAGGGAATTCAGGGCCTCCTTTTCAAGGGGGTAGAGAGGGAGGATTATAAGAACATTTGTAAAAGACAGATTACAATTCCTAATTTTGTTTCATTCCAGTTAGTTTTGTCTTCAACTCATAATGCAGAGCATTTTTTTTGAGTAGTAGTTATTTGATTATTTAGTTTTGTCTTGATTTTGGTTTTCTTAATGCAAATACTCTCAATATGTAAATTTTTCTCTAATTAATACCTTGTTGTTTAGAATTAATGTAAGCACAAGGTGTTGTTTCTCTATAGTTGTCTCCATTATCTTTTGAGTGTTTCTTTTAAACAAGAGGATCAAGGATTTTTTTGCTTAAAATTTCAAGGATGCACTATTCATGTGTTTATTCTATTCAAAAAGTGGACTAAAAACATTTTTGGTAGATAATGAGAAATATGTATTTTCTTTTGGATATCTAAGTAGAGCTATAGGGAATTAATTGTGGGTTTATCATTGTAAGGCGATGATATTTGTTCACCATTTGGATATAAATTGGTGGTATTGTGAAGAGGCCTTCATATTGTTGTAGTCTTTGACTTTGTTGCCTAAACAGACACTAGTCTAAGAAACTATTTTCTTAAGAGGTTCAAAGAAGCATGGGGAATCAAATCATTAATAATAAAAATCATTTTAGTTTCAGATTTTTAGTATCGATATAAGTTAATGTAATTATGAACAACTTCATAATACAAATTGGATTGTTAATAAAGTTGGTAAAGTTTAAACACTAACTACTTGTTGATCATTAACATTATTTAAAAATTGGTACATCCTTGAGCCACAATTTTAGTTAATTATCTTATCAAAGTTTAGAGCATACATTTTCCGAATGTCACTTGATCTAACAAAACTCATGAAGGCATCAATTATCACATGATCCTAAAATCCACCCCTTTATCACATTATCAATGTCATATGATGCCTCTAGATGCTTGTTTCTTTCTTTCTAGATTCTCCTACATCCTATTAATTTCTATATCCTTTTTTTAGTTTATGTGTGGACTTTTAAAGTGGATGTGGAAATGTTCATTTATTCTATAAACATTGGACATCCTCATTTATTTTCCTACAAAGTATTTTAGGTCATTAAGTAGCTCGGGATCTAAATGTATTCTAGAACATTTCAAAATGTCCACTTCCTTTGTTTTTGTTGCAATTTTGTTAGAACTTGTAGTATGGTTCTCTTTGAAAACTTTTATCTGGAAACTAAATATTTTCTTTCTTATCTATATTTGGTCCAATGCCCTATTTTGTACCAAATCTCTAAGAGTGGTAGCTTCACCATACTATTTATACTTTACAAATTTAGGATGTCGAGGTGGAACTATCACTCTATGTTTTAAATCCAAAATTTGATAGGATCTTTACAAGATTCAAGAAAGAATTGAAGAAGCACTACCTTAGTGAAGTTCTTGAGACGTGTTTCCATTTTTAGATTCTAATTAGGATTTGGAGGTAATTTGTCCATTTCCATGTATAGCTCTCTCTACCTTCAAGTTTTCTATGCAAGACTTGGGAAGGAAGAAATCTCGAGCAATATCAACTATTAGACTTGCACAACTTTTTTTGTCACCTTTCTTTAGGTAGGCATCGAGAGAATTCCTAACCCCTAAATCTCAATCCTATTCATTATGACACCTTTTAGAATTAGAGTTTTGGTAATCCTTTTCTATGCACACTATCCTTGGTTTCCTTAGTACTTCCAATTCTCAAACCCTAAAATTCATACCACATTATCTTTTTGAGTTCATAGTTCTAGACATACCCTTATCCACATACATTGAGGTATGAGTGATGTGTATCTATGATCCTTGACTACTATACTTCTCTACATATCATTCTAGAGTCAAAGGCTTAGAGATACTTTTTTTTCTTAAAGAATGTTGTGTGAAGCACTCACAATGCATGATGTACAACATATTATACTTATGCATCTTTTTGGTTAAAATATTTGGTCATCGTTCTTAGGGTTTACCTTTGAGAATGAGTCATTATGTATTTGTAGTTCTCAAAATATTATGCTTCCCATTAAATTAGCTTTCATACTTGTGAGTTAGGATTTTCTCTAGGATTAGAAAACTCAAGTTTTTGATTACCGTAACTACAGGTTTTGAAGGGACCCCGAAGCCCTTTAACATAGCTGAAAAGATAAACACAAATTAAGCATAAAATGAAAACATTCAGTCAAAACATTTGACAGAACCCAAAAGGGCTAAACCCCAAATTAAAAAGTGAAGAGCATGAAAAAAAAAACTGGGACACCCAAATAGAAAAGCTACCAGCAATGCAAGCACAAAAAAAACCTTCCAGCACCAGAATTAATCCAGGAGTTTAACAAAATCTTCAGTCTCCACCATCTAATTCTGGATATTTTGAATTGACTCTTTCAAATTGGTGATATCTTTGGCATGTGAAGCAGTTTTCTTTCTGGTATTGGATCTAAAACTCGACCCAGGGCCAGACAGCTGAATGTCCTATTTCCTGTCTTCCTCATCATTACCTTTGTCAGGTTTGTTCCCTTCCAGTAGAGGACATAGGGCATTCATATTTTCAACAGTAGTTTTCATTCCCGCATTGTTTATGGTGATAATTTTTTTCATCATAATATCAGTATTGCTCACTTTCTCTTTGATTGGTTTAATAGTGTGTTATGCCCTGCATACCTGTCCCTACATTTTGGAGGCAAAATGTTGGATCCCCCTTTTCTCTTTTGATCTTTCCTTTGGTTTCTTTTGTTTCCTTTTTCTCCCTCCGGGATTTGCTTCTGGGAGGGTTATTTTCCTTTTCTTTTGTCCTCTTTTGTCTCTAGGACCCGGTCTCAGAGTTGGTTTGTTCTTTTGAGCCGTTCAGATCCCAGACTCCAGGACTCTCTGTCATCATGTCTTCTTTCATGAGAAGATATGGCTACATGGAATCCCCAGGCTTGGAGTCTAGAGGTTTGCCTCTCCCATGGTTCGCGGGAGGAATGCAACACATTTTTACCCTAAGGGTATAAATAGAAGTTACCTGTCATTTTTACATTTACCATGATCAAACACTTAGAGAAATTCAAAGGCGATTAAGGCAATCTAAACAACATTTTCCTCCCTATTCTTAGTGGTTGATTAAACAGTGATTTTTAGTACTCATTCATGGAGACTCGAGGATGAACTTGTTGCAAAATGCCTCCCATTATCGTCCTCCCCGCATTCCCCATGTTTCCACGTAGGCCTTTGGCTCTCTCCTCTCTAGTTTTTGGTTTCCTATTTCTTTCTTTTGTATATGTACAACTCGTAGGCTGACAAAAAATGAGAATATGTACAGTTATACACAGAAAATTACAAAATGTACAGAATATACATAAATATTTACACTATCATACAAAATATACAAATGCTACACTAAAAAACAACCGCACAGAGGTAGAACAACCCTCTGGTAGAGCCAACCTACCAATGGGAGGCGACAACATAAATGATACCAGAGAAGGGAAACAAAAAACATAACAAAAACCAGGCGAGACAAAAAAAGAAAGGAAACCAAAAAATAAAAAAACCAGAAGGAAGAGAGTCGAAAGGCCCACCTAGAAACACAGGGAGGGTAGGAAGGTGAGCACGCAAAGTTCTCTGCAACTAGTTCACCCAGAACTGACCTCGAAAGAACCACTATTTACTGTTGTTTGAACATTTTTAGTCACCAAAAGCAATCTATACTTAATTGCTTTGAATCGCCTTAATCGCTCTGGTAATTTCTCTGAGTGTTTTGATCATGGTAAATGTGAAAGTGATAGGTAAAACCAATTTATACCCCTAGGGTAAAACATGTTGTATTCCTTCCGCAAACTCCAAAAAAGGCAAACCTCTAGACTTCGGGCCTGGGGATTCCATGCAGCCACACGTTCCAACAAAAGAAGACATGATGGCAGAGAATCCCGGAGTTCGTGATCCAGACGACTCAAAAGGAAAAACAAACTCCGGGACGGGGTCCTGGAGACAAAAGAAGACAAGAAGCAAAAGAAAACAACCCTCGCGGAAGCAAGGCCTGAAGGGAAACAAAGGAAACAAAGGAAACCGACGGAAAAATAAAAAGAAAAAAGGGGGACCCATATTCCACCATACCAGAAATAATTTTGATCCATTGGGTAAGATAGCATTAGTGCTTCCTCGGGAATCTCCACTACATAAAGATGATATTGAATATTTTTGGGCGGATTGATAGGACATTTTTGATCTCCAAGCCCACCAGCATTCGCGGATGTCTAAAGTCTTGATGAAATCCCTTGACCTTCTGGGTTTCCTGAAGGGTTTTTTAGATGACGAGCCCCTGGAAGACTCATTGTATAAAGAACAGGGGTTAGATAAATTAGATCTCCCTCTGGTAGATTGGGCTACCCTGGAAGATTTAACAATTGAGGGGGTATACCGCCCCATTGTAGAAAATAGTCACAAGTATTTTGAGTGGGTGTGTCCGAGGATAACCTAGAAAGGACCAATTGTTTGGAGGTCCTCTTTGACCTCTAGAGCCACAGGACCCAACCCAAGAAAGGGGAAGGAGATAAAGGATAACCTGGCCCAGGTACCTCCCAAGGGTTCACTCCCCATAATGGCACAAATACATGAACAAATGGAGATTTCAAGGCTAACAAGCCAGAAAATAAGTGAACAAATATCCATCGGCCTCCTCGCAACTCTAATAGCATCAGCTCGCCCAGCAGGATCCCCGTCATTGGCCACACTTATGAGTAGGAAGACATTCACCGAGGTGGAGTCTGCTAGTATACTGGATGTCGGGGCTCCACTAAAAAGAAAGAAGAAGAAGAAGGTGAACCCCACCCCAAGCACAGACACAGGCCTCAGTATGCCTAACATGCCCCTAGTAGATGTCCGTTCAGATTCCCGTGAACTTGAGAATATTTCAGATACCTCTCCGCCGCACGATGACTTCGATGATATCTTTGGGACCGGTGAGCTCATAAACCTACATGGGTATATAGTGTATGCACCCTAAAATGGTCGCCTAGACTATGGGCCCCATTTATCATCTTATCAATTTATCAATTTTCTGAATCAATGCTTTGGAACATTTTCAATTTAAATCAATTTCCTTGATCAAATTGTAATTAATTCAATTATTCAATTATTTCAATATTTCCTAAGGTTTGATCATTTTTATCTAATTAAAAGATTTATTCTCTCTTTTAATTAAATAAAGTTCCTCTTATTTAATTAAAAGATTTAATCTCTCTTTTAATTAAATTCCTCTTATTTAATTAAATTCAATTCCTCCCATTTAATTAAATAAAATTCTTCTAATTTATTTAATTGAAAGAAAACCCCTC
>MU223097.1:0-21586 GCA_018584345.1 Thuja plicata | reverse complement strand
TTGCATTCATGGCTACTCATGTAGATTAGATTCATGTTTATTTTCATAGATTAATCTTGCATTTGCATTTCCTTTCATAGATTTAGCCATGCATTGTTATCATTTAGATTAATTTTCCTTTCATGCATTGCAATCATATAGAGTAGATCTCATTTTCATGAATTTGAATCTCTCATTTCATGGTGTATTTGCAATAGACACAACTAGGTCAATCTGAGGGCCTTCGTTCTATATTTTTACACATCCATGACTAGAGAGCTATGGATCGATATTTGAGGCCTCATTCTTGAGCAACCTTGAATGGAATGATTCATAGAAGTGTGACAACATTTATGCACACATATAGATCATGGGGTAGAAGAGATCATCACTCAAGAAAAAGAGGAGATCTCCACTGAAAAGGAAGTCCCGGAGCAAGAAGCTGCCACAAAGCAAGAAGTCCAGGAAGAAACACAAAAGGAGCCAGAGTGGGAGAAAACACCGGTCTAGGATACCGAGGATGAACCAAGGCAAACAATAGATGAGCAACCAATGATTTGGGAAACCAAACCCACGTGATCAACCGTAGCCCCTTTCATCACGCTCCAAACACCTTCGGTTACTCCGGGTGACCAAATGTCCCAGAGTACATTCAGGGAGGTGATCACAGTAGCCCAAACATTAAACCTAGGTGGGACACCTCCGCCGCCTCCAGAAGACATTCCAATGGAGGAATATATCCTGACAAATGATGCCAAGGAAGAACATAGCAGGATGAGGGGAGAACCCCTGAGGATACAAATGTTAACGCGGCCGATGCTGAGAAGGACGGGGAAATCCCTAAATATATAGGTGATGCTGACACCGGTGGAGGAGAAACCCTAGACATCACAAGAGAGGATGCCAACATGGAAAAAAATACTGAGGCCTCTATAGAACAAGAAAAGGAGTAGGAACAGGAAAAGGAAAAATAGTCCGATGACACTGTAGATACCGAGAATGCACCACCAGACTCTGAAGGGAGTCTCGATACCCAAGCCTTGACAGAAAAGCAACCCCAGCCGCCCTAATGGCTAGTGGAATCCAGGAAGAGGAAGGCCCTGATGGTAGCAACAGGTGTTCCACTCTCCTTGGCCAAAATGATGGCTCAAAATGCAGAGGCCAAGAAGCCTAAAAAGGACCGGATAGTCCATACCCTCCAGACTAGTCCAGTAAGAAGTACAGTTGTGACAATCACAACACCTCCCCCAGATGCAGATGCAGTGATGGTAAGGCCTAAGGATTATGTGATCACAGAGGTAACACTAGGGAGAAGAGATAAGCAGGGCGAGTTGGATCTGCTGAGGGAGGCCACCAAAGTAATAGAGGCCCGGTATGATAAACAGGCCCAGAAGTTGAAGGAGGAAAGAGAAACCAATGAAAATCTCCTTGGGCTTCTAACATAACTCACACTGCCCCTGGCCGAGATCCACCCAGAAGATTCTACCTCCAGACTACCACTTGCATAGGGTGATTTGGATACTCTAAGGACCATGAAGAAGAAGGCCCAAGCTGTAGAAAGGTGGATCACCAAGTAGATAGTCATCGTAAGGAAATTCTTAGTGGTATCGCTCCCAGATCTTTACTCAGTCTACCATATTTTGGGCCAGGCACACAGCCCTGTCGTCCTGTGGGAACAAGGCTTAGAAAAGTATGAAGGGTGGAGAGAAGGACTAGAGGAGGTAATGAACTTCAGAGAAGAAGCAGTCACAGAAGTGGGAATTTTGGGGGAGGAATCATTTGATTTCCTCCAGGCCCAGTACTCTAGAATTGGCCTCAAGATTTAGGTAAGCAAGCAACTGGTCATGACCTTGAAAGAGAAAGTCATGGCAGTTAAGTATTCTTTAAATATGTACAAAGCATTTGTTACAAGGGTTTCAGAGGTTGATCCCTTTACCACCAGAACATGCACCCTAGAGGACTATGTCCTCAACAAGTATGATGAGCTAATGGAGTCCCAGTATCATTCTTTCAGAGACTTTGACGGAGGGAAGCTATCAAGAATATCCAAAATGATGATTCGGGCTCATGACTATGTTAAACTGATAAATGAATATTGAGAAGGAGCCGGGGATATTGAAGAGAATGTTAGAATCATCTGTGACCGGTGGGATGACATTAAAGACATTGATGGTAGTGGCATCTACCAAATTTTGGAAGCATTCAAGAATAGTAAGGGACAATAAAGTTCTCCAGATTTCAGAGATTTTTACCAGCAGGGTACATTTTGAGCATTCTTTATTCTTTGAGCACAATCAGGAGTCCCAGATCCAACAATTTTGTATTCTTTTGATGACCCACGTCTAGGTCCCCTGGAGTTGACCAGTCATTATCAGGCAGTTAATAAGGGTGTCAGAAGGTAGGCGACCCTAGCAAGGTACGTCAGCTCGAGGGATGGTTCTGACAGGTGGTCTTCCCAAGGCGTCGTGCTAGCATTAAACACCTGGCACATCGGAGACAGTGAGACACTTTTACATTGATGAGGCATGTAGCCTCGATCCCCAGGGGATCAGATTTCTTCTATTCTCCCTCTGGCTCTCTTCTCGGGGTAGATTCTTCCATACCTCTTTTATTGTCTTATTCTTCTGACATGTCGGGCCTCTGCTCTCTTCGAGGTTGTTGTAACATGGTGCGGGTAGTACCGGCCACCGAAAAATATATTTTATTGTTGAGTGTAAAGTTAAGTTAGGTTAGTTTTAGGGTAAACATCTATGTATAAATAACAAGTCTGACCTCATTCAAAGGGTCAGAAAAATTCATGATTTTGTAGTCCATAGCTATAGCATTTCAACATTTCATTTCGTGTAGTTACAGAGCTCAATGCTCCTTAGTTCTTAGAAGCTCTCAGTAGATAGATGCTCCCTTGGAGCCATTATTGTACACACCAGTGATGCTGGAAAACCATTAATGAAGAAGGAAGGATTCTCGCAATGTTATTTTTGGTCTTCTGATCTCTGAGTTAATACTCTTTTGTGCTATATGTTTCTGAGGTCCCTTGCTCTAATGTTTTAATTTGATTAACGACCTCCTTTTCCCCTCGCTATTGAATATGTATGAACTGATGGTTATGCGTGTATTAAGTATTTACTGTAGTATGTTAGAGCATAGTTGATGTTTTAGATGTATTTGCATAACTATAGGTAGAATGAAAACTTTCTAACCCTGGCGTATCTTTTGAAGTTTCTTTGATAATCCAAGTGCTTGTAGGAAACCCCAACTTACTGAAATCCCCAGAGAAGACGAGCCAAGAAAACCAGCTATCCCCCTGAACAAAATAGTCACACTCTCAACTTAGCTCCAGCACCGTCAAGAACCGACTCTCACGTGCTTGAAGGCCCAGAGAATTTATTCCCTGGACAACCTTTACAGGCGAAGTTGGCTGGTACTCGGTGACAACTTACACTCTGTTGGCGGATCGGTCACAAAGCCCTGTCAACATAGTGTTGTCAATAACATTAGAAATAATTTCTTCCAGCTTAGTTGTATTACTAGTTACCTTCTCAGAAACATTTTTTCCTTTTTGATACTCCTCTACATCATTCTGCATTTTGACAATGGTGTCCTCCAGCATGGCGTTCCTAGCCTCTAAAGCTTTGAGCCTAGTTTGGGTTTCCTGAATATCTTCTTGAACCCATTTGTCAATGTTATAGCCATACACGGCTTTATTTCTTGCAGCTTGTAGCACACTAATGTTTTTAACTCTCTTGACTCTAAAGTCCTGGTCCCACAAATCTTCTTCTATACTTTTCTGTTTCTGCTTTTTCTTTCCCGCTTCCTCATTTTCTCCCTTGGGGCTGTCTGGAGGAGTAGGGATAATCTCGCAACCTGCATTATCTTTATCTAAATCAACAGTTTCTTCCTCCTTACTCCCCTGAGTATTATTGATATTCTCCTCCTTAGCGTTATTGTCAATTTTTTTTTTGTTAACCTCTAAATCTTCAGATTCTTCAGCATACTCCTTCATAATGTTATCTAGGTTATCCGCTTCAATCCCCTTATTCTCAAGATCATCACCACTCTTCTTTTGAATATTATCAATGTAGACTTCCATAACATTATTGATTTTCTCGGTAACCTCCTCAAGGAATTCCTTTCCAGAATCATCCATAGCCTCAACAAACGGGATATTCTTCTCATCCATACCTATTTCAGGTTCCTTATTGGGACTAACAGAATGAGAGATATCTATGTTACTCTGCTCCCCTTTAGCCATCTCTTCTTCCTCAGATGAGACATCTTCCAGGTCGTCCTCCGACTTCATACCTTCTACCTCATCAAAGATAGACATCTTGGTATCAATTTGAACAGGGCTCACCTTTCAGGCCTTTTTGTTCGAGCGAGTGCTAGCTTTCTTCCCAGAAGAAGTGACAGAGCCCTTTCTTTTAAGTTAAAATACATAAATCTTAAAGATTCATATCCCCTATTAAGTCTTGCAAAGGTTAAAATTGAAGTTAAAACACATAATCTTAAGAGACCATGACATTTCAACCTTTGGCCCTATAACTAGATATCTCTTGCTAGATTTGTCACAACCTTTTTAGACATGTAGATGCATACAAGAGTACTTGAAAGTCAATTATAATAATTTAATATTTTAAATAATTATCATTGCTATTATTAATTTCACAAAATAATTATATGTATAATTACTCAAGTGTTTATTGTTATTTTCATTACTCAGTTATTTAATAAGAGTTTTATACTTTGAGTTTTAATTGCTCATCCAATATTTAAATTTCTCCATTTATAGAGTCATCATGGTACGTTTCCTCTAGTGGATGCTAAAAATAGTGGATTTGAGTGTGATTTACAAATTCATTTTAGCTACTTGATACGAGGGCATGAGCCTTAGGGTGAGCCACTTTGGCAAAGAGCCAAGGACCAATGGATATCCATTCCGCCAAATTCACTGCGAACACCATCCCAACCTCATAAACTTATAATGTTAGAGTCTTGCATTTAAGAAGACTTGATCCCTATTTCAATAATAGACCAAAAGCCCATTGATCAGGGGCCATTAACAACTATGGAGAATGTGGAAAAAAGACGAAAGGATATTTTTAAATGAATTCCATTCTTCTTCTTCTGAAGGAGGACCTAATTGAATGAAAAATAAATTTAAAAACCAGGGTTCGGGCATAGGATGGGACAGCATTTTGGGTTGTAATTGAAAGAGATCGAGGAATGAAATGTTGGAGGTCATTGTAAGAAACATCATAGGGAGTTCGGAACCCTTGCCATGGTGACCCATCAGATTAGTTGTACTGTGCAGGGAAAGCTACAGCTATACACACAACTAGTATGAAGGGAAGATCCAACAGTTTGGACAGAAAACGGTGGATGTAGATGACAGTCCTTTCTTCAATGATTTGAAATGGGAAAGCTTTAGTTGTTTAACAACCTTTTAATCCTCATTACCATGATTCGCAGTCTCCATAGTTAGGCAGTTTGTCAAACAGTTCATGTGTCTTGTATCTGCTCCGATATTTTGCATGCATGTTTTTTACGTTCAAATCATGCCATTGCATTCTTAGTTTCCTAAACCTGACACCCACATGCTTACAATTCGGTTGAAAATGATCATCCATGTTGCTTGTAAAATGCTGGACTAAATTAGGTTGGTATCCAAAACTAATATAAAAATTTAGTTTGTTCAACAAGATACCTCTGGCATTTATTCCACCTAACTATACCTAACGATAGGAGTTAGTATATCGATTCAATGTTATATATATATATATTATGGCCATATGATTCATAAGAGGAGCAGGAAAACAACAACATTTTACCAGTCAGCTAAGAAATGGTCAGCAATATTAACAGAGTATTCTTGGAATGATGGCACAACTGTCAGGTGCATCAGTTGACAAGTATGTAACTGTTGGTGTTAATTAAGAAATTGCTTGGTACAGTAGGTGATAGTTTTGAACTGCCTGTTTCAGTAGTTGGTAAGTTGTTTGTATATAAACTGTTACATCTCACAGATTGCTGTCAGGAAACCTCAAGATGTCTAAATGTAATTAAGGATCTACACAAAATGGAGATTTTATCTTTGGAATTTATATTGGTTGAGTGAGGGGAAATGTCCATCAGTACGTATATAGTGTATTTTATGACTTTATTGTATATTTCTATAAGCCTATTAGTATTATAGGTGGGTATGTTTTAGTGACCTTATAGACAACTAACATAATATATCAGTTCAGTGGGTAACCAATATATTTTATAAGTCTAACTCAGAAATATATGTAAAGTATTTCAAGAGATATCTTTCATTGAAAATCTAGTTTTGTATTCAATTGTAATTGTAAATAATTGTTTAACCTAAAAAAATGGGACATCAAGATGCATCATGTTATTAATGGTTACATGTTACATAGCTGAGGTTTTGACTTCTTATCAATGAGGATTGCTGTTATTTTTGTACAAGAAATATAAAATAGCATCTAATCGAAAGTTATTAAGGTCATGTAATTTATGCTTGAATTTTTCGCTAACTTTTTAATAAATATATGACATTTTACTATTTACCAAAGTAAGGACATTCTAAAATATAAGTGTCATTTGTTTAGTCTATATAGAATAATATCTATAATGTAAAACATAATTTATTTCAATTACATGAATGATTTAGAAATACTAGATGCTTAGATTTTTGACAAAAATAAAGAATAGAAAAAAAATTGAAGATCAAAACATTAATATATTCAAGATATAGGAGAAAATTATATAGTTAGAAAGGTACAAGATACTTTGCAATTATTGTGGTTTTTAAATGAACATAAAATAACTTGCAAGCTTGATGGAGAAAAAGCTCAACATTTAGCTTTTTTTCTTTTTTTTTTTTTAAATCTTTTATATAAAATGTGTATTTGGGTTTTGAAATGCAAGTAAAACTATTTGTGTTGGATACCCAAAACAAATCCAACCCTAAACGTAGGTAGATTTGAAAGCAAGTTATAACATGCTTGTGTTATGTAAAATTCAAAAAGGTCTAGAAAGCATGTTCTTTTGACTTTAATGGAAAGCAAAATGTGAATGTGTTATAATGTCCTTATATTATAACATGCTTGCATTATTGCTTGGAAGTGATTAAGCTAGTATCAAAATATAGCACACTTGTTATATAACATGAGCATCTTATAATACACTCACAATATGCACAATGGACCAAAAAGTAGTTTTAGGAACTTTTTGATCTCTCTTCTTTGTACACATACCTATTAATGCAATTGTCATCTTTGTTCAAGGATGTCAAGTTAGTAGATATGACAATTTGAAAGAGAACTCAAATATAGGTCATAAATTTCAAATGATTGTATGCTAGAGATCATGTTTGATTAAGAATACCTAAGGGAAAGTCATTTCTCCTCAGTTAGTAGCCTATAATTCTAATGATCAATTAAAGTGAGGGTTGACTCTCTTTTCTCTATTCTCCGAATATTAATTTTTTGGCACCTTAATAAGTAGGGTGAATACATGATTCCCTCTTAAGGTTTTCAATTATTCACACCCTATTATTAGGTGGTGGGAACTTTTTTGGATGGAAGAAGGGCAATTGTAAAATGGTGTGAAAAACTAATCATGTAGATTGAATTTTCAAGATTAATATTGTTGGACTTTATAACACAAACATGTAAATGAAGATATCATTCTCATTCAATTGGATTTCACTTTGGTAGAAAAAGACTTGCTTAATAGAACCTCAAATGATTGTGACACTCGTCTAAGTTCAAATTTTTTAGCTTTAGCTACTTAATTTCTTTGTTAGATAATATTTAGTCATTTTCCTGAGTTAGTAGCCTATAATTCTAATGATCAATTAAAGTGAGGGTTGACTCTCTTTGCTCTATTCTCTTAATATTAATTTTTTGGCACTCTAATAAGTAGGGTGAATATATGATTCCATCTTAAGGTTGTCAATTATTTGCACCCTTCTATAAGGTGTTGGGAACTTTTTTGCATGGAAGAAGGGCAATTGTAAAAAGGTGTGGAAAACTAATCATGTAGATTAAATTTTCAATATTAATATTATGGAACTTTATAACACAAGCATGTAAATGAAGATATCACTCCCATTCAATTGGATTTCTCTTTGATAGAGAAGACTTGCTTAATAGAACCTCAAATGATTGGGACACTCATCTAAGTTCAAACTTTATAACTTTAGCTATTAAATTTTTTTGTTAGGTAATATTTAGTCATTTCTCCTAAGTTAGTTGCCTATAACTCTAATGATCAATTAAATTCAGGGTTCACTCTCTTTTCTCTATTCTCTTAATATTATTTTTTTGGCACCTTAATAATTAGGGTGAATACATGATTCCCTCTTAAGGTTTTCAATTATTCACACCCTTCTATTAGGTGGTGTGAACTTTTTTGGATGGAAGAAGGGCAATTGTAAAAAGGTGTGGAAAACTAATCATGTACATTGAATTTTCAAGATTAATATTGTGAGACTTTATAGCACAATCATGTAAATGAAGATACCACTCTCATTCAATTGGATTTTTCTTTGATAGAAAATACTTTCTTAATAGAACCTCAAATGATTATGACACTCATCTAAGTTCAAACTTTATAGCTTTAGCTACTTAATTTCTTTGTTAGGTAATATTTGGTCATTTCACTTGAGTTTGTAGCCTATAATTCTAATAATCAATTAAAGTGAGGGTTTACTCTCTTTTCTCTATTCTCTTAATGTTAATTTTTTGGCACCTTAATAAGTAGGATGAATACATGAATCCCTCAGAAGGTTTTCAATTGTTCGCACCCTTCTATTAGGTGGTGGGAACTTTTTTGGATGGAAGAAGGGAAATTGTAAAAAGGTGTGGAAAAATAATCATGTAGATTAAATTTTCAAGATTAATATTGTTGGACTTTATAGCAAAATCATGTAAATGAAGACACCACTCTCAATAAATTGTATTTCGCTTTGATAGAAAATACTTGCTTAATAGAACCTCAAATGATTGTGACACTCATCTAAGTTCAAAATTTATAGCTCTAGCTACTTAATTTCTTTGTCCGGTAATATTTGGTCATTTCACTTGAGTTTGTAGCCTATAATTCTAATAATCAATTAAATTGAGGGTTTACTCTCTTTTCTCTATTCTCTTAATATTAATTTTTTGGCACCTTAATAAGTCTAGGGTGAATACATGATTCCCTCTTAAGGTTTTCAATTATTCACACCCTTCTATTAGGTGGTGGGAACTTTTTTGGAGGAAGAAGGGCAATTGTAAAATGGTGTGAAAAACTAATCATGTAGATTAAATTTTCAATATGAATATTGTTGGACTTTATAACACAATCATGTAAATGAAGATACCACTCGCATTCAATTGTATTTCACTTTGATAGAAATGACTTGCTTAATAGAACCTCAAATGATTGTGACACTCATCTAAGTTCAAACTTTATAGATTTAGCTACTTAATTTCTTTGTTAGGTAATATTTTGATTTATCGATAAGTTTTTTCCTTTTTAATTGAAGTATGTTTATTGCATTGAAATAGTTAGTTCCTTTTTGAAACCAATCCTACATTATACTTGAGTTTGATTTCTAAATCCTACTTAATTTATATAATTTCAAGATATAATCTCTTTCCACATATATAATTTCAAACTATAATCTCGTTCCACGTATATAATTTCAAGCTATAATCTCATTCCACATATAAATTTTGATATACATCTTTTGAAAAAAAATTATAAAAAGATTTTTAATTAAATTCAAATATAACTCGTTTAAACCCATTTAATAATATTCAAATATATTAAAATAACGAAGTCACTCTTGAATGGAACACATAAAAATGTTGCAAAGAAAGGACCCAAATAGAACAACCTAATAAGTTATGAAAAATAAACTAAACTTTACTTTTATCTTTAAATAAGACTACAAATAATCAAATTTAAACATCATTTCAACTTTAAATTATAGTGCCTAGTGAATGTGGGTGATAATGGGAGAACAACATAAAACCTTATCCTGCCCACCCTTGCATTCATTCATTCTTATCATGACAGATTGACAATGTCTTTCAATATCATGGCAAAATACTCAAACATAAATGTCATATCATGACTTATAAAGTCCCTTGTCACTAAAATCACATACCCAATATTCAAACGACAACATTAATACAATTAAAAGTATACTACACATAATAAAAAAGAAGAATTAAGTATATATGAGAATTCCAAATAATACTAGAAAATACATCACTAGTGACTCAATACAATTGACCTCACCACCCTCTCACCGGATCATGGTTTACCAAAATGGAAATCTCATAACCATTAAAAACACAGAGTTGGGGATTCAAAAAGAATATAATATGTTTTGTAAATTATCTATCACACACAGTTTTGCAGGTGGAGTTAATCCTTTTCACCATTATCTTGCCTTTTTTCCTGTTTTCTCACTGTTTTGTTTTGCTGTTCTGATTGACTGACAAATTCACGGACATGTTTGAGTGTAAAAGAGAACAGTTGCCATTTTATCATTACTTTTTATCAGTCAAGAAGGGCTCTCAAAATTCATTCTCTCATTCACATTATGTTAAAGGCGACAAGGAAAATTTCAAAGCTTTTTAAAATAAATTTAAAGCTTGGCTTCTCTGTCATCATCACTCATTTTTGTTTACTGTTCCATAGTTTGAGATGATTTAGTTTAGAAATTATAAAGTAAACTTAAGCAACATTTTTATGAAATAAGATGTATATTACTTTTTATTGATTAAAATGATGATGATATACCCTTTTTCTTTACAATTATATAGTAATTGGTAGAACTATTTATTTTCAAATCATATAGTAATTGGTAGAACTTTTTTTTTCAAATAATATGTTGTGTTGAATATTTAAATTAGGAAAAGAGGTTAATGAATTTAATAAAGGTATATTACAGTATACATATATTAAAAAGTAGTTAGACAAAATAATTTGATAAAAGGTGTTACTTTTGGATAAAATTATTAATAAGAATTTGAAAACAACATTTCAATTTTATAAATATTATATATTAATAAGTAGAATTGATTTTTAAAGTAATATATTTTATAAAATATTTGAGTTAAAAAAGAGAGACTATAGTGTATGCAATAATGGTACTTTCTACACATGTTTAAAAAGTGGATGGACAAAAGAATTTGATAGATAGTCAAAATTTTGGACAAAAACATAAATCAATAATTGGAAACAAATTTTCATTTTTACTAAAAAGATGAAAGTATTAGAAGGAGATTGTGAAACCAAAAGAATAACAAGATCACTTTCTTAAAAGCATATTGAAGTAAATTGCATTGTCTTCCTACTTTGTTAGGTTTTTGAATCATAAATGATATTAGTTTTTTATTACTATTATTACTAGTACATGTACAACAATTTAATTGGTAATATATTCAAGATAAATTGTGTTCGAGATAAAGATTCAAACATACTTGAGAAAATGGCCCATGTATTTAAGTCTATTATTTTTTTAAAAATAATTCACCATCTAAATGTATAATCATAACCAAACCCCCTTATTTGAAAAATTAGTGTAAGTTCTTAGAGTAAGATAATAAGATTCTTTATGATTCAATAAAGGTAAAGGTGACACTCTAAAAAAACTCAAATACAAATAAACAACTTCTTACTGAATCTTGAGAGAAGAGAAACTGTAAATGGATAATAATCCAACAATTTTAACATCACTAACAATGTTATGGATGCTCTTACACATATTATGTAACAACAAATATCTCTTTAAATGGTTCATATTACAAATTATATGCAGCATAGAGTGCCACCTCAAGTGGGACACCCTTTTCTATGCAGATAAATTAATACTAAAAAATGATTAATAAATAAAAAATATTGAAAATTGCAAGGTGTATATAAGAGGAAAATGAAACAAAATTTAAGTACATGACATTGGTAGAAATGGCTATAGCTTCATTGAACCATTTAAAATTCATTGTGCTCACAAGATTTTTCAAAACATCTGCAATGTTCAATAAAGCATATATCTTGTCAAAATTTATCCTTCCATCCTACAACATGTCACATGAAAAAAATGGTAATACACATCGATGTGATTTCTCTACACCTAAAATATAGGGTTCTCTACCAAGTTGATAGTAACTTGATTAATATAGTTGAGGTATACTATATCCTAAGTAAACCCGATATTCAGATTACAACCTCTAAAGTCATCTTATCTATTTACAAGAATGAGTAGCTACCATACACTCTATTTTGTAGCTAAGAGAGTAACCATAGTGTAGTGTCTCTCTCGTTTTCTTTCTGCATGATATCCTGACGGGTGTGGCTTCAATAGTATGTTGTGTTAGTGCCTTCGTGTTGATGGATGAGATCCCTTGTGATGCCTTGTTTGCCTCAAGATTTTGTCTAGTTTCTCTATGTGATTGGTTGAGTTTACAATTTTCTTGGTTGGATATATGCTTGCACTGTGTAAACTGATTTATGTCATTGTATCGACAAGTTGTTTATGCCCTTGTGCTCTGTTGTGAGAGCCATTGTACTATAACTTGTTGCATACTTGATTTGGGATGTTAGGCTTCTCGATACTATTTGTTGGAATCTGTGGACTCATTGTGTTCTTGATGTTTTGATCTGAGATTGATTCATTTATGAGTTTTGGTGAATGTTCTCATGCTATGATTCCATGCTGGCATAGTGAGATGCACCTAGTTCAGTTTATTCTTGTGTTCATTCTAAGATTACTAATGTGGTTATGATGGTATCTGGCTTATTTGTCTTATTAGACATTGTTGATTATGTGACTTATGATGTGATTGAGGGCTCACTGATGTATGTGTCAATGGATTCTATTTTTTTATCATGTTTAGATGTTAGATTATACTATTTCGTTACCATTTCGATCATATATGCTTGATGATGTTGTCTTGATGTGGCATGATGTTGTATGATAATTATCATTGATTTCTTACTATAATGTGCATTTTATGCAATTGGATAATTGATTTGAGACTTTCATTGATATGTATGCTCATACAATCATAAATGGTTATTTTAATGCTTTAAAGTTAAATGAAATTTTTAATTTAAATGAAATGTTTAATTTAAGTGAAATGTACATTTAGGATTAGAATATGGAATGAACAGCGCCATGACATTTTAATACATACGAATGATTGTGTCGCTAGAGCGTCAGTGTTTCATCATGCATGTTTTAATATCTATGTTATTCTTTGGTTCTTTATACTATGAGTGGTTGTGCCTGATGTTTGCATGTTTTAGTGAATAGGTACCAGACACTAATCTTCCTAAGCTACAATTTTGATCATGTCTTACCCTCCGTGATAGCACGAGAGATAGTTTCACGGTTATTAATTATTGAGCCAATATCATCCTTGTATGGACGATGTATCCTTAATTTAAATTATACTTCCAATAAATATGGGTAAATCTGAACTTCATACGCATATTGTGATAGACCAATAATTGTGTTTTTGCATTTAGAGTTCCTGTAGTTGTCCTGGTTGAGTTATACAATTAAATGTTGATTTTTAATGTTTCAGATTATTTTTATTTATCAACTAATTAGCCATAGTTGAATTTCATTTAATTGGAATTGATTTAATTTATTTTGGGAAATCTATAGTTTGTTTAATTTATTTAAGTGATTTAATTTTAAAGTCTTTTCAGGATTTTGGGGAAAAGTGACTTTTATTTCAATAAAAAGAGTTCATTTTCCCTCACTTTGTGTTTGGAGAAACTGGGATTTCACTCCAATTTTCATTGGAGAAAATCGGTCATTTTCTCTCAGATTCTCGTGGGTAGCAGCATGTTGGAATCCTTCTGCAATTGTTCTTGCTTCATTGGAGCCATTTTCTATTTCATAAATAATTTATTTTATTCTACCCATTTTTGTGTTTACAACTTGGTCTGAGGTAGGACTTCTTGTATTTAATTTTTTCTCATCTATTTCAGTTGATTTTCATTTCTAAATGCATTGTGGGATAGTTATTAGTGTTTTCCCCACATTTCCTTATAAGTTTATTGCCCAATTGGGCTTGTGTGAGTTATGAGGTTCTTGATTAAAAAAATTCCACCATGAGGCTGTCTGTTTTCTCCCATGAAGTCATATTTCATATTTTATTAGATTTTTGGGTTAGTAGGGCCTTAAGGGAAATGGGTTTTCATTTTGTTACAAGATTTGGAGTTTTATTTTTGGGCATTTCTGTGTGTGCCTCATTATGCACGATCTCCCATTTGGGATTATTTTCATGTTGGCATCTTTTGTTAATCATCCTTTGAAGTATCCCAGGATTGTATTTATATTATGCAGTTGGAATGTGTAAAGGATAAAATGATGTTTAGTTTTTGGTGTGTTCATTTAACATTAAATCCCTTACATTTAAATATGTTGTGGGGGTAAATAAGATACTCTCCTTCTATCCTTAGATATGTAAAAGAAAGATCCAAGTTGATTAACCCAAAAGGAAGGATCAATGCATAAATGAATCAATCATTTGGAAATAAGAATAAGGAAGGAAGATCTTAAGTACCTGTGTTTATTTGATTAATTTGAAATGTATTTTATATTTAGATAGATTGAAAACCTTAATTGAATTGAATAGGAGAAATGCACTAACCTTGAAATATTGCAGATCAAAGAATACTATTTTCTTAGGCCTATGTTGAGTTTCTAGAAAATCCAAGACTAGATCTGGAATAGAAACGCAGAGACGGACAAAACCCATAAATCTTTTTCTGTTATGAGATAGTTCCGATTTGTACCCTCAAGTCAATGTCACCATTTTCCAGAATTTTTGATTGCGCCCTAGCTCACAATTGACCTAAAAAGTCTCAGATTGAAATTCTATTTTCGGATCCCAGAAGTTTTTTGAAAAGGGTATCTGAATCTCTGTCCCGATCTACTATTCCAAACCTGTACCTGCAAGAAAAAGGGGTTTGTTTGTTGAGGGAGGGGTTTTCCTTGGTCAAACCACGGTTTTGGAATTAACCTCAAATATATAATTTAAATTGTAGAAATAAATAAAGTAAATGAAACAATTCACCTTGCTCATGTAAAATTCCTTGTGGAGGATTTGAATCCTTGAATCCACAAGTATGGATACACCAAATGGATGTAGAATGTAGAATGGAGAATGTTGTATGTCTTCAATCAATTTCTTGTAGATATTCAACACCAATCTTGAATGGGTTCTTGAATTGGAAGAGACTTGGAGGAATGTGGATGGAGAAATCTTCAACAAGAGGGCTCCATGGAGCTTGAATCCTTCAATGGTCACCTATGGATCTCCTTGATGAAAATGGATGCTTGAGAAGTGCTTGAGAATGAATGAATGCTTCAATGGCTACTTGGCTTGCTTCAAATATTGCTTCTTCACCTTTGAAAATTCACTCTTCAAGTCGTGGAAGTCTTAGGACTCTTGATTATGCTTTTGCTTCTTGATGCTTAGAGAGTCTTAGAGAAAATGAGAGAGAAAAGCTTCCTTTTATATGAAATTAGAGCACAATCTTCTAGAGAGGCCGACATAGGAGAATTAAATTCTAATTGGACCCATGCCCCTAGAAGAGGACCTATGTTAAATATAATTTAGGATTTGTTGTTCCAAAGTTTGAAACAGCCGACCTCGAAGCGGAAATTAACTTTTTCGAAAGACCGACATCCCGAAACCCTGAGATTCTGGAATTTGGGCCCCAGACCTTAAAAAGGTCAATTGTGACCTAGGTCAAGGTCGAGGTCGACCTTGAACCAAAAAGGTCAACCTTGACCTTAAGGCCAAAGTCCCAGTTTATCAGTCTGTGTTGCCAGAAATAGGCTGGAAAGAGTGGAAATGGGGTAGAACAGGGGGATAAAGCCAGATCAAAGTCAGGAACCCATTCAAGGTGTTTTGCATGACCCAAAATCACTTACCTGGAAGGCCAAACTAGTCTACCATGGAAGTGCTTCCATTTTCTTACTATACAAAATGAATAGAGGTCATTCCAGTTACTTCATACCATGATCTGAACCTTGGGTTTTAGATTGGTTTTCTGGTTAGTTTGCCTAGCCGATAATTGTTGAAAATGGTTTCCCTTTGTGTTTATTTTTCCATTTTGAGCTTCTTTCTTCATTTTTGGATGTCATACACATCTTTGATCATTTAGGGATGTTAGTATCATATGTGTATGTTAATGTCATACAACCTTGGGATCTAGCTCCTGGTGATGAGGCTAATAGAGTGTGCTTGTGCACTATCCTCTTGCCTTAGTTTATTTAATTTTATTGCATGGTTGAGTTTCAATAATTTTTTTGTAGATGCATGAGTTTGATACCACATCATTGAGCGTAGTTGAAATATTCTTACTTGAAGGGATCTTGAGAGACCCATACTCTTAGTCCATGACCTATTGAGTGCTTCTCATGCTCGATGGAAGCTTAATCTTTGAGCCTTTTGGCCTTGTGTTTATATATGTTGTTTTTCCTTTTTGTATTGGAACCTTCCATGATCAATTTTATCTTGCATGTGATGTGGATATAGGGTTTTTATATTGCATCTAAGCATGTACATGAGCTATGCTCCTATGCCAAGGTCTGAATGACCCATGCTCTTGGTTGGAGACTAATAGAGTTATCATGTTCATTATGGTTTTATGTGCTTGATTTTTTCATTTCTTATGCCTTTTGCATTGTTTTTCATTGTGCCTCGTTGTAGAAGGAGATGAGCCTAGTATTTGGGTAGTGGTGTGGAGTGGCTCCTTACATGGATCTCATCTCGTAAGTGGCTAGCACAGGCTACATGAAGGAGTCCTTAAGAAAGTGATAATATAATAAAGTAAACTGGGTGAAGTACATTAATAAGATTAATTTGACTACATGTTTGGTTGTGGGCGTTGACTGGAGGTAAGTTTGTATCTATTCACTCAAGGGTGTAGATGTAGATACACACTGATGTTTGTCTATCTGTAGATATTTACCTAAGACTTGATGCTACATGGACTACCATGAGCCATGTAATGAGACTCCGCCTTGAGTACTTGTCCCATAGCCTTTTTTTTAGTTCTGAGTAGTGGCCTTTTTTACTTGTTCCATACTATTTTTTTCATCTATGTATTTTAATTATGGACTTTTGTCCACATATTTATTGTTCTCCATGAGCTATTGATTATGTACATTGGTACACATTTGATTTGTGTGTGTGTGTTATTCATTCTTGCATGTGTGAGTGTATCTTATGATTGTGGTTAGGTAACTATCTCCATGAGCATGGTGGGGTGGGCCTAAGGGATCCACATGGTAGGGTGGCATTGCACATCACTATTGGGGACTTGTGTACAAGTGGAGGATGTCTTTCAGTGATGGAGTTTTAATGTCCCCCTTTGGGCACCATGTAAGGTTTGAACTATTTTCTTAGTTCTATAATCCAGAATTGTCAGCAACTTCTCTTTATCAATAGCTTGCATGGAGATCTTTAATATGTTGTAGATCTTTGTATTGAATATGAAAGATGTATATGGTATTAGTATCCTTGGTCTAATTAATTTGACAATGTAAGAAATAGTTAATGCAAATGGCTTGATACTATTGAAGACTGGTCTGCAACAGTTGTGTTGTTAAACTATAATATGGATATGATTTTAATATTTGATCCAATGGGCCTAGCTGTTTATAGTATAATCACTTGAAATTATTTTCCTTTGGTCAATCAGTATTGACAAAATAACCTTATATCTGAAATATTTAAGGCAATGAATGTAAGATAATTATATCAATATAGAATTGTAGAAGGACCCTATATGTTTTATTGGTTTGAATACAAATTCTTATGTTGATCTCCCAGCTAAATCCACTATCTATAACTTTAATACGATTCACATGCTCTGAAGTGATTCCTCTATTTTCCTTATTCGTTAGATTGAATTAAAGATAAGAGTTCTTTGATTTCTACAGATTGATGATGCGCTATCTATATTTTAGATTATTGTAAATTATAGATTTCTGTTATGTTTTCTTCTTCCTAATTTTTTCAATGGTTGATGTGAAAATCCTTCTTATATCTCCTTAATTGAAGAGGCGGAAACCCTTGAGTTTTTATTAGTCACCTCCTTTCACAACTGATTTCTTCCTAATATTGTTGATTAGTTTGTAATCATGTCCTTCATCATTGCTTGATGTTCTAGCATTGATTTCCTTTAATGTTAAGAATATATTAATGTATGTGATGAAAACCTACCTATTGGGAGCAAGATCAAACATTCAAACATTAGAGATATAAATCATTTAATCTATATTAACATACTGAAATCATACTCAAAACAAAAGCTTTCCTTCACAACCTCTGATGATCCAAAAAAGGGTACCCAAGCCTTGTTGATTTTCTCTTAGAGAGTGTTATGGGTGTGTTTTCCCAACACAATGTGTTAATTCCACTTGATTTCTTTCTTGTAATGGATTGAAATCTACAATCCAAACTAATGGATGTGATAAAGAACTCAAGAACAAGTATGAGAAACTTGTCTCAACTCTTCACCAAATGATGAAGATGAAGAATGCAAAACTAAACTAAAACAATATGAAAGATCAAACTAAGATTCATTCACCATTAACCTAGCATATGATTTATAGATTCAACAATGAACTAAGAAGCATGAAAATAAACTATGAAATCCTAGAGAAATACGAACATGATAACAATGCATACAAAATAATGGGTGATTTACTCTTGGCAAGGATCCTATTCATAGGATTTTGGAGGGCTTGGGTGAGGTGAAGTACATGTGGCATCCAAATAGGTTCCACATGAGGGACACATAATCTATGCAAGAGGCCAAGTTTGCTCAAACGTGTATGAAAAACTTTAGATGTGATGGGTCAATGTGTACATGAAGTACACATGTAAGAGATCTTGTCATAGATGAGTAAGAGGTGTCAATTTTTTTCCAATAAAGACTTTTGGAAAGTATAAGAAAGTGTCATCAAGGTTGTAAGAAACCTTGTTGGCACCAAATTAGTATTATTTGAAAAGTCAAATTGTGGAGATTTTCTCACACGTGTGAGAAAATAATTAGGACTAATGGGTGTAGGAATCCAAAAAAATAGCCTAATTATCCTTAGTTAATTAGTTACTAGGATTATTTGTTGAGAGTGATGTGAGGTAGGGTAGGAAATAGGTTTATATTTAAATTAATCAAAATTAGATTTCTATATTAATTATGGTTTATAAAAATTTTAGCACGCGAAGGAATAAATAAATTATAAATTTATTTAAAGGTAATTTAATGTGGGGAGGTATTAAATAAAATTTAATACATTTTAGAGGACAAGTATTGAATTAAATTTAAATACTTTAGAACTTAATTTAATTAAATAAGTGGAAGAATATAACAAATATAATTAATTATAATGTTACGAGGGACAATTTTAGGCATTTAAATTTTGCCCCTCTTTGATACGGCATCAAGAATGGCATCACATGAAAGAAAAGAAAACAAGATGCCCCATAGAGGACAAAAAGTCCTTAAGCGATGATGGCGAAGGAGTGTGCCCCCTCGAGAAAATAATAGAAAAAAATATTTTTTTATAAAATTTTCTCGATAGAAGGCAGAAAGGAGGGAGAACGGAAAATAGCATGACTTATGAGGGGATTGGAAAAAAATAGAGGGAAAAATGAGGTCAAGGGCGAAAAAAAGCTCCCAATGGGCCTATAAATAGGCTACAGGGGCCCTAGAAGAGGTCATTTCCATTCACGGAGAAAAAAAAATCAGAGCAGAGTGAGAGCAATAGAAGATCCACAAGACCACATGTAGCTTGGGGAGTGCATTCAGACACATCAACGAGCCGTAGACGCAGGACCACTGATGAGTATGAATTCCTTGCCTAGTCCTTTTTAATATTGCATTTATGACTACTTTTATGGTAGCTAGGGGGGAAACAATTTTCGGGCAGAGACAACGATTGGTGGATCATCATTTGTGAGGATGGGAAATGGGGTACACAGACAATTATTTAGAATAGTCATCTATATGGACGGCGGTCAACCGGTTTGACCGCTGGCAGGCATCGGAGGGGCTGATCGTCGATCGGTGTCTCCATTAATCGGTGTCTATGGGGGTCAATGGATGTCTCCACCAATTGACCTAAAAAATTTAGGGAAGATAGGGGAGGAAATTAAAGAAGAGACCTAGAGGGGACAAGATGCCCCAGAAAGAGACAGAATGAATGATATGCATGATTTTGTGGATGTAGGAGGATATGCCGATGTTTTGGTCACGTGAGAGCTAGGCGGAGACTATGGAGCTGGCAGATCGACTGAGGCTAGTAGAGTGGGGATAGGTCACACTAGGTGGCTTGGAGAATCTTAACTTGTGGCCATAGTTGAGAGCACATAATGCGCTCATGACCTCTCTCATTGAGAGGTAGCACAATCCTACCTCTAGCTTTCACTTCCCAACAGGGGAAGCTACTATTACCCTATATGATGTGTGGCATATATACTACATTCCTATCTGAGGATTGGTATCAGAGTATGTATAGGAGGGTCCAAACCATACCTTGATGTGGAATTTTGGCCAGGCAACCATATGACCAGATTCCAACTTTGAGATAGTGGTTAACTTGGAGAGTCGGGATGATAGCGTGACTATGGTTGCAACTGGTAGCACTCTACCTAGCAGGATTAGTCAGAGGGTGGATGATGCCAGACCATGCAGGGCATGTGCTTCTAGTGGGGTGGGCATGAGTATTGAGTTCCATGCTAGAGGATGAGGGAGAGTAGTACTACTGGAGGTACACTATCCTCAGATAGCTATATTATGATCTACACATGTGCGCCTATTAGAGAGGGAGGACTATCGGATCAGGCATGACTCAATTGTTAGTATGGGCATGGGAGCATATCATAGTGGTATACCCCATTAGGAGACATGAGACCCGAGCACCCTATGAGTTGTATGCATGTAGATATTGGCCACCGATTAGGTACGAGTCAAGAGACTCAGTTAGATATTGGTCGAGGACCTTGGACAAGATGTTGAGGTTTGAATGGACACTATATGTAGCATTCGAGGCATGGGGCCATCATATCCCACAGTAGAAGGACTATGCAAAGAATGGGTGGTTGGACACCTATTTTCTTAGGTTTGTACAAACAGACTATTGGTTGATCGGGTGGATAGCCTACATGATAGCATGCTATATGCCATCACATATGCGGAGATCATTTGAAAAGATACAAGATGCAGTACTAGATGGGTTCCCACATCCATTGGTTACATGAGAGGTGGGGAGCCTATGTGTGATAGTGGTGGATTTGAGTGAGGCACGAGCCTCATGGTTAGGGATGGTGGTGTTTCCATGGAAGTAGGGATAAGATGCAGTGGGATATGTAGGGGTTATGTAAGAGTGTGCCCAGTGGTGTGCCAAATATATATAAACTAATGAGATTGATGGTCCCCGAGATCATATGGGAAGAGGAGAAGCTGGTAGGTGCAGAGGATAGGTATAGTGTAGTTGGGGGTGATAAGGGAGATGATGGAGGGGACGGAGGAGGAGGAGACAAAGGAGGAGGAGGTAGGATATCCTAGC
>MU223096.1:244497-269185 GCA_018584345.1 Thuja plicata | reverse complement strand
ATTTTTAATATATATACTATAAATAATTATTACAATTTCTAATATATAATATATATTATTCTATAATATATAATATAAAAATACTATATCATATATGCTATATTATATAATTTATTAAATATTATTTTTTAGATTTTATACAAAGTTTCTTATTTAATTTTTAATCCATAATAATTTTACTTTTATTAAATAACTATTAATTAAAATATATATAATATTTCTAATAAAATTAAAATTAAATTTACATATATAATTATTTAAGCTTATGTATTTTCTTTGTATATCAATATTTTAATAATTTATTTTTTTGTTAGTAGATTTATTCAATTGTGTATGTAAATCAAAATTGTAAACAAAAAAATTAGAAAATGACAAGAGTTTTCAAGAATAAAGGATGTTAAGAATTGGAAATGAATACCATTGTTATGTGTGATTTTTCATATGATCAATGCTCTTTATTTGAGTTGTAAAAGAATTTATTGTAAAAAAATTTAAAAAAAAATAATTAATTTGAAATTCAGATGATCATTATCATCCATTTTTAAATTATATTTATTTACTTTTATAATTATTAATTTTAAATTATTATATTTTACTTTTTAAAATTAATTTTCTTCTTAAAAATATTTTACAATAATAAATTTAAATTATAAATATGTTAAAATATAATTATGTTATATTATTAATTTATTTAATAATGATAAAAATTGTTATATACTTAGATCATTAAAATATATAAATATAAAAATGCAATAGAAACATTGTTTTATACTTAGATCATTCAAATATAAAAATATAAAAATGCAATAGAAACATTGTTTTATACTTAAAATATAAATATGGTAAATATTAGCCTGTGCCATAAATTTCACCTGCAGACTATATGCTCCATCGTTAAAATCAATGATTTGACTGTTTCCCTGGAGCAGTGTGTCAGATGGGATCGGATGACATGAGACGACAGCATGAGACATGACATTCAGCGGTTGGAGTAGTTTGACTGGGTGCAAATATTGTGCCCCATATCCATTGCCTCAAATTGATGGCAATCTCAAACTGATAACTGACAGGTTCATTCCCTTAATTGATCCTAACTGAAAGTGCGCATTTGCCCTATTTTCTTATTTAACTGACCCTAACTAAAATTATTTACAATCCTCACTACTGATAATCCTACACTGGTTGTACACATTCAATGCGATGGATTAATTGGGGACATTACATCAAATAAGCAATTAGGACCTATTAGAATGTGCTAACCACTTTGCAGTTACACCCAACACAGCAAACCCTGCTCTGTCTCAGATCCTTAACAAACAAGTACTATCGTGTGTGCTACTATATAGCCTGGCCCGAGGAAAGACTCTTCCCATCCCTGTGCTTCTATAAGGAAATTGGTATTGGAAGGATCATACGGGTGACTCATGCTTAAGCAGTTGGAGTAGTTCAGGGGATGGTGTTTGTTACGCATGTCAACAGGTCTTCTTGTTGTGGTAAGTTATTTAAGCTCAAAGCCTAAAGCTATAAGGAGACGGTGTCAACCAACATAGCATTCCAAAATGGGAGCTTTCAGATGGGATATTCCTTGTCTCTCACTTGCAGAACTTAGACAATCTCCTAACTCCTCCTGCTGATATTCCTCCACTGCTATCCTCAGCGCTATCACTGCGCTCTTGCTAACACTGCAAGACTATTTGCTATCACTGCAAACTCATTTGCTAACCCTACAAATGCTTCACTTGCTTGCTATCTTCACATCCATTTGATGGATCTGCCATCTCATCTGTGTTGCAACTGAGATCACAGCTCGTATAGAAGGATTATTTAAAACTAACAGATAATGGGTGGATAGAAACTCAGTTGAGCATTAAATTTTTTATTATTAATAATTTTAAAAAAAATTATTTATTGAAAATATTGATCAATGTTTAAAACAACTTCAATACTATTTTACATTTAAAACATGGTACTTAAATAAAATTATTTTAATTTGTGATTTTTTTTAGAAATTTATATAGTTTAATTTTTTAAATATTTTATTTTAAATACAATTTAATTTAATTACAATTATGTTCAATTTAAGAATTTTTTAATTTTTTTGTATATTCAATTTATCTTTCTCTTTTCTTTCTATAACTCAATATATCTCCCTTTCTATCTTTTTACATGTGCTAGATAGTCATTAGCTCAATTAAGAGAGCCTCTACCACAAAATTCTCATTTTAAAAATACATATTATATTATATCTAAATTTTACTTTAGAATTTTAGATAAATTGAAGAATAATTTCCAATATTTTAATATATTATATATTTTAAAAAAATTGAATTAATTTTGAAATTATATATATAACAAGTGCTAAATATAAGGACGTGTGATTAAAGATTAGTAAATCATGCTGGAAATATAGTGCATTACAATTGCCAAAATATTTGGAGGCTTTTATAACACTAATTCATTTGAACCATTGAAGTTTTAAATAAATACTTTTTTTTTGGAAAATAAATGTCTAATATATAAAATTTAACTTTACAAAAATTAAGATTAATTTTGAAATTTTAAAAATAAAATGTTATGATTAGTCAAAAACTATTGAGCTAATTCACAATGCAATAGTCTTACCACAAGTACAATAACAATTTTTATGAAATAAATATAAGTATATGATATATTATCATATTTTTACTTATATAAATATGAAAAGATTAGATATATCATCTTTCTCAATCGAATAATAATGAATACTCTCTTTACATTATTATTTAAAATCTATCTATATTAAAACTTCTTATCATTATTTAAAAAAAATATTTTCCAAATATCTATATTTTATAAATTTTATATATAAATATATTAATTTACTATTTTACTTTATTATTACATTTATTTATTCGAAAGGTCACATTGGGTATTAATATTCAACTTCAACTTTTACGGGCGAATGTCTACTGCGAATTATTAAAGTTTATAGGAATGCGAATCTTTAAACGCTGGTCTGCGAATACGAACGAGTCTGCTACGAAAGACATTCCATTTTGATGCTGGCAGAAAATAACTGGTCTGCGAATGCGAGAAGAGAAGTCTGCGAATTGGCCAAATCAAATTAGGGCAATGAAGGGCGGCTCCAAAATTAGCGACACAGGGCAATCCAAAGCGGCAAATCTGGTGAATTCCTCCAATTTGGTGGCTCGCACGGACGAAGGACAAAATTTGGCTTTCGTTTTCTCCACCCCCGCGAAAAGTGAAAAGGTGGCACCTGTTGCTGCTATGGCGATCTCCCAGGATGTGCGCTCACCCCAAGGCAACAATCAAACAGGTGTACTCTCTCCCATTTCTACTTCTGTTAATGCTAGTTGTATTTCATTGGCTCCCTCTGTTCTCCCATCTTCTCTCTCGGATTTGCCGAGAACTGAAATAGGAAACAAAAATGTTAAATCTCCCACACAGACTATCAACGCAGTGCTCGCGAGACCCAAATCCTTTTCTGAGGCGATAGCGAGTTCTGGTGTGTCTATTTGCTCAAACGCTAGGTTTGGTTTCACCAATGAAGCGTGCAACCTTGGTAAGGACCCTGCGAATGCAAACTTACCTTACCTTTTTCCATTGCTCCAAATTTTGAAATTCTTGTTGAAATTATCATGGAAAAGAACAGGCTTAGGAATTCGGCTATTTTCTTTTCAGCTGTTGAAATTGATAAAGTTCCTCCTAGGAAATTTTTAGACGATTGGTTCCACAACTATTGGAACCTCAAACTAGGGTTTCATATTTCGTTTTGCAGACAAATTCAAAAGGGTCTTTTCATCATTCTCTTTGTGAATCATGAAGCACAAGCTGAAGTGTTGAAAAGACAATATTGGGTTGTTGGGTCAACCTCCTTTAGGGCTATTGCCTGGTCTCCTGAGGCTAATCATGAAGAAGTTCTTGCCCTGTTGGCTCCTCGCTGGATTTCAGTTAAACAAATTCCACCCTTTTTGTGGAGATTCATCCCTCAATTACTTCAGCGTTTGGGGAAATTCATCCGAATGGATGATACGGTAAGACTGGTTCCCCACATGGACGCCCGCATCCTCATCTCGCTCAATCTGGGCTTTGAAATTCCCTCAGATATTCAGATTGATATTGAGGAAACTCAATATGTTTGTCCAATTGAAATACTCGGAGGTCTAAATGCTTATTTTCTCTGTCGTAAAGAAGGACATCTTAGGAAAGATTATCCGATTATCCAAAAGAAATCTACTCCCACAAAAATCGAACCCTCGGTCCATGCTGAAAAAGTTAATCTTAAACCCCAAACCACTGTCAAAACCACCCAAGCTGAAACTACCCCTATACCGGAAGCTGCGCATCCTAATACGATGGACAACAATAATGATGGCTTTCAAAAATTTTCAAACAAGTCTAACAAACGAAGGAGGAAAGTAAATAAGCAAACTAATTTCAACTCCTCAAATAAGCAATCCAACACCTCCCCTGTTGATGGTGAAAATCCTCCCGTGACTAACATGTTCTCCCCTATTGAATCTGTGTCACCTATATCGCAACCCACCATACCTCTTTGTGATAACCTGATCCCTGAACCTTCGCCCATTCAAAACACCAACAAAGAATCACTTAAAGAAATTAGCGATGATTACATTGTTGAAGTTATCCCCGCTAGTCAACAATCTGATCCTCCTTTATCTCAATGCATGGAATTGGCTTTGATATCGGATAATGATGAGGATTTCAAAATTGGCTTCCCCACCTCTAAAAGAAAGGGAAGACCCCCGGGCTCCAAAAACAAGTTTAAAAAACTTTCCATAACTGTAGGGTCCCCATCTATGGGTACTTCGGATATGCGTTCCCCCCCCTCAAATGTTTCCCAATGAATTTTGTTTCTTGGAATGTGAGGGGTCTTGAATCCCTTGATAGAAAATACCATATCAAAAAACACATTGATACTTATAAACATATTGATTTTCTTATGTTACAAGAAATCAAGGCTACTGGTTTTATGTTGGAAACTAATCTTGAGTTTCTCTGGAAGGGTGCTGTAAAAATCCACACCAACCATCCTAGGGGCAGGGGGTATTTCTATGCTTATCAATCCTAAATGGGGGAAGCATATCACTAATAGTGGTATATCACCCTGTAATAGGGCTGTGTGGATCACCCTTAATTTCAATAATTTGACCTTTGGCATATGCGCCATCTATGCATCCAATGACTCTAAGGAGAGGGCTATTTTTTGGAATTGGATGAACTCCCTCCCCTGCATCCCTTGGCTTATTGCTAGAGACTTTAACATGGTTGAATCTCAAAATGATAAGATAGGTGACCTGCCCTTTACCTGGAAAGATAATGAAAAAGTGCACTGGAATAAAATGAAGAAGGATAAAAATCTATTTGATCCCTTGGTTGGAAACAAAAATACTAATTCAAGATTATGGCACACTTGGTGCAATTGCCAACAAGGAGATGCTAGAATTTACTCTTGGCTGGATAGGTTTTATGCCAGCAAATTTTTTTTCTCTATCTTGCCTAACAGTAATGGAAACCTTGTTATTGTCACCCCCACTGCCTTATCTGATCATCACCCTATCTCTACCTCCTTCACTTTCAACACCTCCTCTATCACCACTCATTCCCCCAACACCAAATTTATCCTTAACACCAACCTCCTTGGTGATGATGATATTTTAGCTGCGGTCCATATTATAAGTATTATTAATCAGAATAACTACCCTGACAATAACTGCATCGATAGATGGAATAAGAATGTTAACTCTTGACAAAATCTCTTGAGGACCATTGGTCAGAAGAGGGCTAAAGATTTCAGGTATACTGAAAAACAACTCTCTAATAACCTTCTTAAAGCTGAAACCGATAATCAAAGTAATCCCTCTGACTATGATTTGATTGCTAAGGTTATTAAGGCTAAGGATGCTCTAAGAAAACACTTAGTAACCAAAACTAAGGGTGCTAAGATTAGATCCAGAGCCCACTGGCTCCAGTTTGGTGACTCTGGTTCTAAGTTTTTCTTTAACCTTATTAAACATAAGCAGGCTAATGAAGCTATTGGAAAACTCATAATTGACAACCAAGAAATTACTGATCTTGATTCCATCAAGGAAGCTTTTGTTAAATTTTATCAAAACTTGTTCACTTCTGAAGACTCGGTTGAGGCTTCTACCCTTAGGGATAAGTGCAAATCTCTGTTACCAAAAGTTATATCCACTGAGGACGCCTTATTTCTTGGTAAAAATATTTCCTTGGAAGAAATTGAGAAAGCCATTACCTGTATCAATAACGATAAGGCCCTTGGGCCTGATGGCCTCCCGATTGAGTTCTACAAAGCTAACATAAAGTGGATATGTAAGGATCTTCTTGAAATATACTCAGAGGCCTTGTCTAAAGGCTCCCTTGGTAGCAATATTAACAAAGGTATCATTAAACTTATCCCAAAAGATGGAGACAAGGCTCTCATAAAAAATTGGAGACCTATAACTCTATTGAATGTCTCCTATAAAATCTTTGCTAAGATTTTGGCTGCTAGACTTGTGGATATCCTCCCCAAGTTCATCTGTTCCACACAAACTGGCTTTATAAAAGGAAGATATATCCTCGAAAACCTTATTACTAGCTGGGAGGCCATGAATTGGGCAAATGTATCTCATCAGAATTCTGCCATGCTCCTACTAGATTTTGAAAAAGCCTATGACAAGGTTGAATGGAGATTCATCTCCACGATGCTTGAGGCTTTTGGATTTCCAGCCTTCTTCTGCGATGCGGTTAAAATGCTCCTCCGTGATGCGTGTGCTCGGGTTGATGTCAATGGTTCTCTGTCTGAATCCTTTCCTCTTGGAAGATCCATTAGACAAGGCTGCCCTCTGGCCCCTTCTCTTTTTGCTATTGCCTCTGATGCTCTCTTCTATTTTCTTAGAGATAACTCTATTTCCCCTGCTGTTAAAGGTATCAGCCTTCCTAATAAGGAGGAGCTTATAAATTGTCAATTTGTTGATGACACTGCCATCCGCTTTGAAGCTAATAATGAAAACTTTGATGCTCTTCAAACCAAGCTCAATCTATTTTTCTCTATATCTGGCGCCAAACTCTCTCACTCCAAATCCATCTGCTTAGGTTGGATTGATGACCCCCCCGACTGGTTCAATGACAATAACTTTCAATGGGGGGTCCCCATAAAATTGTTAAATATTTTGGCATTCTGTTTTCTCTCGACCCCTCTCTCAAAGAGATGTGGCTTTGGGTCAAGGAAAAGATCACTAATGAACTTAATAAATGGCACAACCACACCCTTTCTTTGGCTGGCCATGTACAGGTCTGCTAGAAGATTCTGTCATCATACAACATATATTATGCTTCTGCCTGGATGTTTAGTAATTATCAAATTCTAGAAATTCAAAAAGCTATTAAAAACTTCCTCTGGTCTGACGGTAAATGCAACAAAAAATCCCATGCTGTTAACTGGAAGTGGTGCTCTACTGATAAACTTATTGGGGGTCTGGGTCTGAAAGATCTGAAGCTTCAAGGAATTGCCCTTGTTGCCAAATGGATCTTTCACGCCATGGATGGCAATACCCCTTGGAAGATCCTTATTAGGAATAATATTGAAAAAGGTTGCCCAAATAATGCTAAGGCTTAAAAGAATCTTCCTTTTAATGATTTAATCATTGGTAACTTTCCTATAAAAGTTCATGGCTCTGAAGTCTTCAAATCAATATGGAAGGCTTGGAATCATGTCAAAAAGTTTATTATTAATAAGGACTTTCATGATGACTGCCAGATCCATGGTGAAAGATCCATTTGGTGGTGCCTCCATCTTTCTGGCAAACCTCTTGCCCTTACCCAGGGGTGCTCAGCTAAACTTTGGGCCAGCAAAGGCATCTCTCCATTTATGGATATATTTGAAAATGACCACTTGATTAGCTGGGATTCTCTTAGAAATACCTATGATATCCCTCTCTCCCAAAAGAAAACATACAACATGCTTCTTAAAGCAACCAAAGACATTCCTACCCTCTGCCATGTGGACTCCCACAGGTATCTTAAATGTAAATGGTTTGATGGAACCATCCTATCCAAGATCAAAGCTAAAAACATTTATAAGATCATTGGATATGATGATTCCATCACTGACCATGTGAACAAGGTTTGGTATTCTTCTTTCGACATTAGCTCTTGGAAAAGATATTTTGATGTTATTTGGAAGGGCCCGGTTGAGCCCAAAATTAAATGCTTTAAATGGTTATTTCTAATGGATAGACTTCTTGTTAAAAAGAATAATCTGGAAATTGAATGTTGTAAACTTTGTAATTTGCCTGAAACCATTAAACATTTATTTTTTGAATGCTACTTTGCAAGGAAAATTTGGAATTTTTTCAGGATTACTTACCCTACATGTTGTTCCATACTTGAAATTGTCACTGGTCATATTGTTGGTTTAAATAAAGACTCTAACTTGTTTTGGAATATTTTAACATCTTGCATCCTATGGCAGATTTGGAAGTGCGGGAATGAAGAAAAGTACCAAGATACTCCCAGGGTCCTTACTGAGTTTTCAATAAAACTCACTTCTTTCAAAATTTCTCTGCAGGTTCATACTACCATGATCATGGAGAAGGAGAAACTTAGGAGGTTCCTGCAAACTGGTCAGGCCACCTTCTTTGTGTTCGAGATGAAGAACATATACAAATGGAGGGAGAACCCTGATGATATGAAGAATTTTGAGAAAGCTCTCAAAAATCTTAACTCTGAAATAAGGAAGAAAAGATCTTCAAAAAAAGATGAGCCTTTTATGCTATCTCAAATCCAGGAAAAGAAAAAGGTCATTTGGATGGAAGGAGAGAAGGGGTGGACTACCTGGGTGGATGCGCTTGATGGCTATCTGCTTTAGTTTGATGAATATGAGACTCTTAACTTACTATTTTGTATTTTGGTTATCCCTTAGAACTTGAATACAGTGGCACTTTAACTATGTTTTGGAGTTGCCTTCTTTTTTATGTAAACTCTTCGTAGATATCATCTACTTTTTTTATCCTCTTATATATAATATTAAAAAAAGGTCATATTGAACTAGGGTGCCACGCTATCCCTCCCTCCCTCCATGGCTCAAATTTAATTTGTTTTAATAAGAGAACAGATAACTCAACTATTAAATACTTTCAATTATTTATCAAGAAACATGAATATCTTAAATAAATCTATTTTAAAAACATTTAAAAAAATCAATTTAGAACATTATCAATAAGTAAAAATTTAATAACCATCCAACATCTATAATAACAACCACTAAGTAGCAAGCTTAGAAACGACTAATGAACAATTTGAAATAAGTTTTTAATCTTTTGTGGACAAACTGTCTAGAAGCTATCGAAGTTTGTTTATATTGGAAGGGCTTTACAGAAATGTTTGGAGTTTTTGTTCATTGAATTCAACAGGAAAAACTATGATGAAAATCATGAATGTTTACTCTCTTTTTTTGGAAAATAAATGTATAATGTAAAATTTAACTTTTCAAAAATTATGATTAGTTTTGAAATTAAAAAAATGAAATGTTATGACTGGTCAAAACTATTGAGCTAGTTCATACAAAGTGAATGCAATAGTCTTACCACAAGTACAATAACATTTTATATGAAATAAATACAAATATATGATATATTATCATATTTTTACTTATATAAATATGAAAAGATTAGATATATCAATTTTCTCAATTAAATAATAATAAATACTCTCTTTATCTTATTATTTAAAATTTATCTTTATTAAAACTTCTTATCATTATTTTAAAAATTTATTTTCCAAATATCTATATTTTATAAATTTTATATATAAATATATTAATTTACTATTTTACTTTATTATTACATTTATTTATTCGAAAAGTGACTGCATAAAGTATGTTGTGCTCTTAGTGATACAAAGAAGCCGAGTTTGCAAGATATAAAATGAACATTTAGAAATGGTAAAAATATCTGAAGGTAACTGATACTTCTATCGCTTTACAGTCTCTTTGGAAGACTAATCTGTGCCCTTGATATCTGAAGCCAGCAAGGGTGGATCTTTTTCCCCAAAATCTCAGTTTAAGCATTCAAAACCTGAAGTTAAGGGGAAAAACCAGAAATGAATAAAAATTAGATGAAATCCGAACCCCTTTCATCTTGATGGCTTCCCTCACCACAGCCTTCAACTCTGGGGCTTGTGCACAGTCTTGCTCAAATAATTTTTTTCCTCAAACCATCTGAACGAAAAGGCTAAGAGAAAGCATAAAATCCCTTTCACTGATCTTCACACTATATATTCTTGGTACCAAATATGACGTGTATTGACAGATCTGGTATGTGTTTAAGCAACTTAATAAATGTATCAGTGTTTCCCCTTCATTAATAAATAGGCATTGCATTAGGGGAGAGGAGCCAGTAGTTGTGCACCCTAACTTCGGGCTTCTCAAAAACCTACGTGGAAATTTCAAATCACTTCCATTTTTTTTACAGTAGCTTACTTGGCGAGTCTCCTACTTATAACTAAGGTTTCAGAGCCGCATCATCAAATATGATGCCACTTCAGCATGCTTTTTGCCAAAGTGTCCAAAACAGCCCAAAAAAAAAGTGAGACCAATCATAGTGAATTAGGTACCCCAATAGTTGTGCAGCTGATGTGTCATCACACTAATTTCATTCAATTATGGGTAGTCATGATTAGCAAAAACAACTTTAAAGCCACAACCATTGGTACAATGTTGTCAAAAATATTAGATATTAAATCAACAACTATGGGTATTAAGTTAAGAACTACTATTACAACCATTGGAACGTGTTCAACTACTGAGTCCTCTCCCTTATAAGAGTGAAAAAACCTAGCTGTGAATCTCCCTATCATTTTTAGAACATTTATTGTGTACTGCTGCATTCGCGTACAGTTCATTGAGACTGTCCAAGCCATCTTTTAAGAGTCATTTCGATTTCAATTTTTCTGTCAGTCCTCCGGCAGCATCTAGTCAGACATCGGCAAACACAAATAGCAATGGGGAATACCGTGCTTTCGGTGGATATAAAGTGAAAACAGGCGACATGGGGAAAAAACAAAACATGTGATGAAATGAACAGACTTGATTTATTCGACGACATAACGTTGACGTGAATGGGTTGCGTGAGAACTAGTTTGAAAAATCTGACGGCTAAGAGTTTTTGAATGGTAGTCATTGCCTCCTCCAACACTCGGAACCATTGGATCAAAAAATCAGGTTGGGGCTATTTAGATGGAAACGCCTACGATGTAATTACTAGCAATCATCTCTTGGTGTGTAATGGATACGCCGTATTAGTGTTTGTTTTATTTTTTAATTAAATAAAGGTATTTAATTTTAAAATCTTTCAATCTAAAATCTCATTACATTGCAACATTTAGAGTCGTTCGCTAAAACTAATTTATAGAAATATATTAAGCATTACATTGAGAAGAAGTATGCATTTATAACTTAATCTTGAGGTTCAAAAATGTAAGTATGCATTGGCAAAGGAGTTTGCCTAATATCGAGCAAGATATTAGTTATAAGCGATTACATTAATAGTCATTGAGTACTTCTGGCATGGGGTCAAAATTATCGAACCAATAAAGGTGCTCTAGTGTGCGTCGGCGCACACCCCAGTTGCATGTGACAAGATCAATACTTGGGTAGAATGTACAAGTTGTCTGGGTCCATGTAGGTATTTGCTCCCCTACGATCTTTCTTATACGCTTTTGTATTTGCATAGACAAATAAGCTCCTTGTGGTCCCCATCTTTCTACCACCTGTTGGTTCCACATTGTGTTTGCGTTTGATGCAAACTGCAAGCGGTAAATCTGACTATGATAGCAATGTTTTTGCAAAAATATTGTATTGTTTTGTGGAGCTCGGAGCAGTTTCTCTAACCATAAGTGTCCAATGCCTTGTACCAAATTGGAGTATTCGGTTTCAGATGCTATTGATGCTGGTTGAAACCATATCTTGCTTGGAATATGATGCATCTCCATCGTATTGCATGTCTCACAAGTAGTAATTTCTGAAATGTATGGATCCCTATAAAAGTTGGAAAAAGTTCTCCGTGATATTGGGTGACATGTGATTAGTCATTTTTCTTGTAGTAAACTTTGTGCAATCAATCCTGAAGATATTTCTTCTTCATGAATTCCATGAATGTCAACATGCCGAAAGAAGTGATCGATTACAGTAGTTCTTTGCCGCAACATTTCTGCAAAATGGTTGAAGAATAATTAATAAGCATACTAAGAATGCAATAATAAAATATATTTATGATTAACATTGAAATTGGCATTCAAATTGTATTAAAGAATACTTAGCATTTACTTTGAAAATGAAAATCTATTAATTTGTAGAGGGTGCGATTGATTCTTGTACAATTTCAAATAATTATTAATCTAAATGCATATATTTTTTGTACTATTTGTAATTTGAAGAAAAGATATAATAATTAAGATAAATAAAACAAAATCAAAATATATAATAATGGTAATACTAATAAACATAAAATTAAAATTAATAACAATATATAATGAACTTTTAATATCCTTATTATTTTGTAGGAAAATAAATTGTATCACCTGTTTGGTAGAGTACAGCTTCAAATTGCTAATAATTTTTGGAGAGACAATTTCTTTTATGAGAGCAAATACTGGTAAACCTGTGTGTAATGGATTTTTGTTAAGCAATACTTTTATTTTATTTGTTAACATTTTATTTTTTATAGAATATAAGGAAAAGCTAGTTAACAAACACACCTTTATTTTTGTTGTATTTAATTTGTTGTATTTGAAGGAATAGTATTTGATAATACTATCAAGCGGGACTCTTCTTCTTTACGGCGAGCAACAAATTGGTTTTGTTGCATTCTAGCATATCTTTCATATGTGAATGTTGGTTGAATGCGGAGGCTTGCAAGGTTACATACTCGTGAAATTGTTGTGAATGTTATCCCTTGTCAATCTGTGGTACCAATGTCAATTGTTGCTCTTTCAAGTGTAAGGCCCTGTGACTTGTGTATTGTTAAGGCCCATGACATTTTGAGTGGTATTTGACGGTAGATACCACAACTGATTGGAAGCACTGGAATTTGTTTTGGGTTCTTATTGTCCCAAGCTGGCCCTGTGTACTTTTTAAATTCAACAATGACAAAAAGAGGAACTTGAGGTGGTTGTTCACCATCATTGTATACAATAGCTTTGACTTGTCCAAGTGCTCCATTAACAAGTCCAGTTTGTACCCATAAATTTGTACTGAGCATGACCTCTTGGTCAATACATAAGAGGAGCTTAGATTGAAGTTGTTCATCTTCTGGGTTTGAGCATGGTAATCCTTTACATTGCTCTGCATTGTAGAGGGCAACTGGTTTTGATAATGATAGCAACATTTGTTTGTTGTGGAGTGATACCATTTCATTTGTTGAAAAAAGATGTATGGATGAAATAAAAGGAGTTTGTTCTTCTGAGGTGAGTTGTGAACTTGATCTTGACATTAGTAGTTCCCAATCTGCAATTGTTGGTGTTGCATTCCTTAAATTAGAAAGGAGTGAGCGAAATTGAATTTGAGTTGGGCTATCTCCATTTTGTCAAAATATTTTTTCCAGTGTAATAATGGTTGTGAAGCTGCGCCATAGTGTGCCACCATAGGAGTTTGAAGCATACATTGGGATGTCTTTGACTGGTGGAAGTTGCCCCAAATCGCCAAAAAGAACAATAGAGCGTGGCCCAAATGGAATATGGCTCTGAGCAGGGAATGCTTGTCGTAGCCTTTGATCAATTTTTCCTAGTAATTTAGGACCAATAAAACTCATTTTGTCTATTATAATATATCGAATGAGGCACATGCTCTCTTGGAAGGTTGCAAGTGCTTGTCCTTGCAAGGGCACCATTTCTTTGATTGGTATCCGTAGGGCAGAATGAATTGTAGTGCCTTTTATGTTGAATGATGCTACACCTGTAGGTGCAAGTAGTAGTAATGGTGATTGTCCATGTGATGCTAAGTTGGTCATTGTTGACTTTATAGTTGTGATAAGGTGTGACTTCCCAGTTCTTGCGGTGCCTTGAACAATAATCTTGAGTGATTGTTGCTGAGAATTTGCATTTAGATGTGCCAAAATAATATCACATGCTTTTTTTTGTTGTGCAGACAACGCTGTTTGTTTTTGGTTATTAAGAACATGCGACTCTTGAAATGTAAGGCGATTTGAATGTATGAAGGTACTACCTATTTTTATTTGTGATGGATTGTATTCTAAATTTTCCTAGTTTTTGGTCAAGTCAATTTCACGGTTTCCAAGCACGTCAAGATCATTTAGGTGGATAGGTGTATCTGGATATAATCCCGCTAAGACTTGCCATTCACTAGGGATATTATCTTGCATATTATTTGCACTTGTTTCTGGGCTGTTAATCTCATTTTCATGTACCGAATCAGGGACTATCCTATGCACATGCCAAGGTTGGTAATTTGTTTTGAAGTTTTCCCATTTTGTAACAATTTCAAGTGTTGAAGAGCCAATATCTATTTGAAGGTTGCGAAATGGTTTGTAAAGAACTAATTCACTCCAACAAAAGGATTCAAAACTAATGTCTTCTTTTGCAGGGATGGCTATGAAGCGTGGAGAGACTCTAACAATAGCTTTGGTGGGGCGTTCTTTCCATATAATGTTTTGTTTAGAAACCCTAAATCTCCATTTCTGAGTGACTTCAATAAGTGATGTTGCATCTAAATGTGTTGGGCGTGAGATGTAAGCTTCAATATTGGTTGGGTATGTGGTTGTTGTATTGGGTGGAATTGGTAGACGTTGGATACTTTTTTGGTTGACATTTAAAGATACAAATACCCTGCTAGATAGGGAAAGTGGTAGCTTTAGGAGGAGGTGGCAGGTTTCTTGGGCGCCAATGTCATGGTCAACAATGTTTTCAAGAAGCATTCTGTGAAAGGCGACTAGTGCAGGTTTTTGAGAGTCAAATTTTAAAGAAATGCGGGACAACATGGCATTGTATGTTTCTGATTGTCTCTCTGACTTTGCCGCATATTTTGCAATGTATTTGAGGACAACATCAATGGAGAGGATGGGCTGGAAATCTACATTGGCCCTCCAAATGGCTAGTAGTTGTGGGTTGTGTAGGTTTAGGCAGTCATCATTACGAGCAGGGATGTGGGTAGGTTGGCCATGAACAGCGATACAAAGTTTTGAAACTTCTTGTGTACTCCAAGGGGCTTTATAACGACACATAGCAGTAGGGCCTTTCATTTTTAGGCATGTTTGGAGAGAGCATTTTGTGTGTCGTTGCACACGGTTGACCAATTCACTATAGTCCATCATGGGGTCAGCCAAACTAATCGTACTTGTATCCATTAAACAGGGGTCATCGAAAGGAGTTTTTTTTTTTTGGTTTCTCAATTGAATACTTTTTGGGTTCCAAGCAGTTACATATGTATTGATGAAGTCAAGTGCATTTTGTATTGATTGAGTATCATCCCATTGTAATTGACTAATGTTTGGTGCGTCTCGTAGCCAGATGAAACAATGGATATGAGCTGATCCTATGTGTTGCCATTCACACCTGAAAGGGTTTTTCTTTTTTAGGAAAGACTATGTTTAAATAAATAATTTGAGTGTTAGGGAGCGATATATATACCTGTACCAGTGATCTGTTGCACCTAGAAGCTTGTCTAGTACCTCCTCACGAAATGTTGTAAATCTATGATGCATGTAGATTGCTGCAAGGTGTGGATTTTGAATTATATTTTGAATTCTCCATCTAGTTGCTGCAGTGGGATTTGTTGGTGTCATGGATGGCATGGCGTTGTGCAAGTCTGGCCATTTTGTATCTGCTGCACTTAGGGTAAAGAACAAAGTTGGACAACCAATTTGAACAACCATGTCAATAAGCTCTCCTCTGTGTTGATTCTAGAATGGTTGTGTCCCACAAATTGTTGAGCCAAATCACATCAGTTGCTCAGTAAGTTTGTCATCGGGCAAGTCCTTTAATCTTTGGTGCAAGTCAGCAATTGTTGCAGGCATAGAACCATCAAGTTGTTTGGGAACAAATACAGATGAAGTGGCCTGGCTTCGATGTCGCATAAGGATATTCAGTAACAAGTATCTAAATCGTGGGTGTTGGCAAAACCTATTATCATGGTATCACAAGAGATGCTGAGCATATTCATGTAGTTTGACATCCTTAATATGTTGTTTAAATGCAGCTTCTCCCTTTGGGAACAAAGTTGGGAATGCCATTGCAAACAACCCTTCTGTTGTGTATTCATTGATTGGCGTTGACAAAATGGGTGGCCATTGTATGGTTTGAGTTTCTCGTCCTTGACCTAGTTGTAGCAAAGATCGTACTTCTTCCATCTCCCTGCGTGCATTTGGTAGGTTTGGGACAAATGAAGTTGTGTGCACATTTTCTTCCAATGGGCTTTCTTCTGTAACCTCACTTTCATTGTTGGATATTTCTACAGGATCACTTGTTGATTTAGTTGAGTATAACAGGTTTGAAATATCAACGGAATGAAGCGGCAAAGATGATAATGCGGTTTCATCTACTTGCACATCTTTGTAATATGGGTCATTGCAGATTTTATATTTTAATGTTTCGAATACACGACTTCTACTAACATAGAAGTTGTATTGCTGATGCCCAATATTTTCTTTGTTCACAAGAATTATGTCCAAGGCATCTATTCGCCTTGGCAAGAGAGTTGCAATCGTAGAAATATCTTGAGGAAAATAAATAGTGTGGCCACTGTATTTTAGTTGTCCACCTCTTGCATAAGTAACTTGTAGGATAGGGCTTATCCTTGCAATTAGCATCTCCTCAATTTGAGTCAAAATCTGTAAACATTTAGGTTGCACACCAGGGTCCATATTATTCCATTTTGAAAACCGATTTCCATTTCTTTCTGATGAACATCTACAACAAGTGGTCAAACCATTTGATTGCTTAGTTTTGATTCTTGGGTATTTTTCCATGCAAATCAAACAAGTTGAATTTTTGGAAAGGTTATCCACTTTGCAACGGAAATTGTCTCTAGCTGTGTAGTAGTTTTGAGAGAAATGAGGAGTATTTGGTTGGGCGGGTGGGATGAACTAAGTTATTTCAATTGGAGGAAAAATTTATGGTAGATGGTTTGGTATTGGTAATGTAGGAACTATGTGGATGTATGGTGCATATGTTAGATTTTGACGACTGACTCGTCTTTTTTTGTTGGAACTGTCCTTTGTTGCATGGTACTTTGCGCGCCGCTTTTGATTAGCCTGGTCTTTCTTTTTATGGTTATTTTCATTTTGTACATCCATATATAGATATATAGATAAATAAGGGATATGCGATATCGATCTGCAATTAGTGTTTTTGAAATTAGAAGACATGAATATGTAGCATAGAAAGAGAGATCAAAAAAATAGACAACTAAGAAAAGGAACATACATTTAATTGTGCAAATAGTAACCATTGATAAAGTGTATATAAATATTTTCTAACATTGTAGAAAAGTTGGTAATAAATGTATCCATTTATTGTAGAAAAAGGGACATGTATTGCAAAGTAGTATCTTCAAGTTTGTGGGAAAAAAAGTGAACATAGCACAGTAGTAGACACTTATATATACATAAATGTAACTGTACAAAATGAGGTTCAAATGTCTATTTTATACAACCTTAAGTGATGTGACAATTATGCCCAGTGTCTCTTCTCCCCTAAAATGATTCATTTTGATGCTGAGTTCAAAGATGAATTGGCAATTGATAACATTCTCCAAGATTATGTTTGCGACATCAGGTTCAGCTAGTAGTAGTTGAAAGTCTTCTGCAGGCACCCCTAGCAATTCAGTTGATGGTCCTTCAAATGCAGTAACTTTAATTAATTCTCTTGTTTCATCTTCCAAGTCCATTTTGAGGATGTAGCTGTAAGCACAATTAGAGGGTTCAGTAGAACATTTTGGGCACCAAAATTTGTTGGTTGAAGAATGAACAATTTTTTTCTTACATTTTTTGTTGTCCACGATGAGCGGACAAGAAAGGTAGTAAAAATTGTCCAAGTGCAACTTTGTAATAGTTGCCTTAACACAAACAGGCTGTGAAGAGGGAAACTTTCAATTGGCAATAGTACAGATATCAATTGGATTTACAAAGCTATGCGGGAAAATATTGCCTTTGGATAAGGGTACAAAAGGATGGTCTTTCCCTACAGATGTATACCATAGTTGTAATGCGGATGCTTCAGATAAATTTGGATTAATTACAACAGAGGTTGAAAAGGTGCTATCTAGTTTCTTTCCATTCCATGATACTAGACGTGCAGCTTTGAACAAAATAACAACTGGGGTCTATTGTTCAGACATTTCCAAGATTTTCTTACCTTCAACTTCACATTGGCGACCCCAAAGTGTAATGTCTATTGTACAGTTTGACATATCTTTAATTGTCGCTATACATTTCTTTGTCTCGCTGCCATCTCTTTTCCTTATGGTTGACGAAGGAGTGAAGGATACAAGTATACCAATGACATCTACAAGGGAGTTTAGAGGAAATGTATCTAGTGAATCTATACTCTTGAAATGGTAGCTATGCTCGGATACAGTAGAGTTTGGGCATGTGGAAGGAGATATGGTCGATGAGTTTAGGAGATCTATTTCATATGGGTTTGTAGAACTACTATATTTTGTATTGTTTACTTTGATGCGACCGCTAGAGATTTTGTATAGACAACCAGGTTGAACTATATCATAGAACTGATCGACTTGTTCATTAAAACAAGACACATGGATTTCAGAGCTATCTTTTTCAATGAACTCAAACCCAAAAAACTTTCCCACCATGGGAAGCATTTTTGTACTCGTGGATCTTTGTTTTATCTAAGGCTCTTCCCTCAATGGACCAATGCTTGTGGTATGGAGTTAATGATTTTATGGGGACTGGTTGGAAAGGAGCCATGTTTTTTACACAGAACTCTGTAGTTTGCGAAGACCATGTTCCATCTCCAGATGTCAAAGGTTGAAGGTAGTCAGTAGCTTGGAGGAGTTGAATTGGAGAGCCAACTATTGTCGAGTTGTTCAAAAGTATTTCAAATTTATCAAGCAAGAGTGCCCTGCAAAGAAACGGTTTGGATACTTTAGCTAGGAGACGTTGGTGGAAAAATAAAGACTCGATATGGTAAGGAGCAAGAAATAAGGTACGTGAAGTTGTGGAGCATCTTGCAAGAATATTCCTTTAGGCAAATAATAGAGCCCTTCTGTAAAGCTTCTTCAATGATGAGATCCTTGAATTTTTCAGAAAGTAGAGAAGAATGGGTGTGCACACCATTTGAGAGTTCGATTCAGTATTTGGTTGTTGCAGAATGAGGTTGTTGAATGGAGTGTACTGATGTAACTTGCAAGTATGGATCATTAATATATGTGCTCGCTAGGAGTTTTGCAAGTGCGCCTGTTGTTAAAATTGTCATTGCGAAGGGAAAAAACTGGAGGACTTGAGAAACCTATAAGTAATTTTAGACTCTTTGGTTAGGTTATTTCAAAATAGCTTTTTGTAATTTGTTTGCCTAGGTTTTGTAGACATATGATTTTATGGAAAAAATATAACGCATTGTTAAATAATGTGGTATTTTTTTTTTTTGTATAGAGTAAATTAGTTTGTTACAGCATTATAGTGTCATTTTGTTATGTTGGAAGATTTCATATGATAACAAACAGTTTCTGTAAACAACCTAATGTAACAATAGTCAACCCAAGCACAAATACATTCTTTGATGAAACTATAAATACAATAGAGTATCTATTTATATATTGTACTCAAAATATACATCCATGCTTATAGATAGGTTACATATTGTGAAAATTGAAGCTCTGTGGCTTGCATTAGATAATGTATATAGGTTGTTGTTCTCATGTTATATAGTAGGAAAACAAGAGGAATGATCAAGGATTATTCAAATGCATCTCATATGCATGAATAATGGAGGGTGATGCACCGTTTTCATAGTATTGGTCATAATATATTTCTTTAATGAAAGTGCACAACCCTTCAATTTTACTACAACTATTCAAAAGCTCTACAATGTCTGTTTCTTTGACAACTGGCAGAATATTGCTTCCAGGTTTGAAGTTGTGCACAATATCATGGCAGGTAGTTGAAAGAATCGATGAAAGACTCTGGACATTGCTTTCAAGGCATTGTGGATTATTGATAGAACAACATGAAACTGCAATTCTAGTGGCTGATTCTACTGCAACTACGGGACTGCTAACACTTTCATTTGAATTTCCACTGAAGACCTCAATGATTTCAGGGGTGTTAGCATCTGCTGTCATCTCCTGTAACCAACGAATATAAAATTTGTATAAGTAGTAGGACAAAGAATACGTAAACATATTAAAGAAGAATATCATTGTTGAGAAAGAAAAATTCAAAACCTAAGTGTATATTTATTAAATATATCTAATATAAGTGTATCTAACAAAATAAAATAATTAATAGTGTTTTTTTTGTTTATTATATATTATAACAATATAACTATAATATATATTTTATCTAGCGGCTAAATTTATAACATAATAATTGAGAATGTTAGTTATACTTAATAAGTTATTTTATTTAATAACATATCATCTTCTTCTATATATTTTACCAATAGTAAAATTCCTTTCCGTTGGTAAACAATTTAAATAAAAAATCATTAAATTACATCTCTTTTATTATTTTAAAAATGCTACAAATTAATTATAGATACATTAATCAAATAATTATATCTTACTTTTATTTACTATTATTTTTAATCTTAATTATTTTTTAAAAAATTAATGTAAGTTAATTATGTTTAAAGATGACCAATGATGAAACTTAGGCTGAAAATCATCAAATAAAAGCCAATTATCTAAAAAGAGTTATTTGAATCAAATGAAATAGAAAACCTATAATTTCTTTTTTTTTTAAATAATAATTATATGGTATAAAATTTAATATATAATACAATTGAAATTATATTGTATAATTGCTATTATATAATTATACAAAAATATAATAAGTTTTTTTTTATTAATTAAAAATTGTACAAATTAATAAATATAATTATATTATATATTATATAATTATTTATTATTTACAATAATATTTTTAAAATATGATATAAAAGTAATTTAACAAATTATCAAAATTTTCTAAAAGTAATATTATATAGTAATATATATATATATATATATATATATATATATATATATATATATATATAATTGAAAGATAAAATTAAAACAAAATAAAAATTTCATTGCACACTATTACATAGTTCAATTAAAATAAAATTAAAATTTCATTACACACTATTTCATTACGAACTTAGATCCACCAGATTGGAGATGCATAGTTCAAGAAAGGTCTCTCCTCATTATTTTAGAAAACTGAAAAAAAAGAAAATTTTCATATTTTTTTTAGGTTATTTCAAGGGGGTCTCATTTTTAAAACTACTACCTGGTAAAAAATTGTGTTTTTTCAAATTTTTAAAGAGGCTTCTGTACCCATAAACTCCAAGTGAAATGACAGCCATTGAAAAAAAAACTGTTCAGAATGAGAACAGAGCAAGTTAAATCTTCCAGACCTTAAAACCACCGTTTATTATTATCCATAATATAATAAATTATATTTATTTTTAAAAATTTAAACCTATAATTTCACAATAATTATATTTATTCAAAATATATAATCAATATTAAATAATATTTTTATTATAAATCTTCCTATATATTTCAAAATAACTTAGTTATATTTTACATGTTATAATATAATAACTATTAAAATAAATTTGAAAAAAATTTAAAAATAATTTCTTATAAAAATATTTTAGATATATAATATTAAAAATAATTATATTTATTTAGAACTTATTATAATATAAATTGTTTTAAAAATTAAATAGTAATATTATTAGAATTTTTACATAATATAAAAGCACTTAACTATATATATCATTTATGGTAAAATATAATACTATTAAGAATATTTTAAATTTAAAAACAGCTTAATATGTATTTTTTTAAGTATGGACATATTGAGTTGAACCATGACATTTTAAAAATATTTATAAAAAGAAATATCAAATTACAAAATAAAATTTTTTTATGACTTTTTATAGGTCTATTGAGCAAAAGCTACGTATAGCTATAAAGTTTCTGGTTTATGATAGTAGCCTACTCTTGATTAGACATGTATGAGATTTGGCTATTTAAAAAATTAGGGTTTCTTCCCCAGGATGGATGACCAGTCTGCCAGGGAAATATTTTTTATGAATGTTCTCAATAGCTACACACTAACATTTTCTTTCTGCAAAGTCGTCTGAGCATGAAATAATTGCACAACATTATTTAGAAAAATACTTCTGGCAAGTTTTTTATCAAAACCAAGAGGTGATGAACCTACCAAACAGGAAATAGCCAAGAAGGCATATAATAATGTACAATGTTGAGGATCACATTGTATTAAGTGAGAATTTGTATTCAAGCTAAGGGATATCCTTAGTAATCTGTGTAAGATGTTGTAAATGGAGGAATGCCTCTATAATATGTATGTAACTTTCATTATTTGTTATGTTTGGACCATGGTCCCAGGCTAGACTAGAGGTTTTCTTCTCCATTCTTTCCTACCAGTGCCCGCAATGAACGAAGACTATGTATTTTTATCAATTTTATTAATCTAATTGAATCTATGGCGTAGGCCTTTTACGGATCAAAAAAAAAGTATCTTCTTAACAACTTAAATATAAAAAGTAATTTTAATACTTGGAGGGGAAAAAAATGAAAATAAAATAAAATAGATGGCCCAAAAATGCACCTAGAAAAAAAGCACTTTTCCTTATTTCATGATCAATGAAGTTATCCTCTTTATATCCAAGTTTTAGATTTAAGAAATTTGTGCAATCTAAGGACATCCAAGGACAAAAATCATTGATTAATATTAGGTTCAAGAGGGGAAAAGCCCTTTAGATATTCACCTTTGAGATCAAGGATGAAAACCATTGTTTCCAATCCTGGGTGGTTCCTTTGGGAATCATGATTATGCTAATTTATGGGGAATTTGTTTTTCTATAGTGCTTCTGCCAGGGAAAAAATGTCATTTCATCACCAACACATATTTGATGGTTTACATGTTGAGTTCTATATTTTTGGCAAATTCTTGGGCATCCTAAAAGGTTGGGTTTGAGTTGTTAGAATCATTCCAACTACTGGTTGACATAATTAGAGGTTTTGACACTATTTGAAGTTAGCTTAGTTCTACAAAAATGTAGAAATTATTTTTCAAAGGTGATTATTCATTCTTTAATATATATTTTTTGCTAATTTGGGAGGCATCGACTATGAGGACAATCCATACAAGTTTATTTGGCACTTGTGAGGTTTGATATGTGTCTTAAAGGTCTAAGTTGTATTACATCAATAGCAAAGAGGATAAAAAATAGTTTGCTTAGTCATTGTAAGTTCCTATCAAAATAATATAACTACTATGTGAGCTTGTACAAGCCTTAACCTAGCTAGATCAACTAGTCATACCACTCCAATAAGGTCTATTTTGGTTCAAAATTACAATTTCATATCTAATTATTATTTTAGAGCAATTTCCAACTTGTAATCATTGCAAAAATCAATAAATCAAACTTTTAGTTTTACCAAATTTATCTTTGAATTTGATCTAAGCATTTGAAGTGACCTAGTGTTTGTACTAACCATTTAATTTATCAAGAATTGGTTCAGATTTGACTTATGAATTATTTGAGGGTTTGGTCGAGAATTTTTCATTATTGTTTTCAATTTTCAATTTGTTTCTCTTTTTTTCAATAAAAATTTAAAAAATACAAAACAAGTATAAAACGATGAAAAAGTATAAAGGGGCATTACAATTTCATATATTGCTTACCATTTTGGCTTCATCTTTAGATGTAAACCACCTGTCCATCCTTCCAAATTCTCATGGAATCCAACATATACTTCTTGATCTACACAATTATATGTTCCTTCAACTATTGAGATTTTAGGACATTAACTAGGAGGACATGCAACTTCTCCTACATGTTTCTATTTAGTTGGAGTATTTAAGACTTTCCCATGAGTTCATGAAGAGATAAGAAGGAACAAATATTGTACCATCATTTTGTTGAACCCCTTGCCTCCTAGTTCAAATAAAACAATTGTGTGGTTCCAAGGAATGCATGATATGCATACCTCTCCATATTTGAATTCCAAAACCAAAAGTTTGGTTTACAATAAATTAGCATCCCTCTAGTCAATCCTCATGAATAACATCAAAAGCATGCCATGTTATGCAAGTCCAATGTTAAGATTGGTCATATTTGGAATCCAAAAAATAAACGAGCTAGTTATGATATCTTGCTTGTCCTTGACATTTACAATTGTATGAGAAATGTGCACCAAATGTTTGCCAAAATATATGAATGAAATGTTTCTTTGTGGACTACTTTGACTATAGGTTATTAGTAATAAGATTAGGGAAATAATGTTTTAGAAGTATTTGGGCAAATGCAAAGGGTTGGCATTCATCCATCTTATATTTTCACCAGTTTTCTCAAATCTTATGGTACCATAAGCAAGCTAGAGGGTAGGTAGGTCCATGATTTATTGGCTAAATTTGGGTTTGAAGAGGATATTTATGTTAGAATG
>MU223096.1:211609-231104 GCA_018584345.1 Thuja plicata | reverse complement strand
TCTGAGATGAGTCAAGGTGGATGTCATGTGTGTGACTCCATGACTTATGGGCCCTCCTGTGAACATTGGAGAAAGGTGACGACTTTTCAACAATGAACACTTGTATTTGATTGATGTTGTGAGGTGACGACTTTGTAACATCTCCATCATGATGGATATCATGTAACTTGATATCCATGGACATGTCATGATGGTTAGGATCTCTTAGACATCATATTAGATATCATAAGGCTGATATCATTAAATAAACCATAGATGATTTAGAGATCTTCATGGTGGATATTATGTGACGTAATATCCGTGGACATGCCATGATATAATATCCATATGGTAGACATTATGTGACTTAATGCCAATGCACATACCATAACTAGGATATATAAGGAGAATGTAATGTTCTCAAGTATATTATATCCTTTAGTATCACGAGATAGGTGATACTTCATATCACGAGTTATGTGGATATGCGATACTCTGTATCACGAGTTAGGTGATACTTCATATCACGAGTTATGTGATATGTGATTTCTTAGCATCCATATGGATCATATTAGGATCCTTCTGAACTTAGTATTACATATTAATTGGACCGTATGGGACATGTCACTACGTGACATGTCTCTACATAAACTTAGTATCCATATGGTAGACATCATGAGACATGATGTCATTGCACATACCATGGATATTTATGAGCTATGGTGAATATCATGTGACTTGATATTCCTGCATATACCATATCTCCTGAAATCACAGTGAGGTGATTTCTCCTCTCTTTCAAAATTAATGGATTTATTGTGACTTGCATCTTGATGGATTTTATCTTCTCTAGCTAAGAGGGAGTGTTGATGTTTTGTGTAGCTATGGTGAGGGTCATAATTGTTGACACAGGAGACCACTACACATTCTATTTAATCATGCTCCCTAGCTAAGAGGGAGTGTTAATGTTTGTAGCTTCAGTCGTATGATCATTTAGAATACATATAAGTTGATTAATAATAATACGTATTATATTATTATTAATCATATGAGATTTAATATTCAATATTAAATCTATTATTCTAAGTTAATAATTGATTGATGAAACATTATAAGATTAATTAAATTATATTGAATAGACATGTCCCATGAAGGGACATGTCTCTCCTAGCCTCTTTCCCAATATAAAAGAGAGATTATTGCATTTGGAAAACACATACCATATACAATCTAGGCAGTGCTATTACATTTGCAGCGATCCTAAAACTTAACATCTACGACAAGAGTTTGTCTCTTTTTGGCAGTTTGTCCTTTTTCTCTTTTGCGGAGTTCTAAAAATTCTCGGTGATTTTTCTGTGAACTCAGGTTTGTAGAGAATTTTTGGGTGCTCAATAAATTTTTTGCAAAATTCAGTTTTTGCAATTCTAGGTATTAGAATCAGTGCCTTCGGGTATGAGTCGTCACTTTGTATTTTTTTACCAGATAATCATACTCTTCAGTTTACCTCGTTTTTCATGCCTCGGAAAGCACAAAGGATGGCCTCACTAACCAACATTATGTTGGAAGGTAGTCAGGAGCTCACCAGCCGCAACTACAACACCTGGAAGTAGCGGATGGTGACGATTTTTGAATATCGGTGATTTGACTAGATTGTTCTGGGCACTTCTACTCGTCCTACAACAACGGGTCCATATTAGAATAAATTTGATGAACGAATTCAGGAAGTTGTGATGCTCATTAAATTGTCGATCACCATGATCAGCTACCTCAGGTACCCTTAGGCAAGACAGCTGCTGAAATATGGGATTATTTGAAGGCCCTACATGAAACGCCCAACAAGAGTCGTGCGTTCTTTCTGAAGAACATGCTTTTCCCGATCGTGATGGATGGGAGGATGTCCCTGCAAGAGCATCTCACAAAAATGAAGGACATTCATGATCAGTTGGAGATGATTGGTTGGATGATGGAGGAATAAAACACGGTAGTAATCACTCTGAAAATTCTACCAAAGTCTTACGAGCATTTTATTGAGACGCTCAACATTACCTCACCTAATGTTGACTTGAAGTTTCTAGATCTTTGCACCAAACTTCTACAGTAGGATCGACGGAGACAACAGTTCGGTAGCGGTGCTAATTCGTCCTCCGCAGAACAGGTCTTCACAGCAAACTACTCTACTCAAGACAAACGAAATAGTCAATTCTCTCAGTAGCAAGGGACGGGTCAATCCCAAGACAACTCCAAGAAGAACATTCACTGCAGTTATTGCCACAAGTATGGTCGCTTGAAGAAAGAATACGGCACCGTTTGGCTTTTGAACAAAAGAAGCAAGGGAGGTCTCAACAAAAGGCCAATTTAGCTAAGCATGCTAAGTAGGAGTTTTCATTTTATGCCTTCATGGCCAAACGACTAGCAGAACATGCTAAATCATCTGCCTAGTACATCGACTTAGGTGCTTCTTAGCATTTCACTCATCTTCGGGATTCGTTCACTAACTACACACCATTCACCGATTCAATTATTTTAGGAGAAGAAGAGTATACCATTTCAAGAAGGGCAATGTGCGGATTCAATCTAGAGGGAGGAATTTACTTTTCCTCAATATACTACGTCCCAAGCATGGAACTCAATCTTCTCTTTGTCAGTCAGATTATGAGACACTCTCCTCAGTTGGATGTGATAATCAGTTCACACAAATGCAATATTGTTGATAGGGAGACTCGCACTACAATTGTTGTGGGTATTGAGGATCATGGTCTTTATAGACTTGTTGACATTGGTGATTCTTAGGAGGATGCAATGGCAGCCAAAAGTTCTTCCATCTGCGATCATTGGAATCAGTGGTATGGGCATCTGAACATACACTATCTCTCTCAGCTAGTTCGGGAGGGTCTGGTTGTTAGCTTAACTAAGATTCAGATGCAAAATCATGGAGTTTGCGGAGCTTGTCAGGCTAGAAAGCAGCATCGGACTCCATTTTCAAATGGTGGTACTTGGCGAGCTTCCAAGGTATTACAATTGGTTCATGTTGATGTTTGTGGACCAATGAACACTCCTTAAGTTACTGGATCCAGGTATTTTCTTTTGTTTGTTGATGATTTTAGACACAAAATGTGGGTGTATTTTCTTAAACAAAAATTAGAGGTGTTTAGCATGTTTTAGAAGTTTAAGGCCTTGGTAGAAAGAGTTTGATCAACAAATACTAACTCTTAGGTCAAACAATGGGGGCGAATTTTGTTCTTCTGATTTCTCCAACTTCTGTGCACATCATGACATCACGCATCAACTTACCACACCTTACACCCCTCAGCAGAACGGTGTTGTTGAGCGGAGAAACCACACAATCACCGAGATGGCCTGGTCTATGTTGGAACATATATGTGTTCCAAAGAAATTTTGGGCAAAAGCAATCTACATTGTTGTCTCTCTTCTGAACAAGTCTCCCACACAGGCCATAGAAGAAGACTCCAGAAGAAGCATGGTCTAGCAGGAAGTTGTAATGTCCCCTTTTTAGCCAGTATTAGTGGTTGAGTTGTTAGCCCATCATTGCAACCCTCGTGGGCCGATGTTATGGTTTGAGTGTCTCTAGTTCGATGTATTACCGTTGGCAAAGGTGACATTGCTACTCTTGAGTGTAATTTGGCATCAGGATCTTGCCTCTACATTTTTCGTTTGGCTCATTTTTAGGGACTTACTATTTATAGTAAGTCATGTTTGGCCAGTTGTTATTTTTAGCAGGGCAGCTAGACCTCTGGCTCAGGCAATGAGCATTTGAAATATGAGTTGAGCATTTTGACGAAATTACTAAGCCAAATAATAAGATGCAATTATATATTATAATATTAGTTTAAATATTGGCAGCAAACTTTGAGAAAAGATGAATCAAATATTATAATTCAAAGGCAACCAAAGCAAAAGGTTTTAAGTTATGTGAGATGTGTTGTTGAAGACTCTAGTTCAATTTTTACTTAAAAAATATATAAACCATGCCAAGGAATTTGAACCTCATTCTATGCTATTGACAATTGATGATTTGGGGGAAGAAAAATTTGGAACAAGGGTTTCAGATTCTTAGCTTGAAGAATTATAAATTCTTCTAAGAACTTCAACACTTTGAATTGGTTAAAGGTCCAATGAATTGTGCAAATGCTATGGCTTTATAAGGAAGCCATGATTGAGCTTAATGGAGGTGAAATTGAAGCTTTGAAGCCATAGATTTTTCTGAGATTGCTAGAGGTTTATTTAATCAGTTTGCATTGCAAATTTTGAGCCATAAGAGTCAGCGTATGGGTTTGATATTAGCCGCCGCAACATCTATATATCAGCTGCGTGAGATATGAAGGGTTCGTGAGTGCTTGTAAAGGGCACATTTTGGCGTTGGGAGATCTCTTAATCGCCTGGTCTTCACTGGCGATTAGTCTTACAGATGCACAAGGTGGCAACATTGTTATTGAAAAATCCAACAGGCTGTGATTTCTTCCAAGTTCATTTCAGTTATAATAGTTGAATTCCTCAAGCTTGGTAAAAATGTATATAGTTGTTACTTGAAATTCAATGAGAGGAAATGCCATGCTTAGTTTGACTTGAGTTATTTAAATATCATGCATTGCATTTACCTATGTTTCAAAAACAAAAACAAAAAAAAACATACATTTTTGCAAAAACATTCTAGCAGCGCCAGCTGAACAGGAGTAGAACCAACAGGGTTCTTACAGTGGTATCAGAGTGGTTTCCTGTCATTTTGTTGGGGGTTGGTAAATATTTTATATTGGTCCTATAGATGACATGTGAGTGATCACACTCTTGCAATTGTTTCAGTCATAAAAATAATCAAGAGATTAATTAAACAGGGAAATCAGATGAGGGTTACACCACAGGATGTAATGAATGACAGAAGGAATGCAGTGCTTAGCATGTTTGAGGAATATAATAATCTTCCTCAAAATGTTAAGAAAGATTTATCCTTCTACCATTTTATGGACTTTCATCCAAAGTTATGCAGTATGTATGGTTCAACAAAGAAGCAATATCATAGGATAGCTCGTTACTTATTTGCAAGAAGAGTTGGTTCACGTAGTGGCAGGCAAGTGGTGTCTGGTAATAAGTCCCAGGATCGGATTTTGGATTTTGGATATTGTCATATCAGCAGCTTCAGCCTTACTAGATGAGTCATCCATTGAGGTACCTAGTAGCACACCCTTGGATGTTGATGTGTGCACTGATGATAGCACACATGTTGTTGATTATGACGTGAGTGATGTAGATACAACATCATATTACAGTACAGATCAGCATAGTGGCGAGGTTCACTTTGTGAACAATCCTTTGTTTGAGATGGATATAGCATTACCATATGACAATCCTCTTTTTGAGGTTGATTATGATCAGTCACCTAAGTTGGACTTGGCACAGTTTTCACCATCTGTAGACATAGTTAAGCTTCCTATGGCAGCAGTTGATGATGTTCCTATGTCCACAGATTATGGTTGTGAGCAGGTAGAGGATGTGGCCACATTTATCACAATTACAGATGTAGTTGATACAGCTGGGATGAGTGCATCTATTGAGAGCAGCGGAGAACCACATGTTGCATCAGGTTCTCCTGTGGTTCATCCACTGCAGGTGTTATTGGTGACGAGTCAGCTGACAGAGGTTATATTCAGAACTATGACAGTCGGCGTTTAACCGAGGTGGGAGTTTTATATCAGGACTGCATAGGGAGGAGTACTCATCACTACTTTCCTGATCCACACATAGAGGATTTGAAAATGCACTAGTGTGGATTGGTTCCGAGGTTGTGCCATCATTTGTGGGATGAATATTTGTCATCTACTATAGATCGGATTAGTGGCTGCAAGTTGGATTACTTGCAGGGTCAAGCTTCAACACATCCACGGGAGACTAGCAGAGGATAGAGATAGTGGTAGCGTTGCAGACACCTTTGGTGTTCTTATCTCCATAGTACGAATGGATGTAAGTTCAATGTGCTTTGGGACCCAACTAATGACAGTGTTAGCATTGCATTTTGGGTGGGTCCCATTGAGTGGCTTCACCACTTTGGGCACAGTGGAGTTGAGTTTAGAGTTGAGCAGCAAAAATCTGAGGATGTTCTTCTTAGCAAGCTTCTACTCAGAGTTTGGAATCCTTACAGTGCATCAAGATTTCAAACAGAGCTCACTAAGGAGTTTTCAGGAGTTTGCACGATGAGGAGTGCCTACTGCTTTTCTTTTGATCCTCTTGTACATGACCCCTTTCAAATGCACAGTTCAGTTGTGCATGTGTTGGACAATGTGTATGACAGCTCACTTTGCGTAGTATTGGGAAGCAAGCTTTGTCAGCCTTCCAAGTTGCTTCCTTATGAGATATTTACTCTTGCGACATCTACAGTTGGATTCGATTTAGTTTGGCAAGTTGTGTCTGTTCTACTAGTGATGATGTTACAGGAGCTAGTGGGTGATCACAGGGACATTACACAATTCTACCTTTGGGATCCAGGTGGACTGGTATGTTACTTGTTTCTGAGATTGCTTGGGGACAAGCAATTTCAGGGAGGGTGGGCTATAATGTCCCCTTTTTAGCCAGTGTCAGTGGTTGAGTTGTTAGGCCATCATTGCGACCCTCGTGGGCTGATGTTATCGTTTGAGGGTCTCTAGTTTGATCTATTACCCTTGGCAAAGGTGACATTGCTACTCTTCAGTGTGATTTGGCATCAGGATCCTACCTCTGCATTTGTTGTTTGGTTCATTTTCAGGGACTTGCTATTTATAGTAAGTCATGTTTGGTCAGTTGCTATTTTTGGTAGAGCACCTAGGCGTCTAGCTCAGGCAGTGAGCATTTGGAATATGAGTTGAGCATTTGGACGAAACTACTAAGCCAAATATTTGTTTAATCATTATTAATTAAGTTTCTCTTAATGATAAAGTTGAGGTTATATTATAAAGTTAGCGCCAAATGCATTTAATGATAAGATGCAATAAATAGTTATAATATTAGTTTATACATTGGCGACAAGCTTTGAGAAAAGATGAACCAAAAATATAATTCAAAGGCAACCAAACCAAGAGGTTTTAAGTTATGTGAGATGTGTTGTTGAACACTCTGGTTCGATTTTTACTTGGAAAATATATAAGGCATGCCATGGAATTCAACCCTCATTCTATGCTATTGTCACTAGATGATTTGGGGGAAGAGAAATTTGGAACAAGGGTTTCAGATTCTTAGCTTGAAGAATTGTAAATTCTTCCACGAATTTCAGCACTTTGAATTGGTTAAAGATCCAATAAATTGTGCAAATGCTATGGCTTTATATAGAAGCCATGATTGAGCTTAATGGAGGTGAAATTGAAGCTTTGAATCCATAGATATTTCTGAGATTGCTAGAAGTTTATTTAATCAGTTTGCATTGCAAATTTTGAGCCATAAGAGTCAGCGTATGGGTTTAATATTAGCCACTGCAGCATCTATATATCAGCTGCGTGAGATATGAAGGGTTCGTGAGTGCTTGTAAAGGGCACATTTTGGCATTGGGAGTTCTCTTAGTCGCCTGGTCTTCATTGCCGATTAGTCTTACAGTTGCACAAGGTGGCAACATTGTTATTGAAAAATCCAACAGGCTGCAATTTCTTCCAGGTTCATTTCAGTTTATAATAGTTGAATTCCTCAAGCTTGGTAAAAATGTATATAGTTGTTACTTGAAATTTAATAAGAGGAATTGTCGTGCTTAGTTTGACTTGAGTTATTTAAATTTCATGCATTGCATTTACCTATGTTTCAATATATATAACTCAAAAACATACAGTTTTGCAAAAACATATTCTAGCAGAGCCAGCAGAACAGGAGTAGAACCAACAATGTTCTTACAGAAGCCCAAAATCAGTAACCTGAAAGTCTTTGGCTCTACAGCTTATGTTTGGATTCCAGATGCGAAGCGCTCAAAACTAGATTCCAAGAGCTAGAAGCTCTTGTTCAGAGGATACAGTGAAAACCACAAGGCATATTGACTGATTGTTGTAGACACTGAACGTCTCACATTAGGTCAGGATGTCTTTGATGAAGAACTAGGGCCTTTTCAGCTCTCTTCTCCTATTTTGAGCCCTCAAGATCAGCCTCTTAAGGCTAAGGATTTGGGTGTTAGTTTTCCTTTACGCCCACCTAATGGGAAGGATTCAAATGACTTTGACTCTAACATTGTGGAGTCTCCCAGGCATGATATTGGACCACCCAACTTTCCTCAAGAAAATTTTGATCCGCATCCAGGTGATTTTGTTCCAACCATCCCGGGTCCCCTTGCTCCTCCTGCATCAAATGTAGGTACTTCTTCTCTCCGGCCTAAATGGTGGGCCAAGACCATAGGTGATCTTCACGATGATGAGCTCACTGAGGGTAGATCGACTAGAAACAAGAGCAAGCAACAGAATACAGATAATTTTGCTCTCATGGCCAACATTCACAGTGACAATTTTACTGTCTCTATAATGTTACCTACTAGGAAGTTGTCAATTTTCAATGATTAACATACATCACTATGTATTTAGATTCATAATACATAGTTAAGTTCTAATTCCTTATTCCTCTCCTAATCAATAACCTTAAGAAGGATGGTGATTTACTTTTGGTGTGTACTTTTATCTTATATGACTGAATACAGTCGCCTAATATAAATTTTACAAAGGTTAATTTTAATCTTCTTGTTTTTATATTAGGAAAGGGTATTTGATATTTCCCCATCTATATATTGTTGAATTAGAATTGTTGTCATTGATATCAAAGGTTGATGATCGAGGTCGAATAAATCTCAAAGCATTACTCGAAATAATAGAAAAATTGGTTGAGTTGCTTACTTGGTTGGTTCAGATGCTTGAGGTGCTTGAGTTGCTTGAAGTGCTTGGCGTGCTTGAGCTGCTTGATGTGCTTGAGCAGCTTGCGTATCCACTTACTTGCCAAGTCAGCCTACTTGCCATGTCATCCTTGGTTGGGTTGATTCTTTTAAAGGTTGCAGATATAAATAATCATTATGTTTTACATACATTGGTTGTGTAATGCCTTGATTAAAAGGGGGAAATCATTTTTATGGTGTGATTCCTTGCATGGACTAAGTTAGTATCGTGTATAGTTATTAACACCTTCATTTTATTGAATTTCTTTTCTTGGAGTGATGATATTCTTCAGCCGTGCCTTATTCAAGGGAGGTGATAAATAAAGGGAATATGTGCGTTAATATCTTATTCTCCATTTTGAGATATAGCTGGGCCGTCAAAAAGTCAGGAAAAAGAAAATTGATGCATGGAATTTGTGTTGTGTGACTTTAATATTTTTCAGACTGGGTGTTACTTATCATTGAATATTATTGGTGCGTGGACTTCAGATTTTCTATGTAACGTTGTTTAATGAAGGAGTCAACGCTGCTATTTTAGGCTACGTGTTGATTATTATACTGGCAAGCTGGCTGATGTTATGATGGCATTGTATATGATAGACACCAAAAAAAAAACGTTTTTGAACAGAGAATAATATATTGGGACTGTGCATTCATTACTATGTGGTTTTTTTTATGTTTTAAATAAATGAGCTTCTGCTGGAAACTATTTTTCTTGATGCCTGATGTATTGGTAGAGTCGTTTTTGTTAGAAATAATTGTGTTGATGAATCATAATTTCTGGGCGGTGTTTTTCTTCAGACTTGCAGTGTTATTTAAAAAGACTAAGAGACGAGATGATACTATTATTGATGATACATAAAAGGGCATGATGATAGAGTTGAGTTTTCATATATAGTGCTGGGCGTTAGTTTTCTGTGTGGTGGTTTTGGCTGGGTGTGTGATATACATGCAGGAAGCAACTAAAGAAAGATTGATATTATTTTTAGCAAGGATGTAATTTTGTAGTGTATGTGAATAAGGACTGCTGGGAACAAGTTGATACTGGCTGGGCATATGTAGTTTGTTGTAGCTCTGCTTGTTGGCTGAGATATTATCTACTACAGAAGCTAATTTTGAAGGAGTTTTTCTGATTCAAGCCATGTGAAGGAGTTTGCATGTGATGTAATAAAGGTGTAGACTATGTTTTTCACTGAAGTATATATGTTTTGAGTGCAGCATACTTTTTAGGGACATATTGTTATCTTTGGAGCTGCTTGTGTGGTGAGTGTCAATATATATGTACTGTGTATGAGATTTTGTAGAAGGTGGAAGGAGATGTTTTACTGATCAAAGGAGTTGGATGTCTTGCTAAGTATGTTATGTTGTTTTCTTAGTTTCAGTAATCAGTGAGTCTTGATTTTTGGGTTGGTGCTCAAACTGGGGTTGGCGCCTCAGCTGACTGGAGTTAGTGCTTCAGTGTTCGGAGTTGGTGCTTGGAAGAGGGTTGGTGCTCTCTGTGGGTTGGGGCTCACATTTGTGATTTGGGTTGGTACCCATTCTTTGTTAATGAAAGTTTTATATGCCGTGGTTTTTTACCCAAAATGGTTTTCCATGAGAAATCTGGTGTTAATGTCTTTATAGTTGCTTTCTTTATGTTTTATGTGGTTTCATGGTTTTAAAAGTTTCAAAGTTCAGAAATACTGATTCACCCCACCCCCCTAGTATTTCCTGTGGGCTCTTCATATATAACTCATGAGGATTGTATTTGGAAATTGAGTCATTTTCATATTCCAAACAACATAGCGTGCATCTCATAGACCATAAGCGAGGAAGAAATCAAAAACCTAACACCACCTCCTTGTTAGATATCCTGTTGCAATAAAATTTGTAAAACACTAAGTAGCCGATCCTGATTCTGGTTTGGATTCGGATTCGGATTCAAGGATTCGGCAAAAAACAATTTGGGCCAGATCTTGGTTCTGTGGGTATATATATAGACATTTTCGATATATATATATATATATAGATTCCATACATGTAACATGTCAATGCTCATTCATCATTAGTTCAAAACTTCAAAGTTCAAACATATAATGATAATAATAAGAAGTTAGAAGCGTGATTCTCATAAAATGATAAATCCATAATTGTCAGTATATGATTATATCATATTCATACTTTGCAAAAGTCTCAAAATGTCAGCAAATAACAAGCCATATTTCATAGTTAAAAATTAAAACAGCAAACTTAATATCCAATTCCATATTCTTCTTCATCATCTTCATTGGAATCAAGGTCGTCATTTGGTTCCACTTTATTTTAAAAAAAAATTGTTTGACTTAATTTGAAAAAAAAAAAAAAAATTCAAAGTGGGCCCGTTTTTGGACGCCCAGAATCTCGGATTCCCGCAGATCCATCTGGATTCCTGCGGATCCTCCTGGATTCCACCCGGATTCCAGCAGGGCACAGGGAATCTGGATGCCATTCCAGAACCCTGCTGGAATCCAGGAGGATCCGGATCCGGATCGCACCGGAACCAGGATTCGGGGCTGGGCAGAGGAATCCTGTATCATAGGTATAACTAAAATTAATGATCAATAAAGAAGACTATTTAGAAGCATTTCCTTATCTCTAATAGGCCAACCACAGTTGCAAATATCAAATGTAGTATACTAGTTTCCCTCAACTTCAGTATGATAGAGACACAAATTTAAAAACAAGTAACAAGCAGCATTTGGTTCAGGTGCAAATTACTAAAGAAACTAGTGAAGGTAAAAACAATTTCAGCTTTAAAAAATTATAATTAAACAGGTAAACGCCTATATACATTCTCTCAGGAAAAAGAGAAGACAAGGACACGAAGAAAACCTTGTCTAAAAGTCAATGCAACAACAGCATCATTCTCAACCTGCAAATAGAAGGCCAGATCAATATAATTAGGATTACAGTGGCCACATTAACCTTTAGGTTCAATGACAGAAAAGTCAAAAAACGCATGATGCAAGCCTAGATAATCAGATATAAATATAATACCAAAATGCAAAAACTAGTGAAAGGAATGTTAATTACAGATAGCTCTTACAAGGATTGAAGAAAATCCTCAGTTTTTTTGTTTAAAGAATTCTGACAAAACCACACAGATTAATTGCTAGATTATTTTGCACCCCAAAAGATATTCCACCAACTAAAAGAGATGACCTTCTGTGCAGCCAGGGTCTTTGCATCCTCCAGAACCTGCTCTGAAGGAAGAAAAATCAGGCATTGATCCCTTGTGGGATGGTCAGTAAGTGACTGCAATTTCTGCTTGATATCCAAAATTGTTTCTGATGGATCACAGTGTATAAAATATGTTGTCTTCTTACGCTTCACACGAATGAACATTGCCTGTTCAGAAGTCCACAAAAAGTAAGCAAGTTAATAGTTGCAATGCATAATTCCAACCAGATTGCAAACAGACATATCATTTATTATTCAATATTAGATAGATGTGGCTGCGACAACTATTTTTGACATTTTTTATTTTTGCCATTAACTGTATTGTTTAAGAGGCTTGTATATTTGAACCTTGAGCATGAAAAATATATGAATAAACATCCACTGTATTGCTAAAGTTGCTTTTAGATTGGGACGTAGCAAATTAAAACAGTTTTATGAAACAGAAACAAAAAATTTGATCAGTTCTTAGTATTGAAATATACACAAGCATTTCATCATACGGTACACTGTTGCAGACTGTGGTTTACATTAGTTGTGTGATTAATCAATTGTTGTTCTTTACCAGTTTGCCAACTTCTTGTAGAAATAACAAGATTCAATTTGATATATCAAATGAATAATTCATGTGACAATCGCCTAGACAAATATATATTTTCATCTTTCAATTGAGTTGAAAAGTAAAAAGAACATTATTCCCACTAAAATGTCAGTTTCCAGTGTAAAAGGTGAATTCCAACCAAATTTATTAAGAAAGGAACTCCTGAAACAACCATTTTTAATCCCTTCCAGGTAACTCCAAACAGAGCAATGCACTTGGTGTACTCCCTCAACTGCTGTCAAACCTGTCCCAGGTAAATCCAGATGACAAAGTTAGATATTTTTCTAAATGAAATTAGCTATATCTTGCAGTGCTCAACACACAGGACAAAAAGATTATTTTTATTGAGTATCAACAATAAATAATCTTAATGAATTTAAATTTTTGTTTCAAGTCACATATCTCACCCATCAATATACATCAATGGAATTCTCCAAACTCAATATACAAAACATGATTCTCACTTATTAGTATATTAACACGTGCAGCATACAAGTACAGAGGTAAAGGAACTAAAAACTTCTTACAAGAAAGCATGCCTGTGTATTCAGAAATTCGAACTGATGAGGGAAGCTTATTATATAGTAAGCAATTTAACTACAATTATTTGTAACTCATATCCATATGCAAATGGACAGATAGAAGTATCCTAAAAGTAGGTGGACAGCTAGAACATCTGCAAAGTGTATATAGAAATGAATTAAAATTTGGTAGATAGCTCAAACAGCTGGAAAGGGTAGGTACAAAAAAATTAAAAGAAGGTGACTGCTGACCAACAAGAAACAATAAGTACTTCAATTATTTTAGCCTAAATATAAAGGCTTCCCTCATAAAAACACATTTAGAAAGAGTCATGTATTTATGGTCAGGAATACAATCAGGCATCATCCTCCCTCTAGCCTTTGATAGTATAACCAGCTTCTCTCTGCACATAATGCTTGACCTTTGTGTCGGTAATTCTGTCTTCATTATAGAATGTTATTTTCCTATGGTAAAGTGTGATATTTTCCATAGATTGTGGTTTTGTTGTACAATTCAATAAACAAAAATTAATGCATCATTTGTTACCACAAGCAGCATGCATTTATGGAGATGACGGATCTAGACATACATCATGCAAAGAGCATGCGCATGGGAGTTCAAGTGTTTCACATAAAGCATTCAAAATAAGGGGCATATTATGCAACTTCTTGTAACCCATATGAAAGTTGCATATTGTGTCAAATTTCGAGCTAAAATATTGTCATTTCCTCAATCAGCAGTAATGTTTCCAACATTAGTCATAATCTTCCTTGTACTTTTCTTGTCATCTCATGTTCATGTTTTTGCAAAATCAACTAGAGCTTCCACATTCCTCAATCAGCAGTAATGTTTCCAACCTTAGTCATAATCTTTCTTGTACTTTTCTTGTCATCTCATGTTCATGTTTTTGCAAAACCAACAACTACAGCTTCCACATTCCTCAATCAGCAGTAATGTTTCCAACCTTAGTCATAATCTTCCTTGTACTTTTCTTGTCATCTCATGTTCATGTTTTTGCAAAATCAACAACTAGAGCTTCCACGTGCATTTGTGAAGGAAGAAAACAGAGTTCAACTGATAAAAAATGCTGAACATAATAAAGGAGGGAGAGTAATTTTCATTTGTCAAAATTAAAGTCAAGACATTATGATACACTATACGCCAGTTAAATGAATTTTGCCAAGACAAGTTACAAGTGCAGACCCTGCTAAAGGAAAAAGTCAGTTTTGTGAATTTTGCCAAAAAAGTGTACAAGCACACACCCAGCTGAAATAACAGATTTTCACAAGTCAAAATATGCATAAAGATGTGTACGAGTGTGCCACAGAGGGGGTGCCAAATTTTGAAGCTGTCAAAATTGGTATATGATATATAGGCACGCACTTAAAAATGTAAATACATAGTTTCAACTATTAGTTCCATTGCCATGTACAGGCATGCGCCATTGAAGGCAGTAAACAAATGTTTGCCTGTCAAAAAGTGCACACAACACATGTTGAAGTGCACCCTTCATTAGCATACACAAAGTTTCAAAGGAAAGACTGTAATCAGGGTATTGAACATGTACCCAGTGTAAGGATCATCAATTTATGTTGAGTTAACAAATTTGTAACAAGGTTTATCAGGTACATGTTTTACTAAGGGCAGAAATGAAATTTCAAGGATAAAGTTCGGATATTCATTCAGAGGCACATACCATTAAAGGTTAGAGACAAATTTTTGTTCAAGTTAAAAGTTGAACGAGCTTGTTCAGGTTCACGCCCTGATAAGAGAGCAGATTTTGATATAATAAACATGCAGCAACACAGACAGGTGTGTGCCATGACGAAAGGCTTAGAAATTTCGATAATGAAACTTATGATTACACATTGCCAGGCATGTACCTAAAGCAAGAAAAACACATTTCCAGTTCCTAAAAATGCAGACCTATAAACGCATGAGCCATTCGATTTATCAGCAAGTTTTGAAGATAACATGATGCAGGGCAAAGTGTAGGCAGCGCCTCACTGAGAGCTGGTTAGATTTTGGTTTTAAAGGCTGAGAGGGTTATTAGTAAAAGTGCACTTTCAAAAATAGACACGGCTTTTCAAACAATTGGATCCAATATATACAAAGAGGCGTCTCCTATAATGAAAGCAGTTCACTATCGATCAAAAACAAAAGCAGAAAAGTCCATGCATATATAGAGCATCAGATTAGCACTTTCATCATATTTATCATCTTTCAGCAGAATTTTAAATGGCTGCTTTTCAGCAATCTGTGCCTTCATTATTGCAGTCTTCATTTCAGCAGCAGATTCACAGAAGTCTTTTACCAGCAATGATTGTCAGTTATTACAAGAATTTCACTTTTTCATGAGCTTTCGAGCAGAAGTTCCTTGGGCAAGATTCTACCTCTTCTAGAATTCAAATTTCAAACATATCAGCTGCACCCAGTGTGGTTGATCAATTTTCAGACATTCGCATTCAAATCCATGACTGCTCTGTCATACCAAAGTCAACTAAACCTCAGACATTGTTTCAGTGAGCTTACAAATGGATATCAGCATGCTAAAGTTTCCACTGTTGTAACAGTCTTCGTGGTGTTTCGTTCATTGAAATAACAAACAGTGAGAAGATATCATTTCCTTTCTTCCTCATCCAAGGTGTTTCAATGTCAATAATTTGATTTTTTTTCTAAGGAGATTTCAAGGCAGTTTGGTGCCATCAGGGTTGCAAAGATAATGAAAGATAACTGTTAGGGTTTTCAGCATTTATGTTTGCAATTTGCAACTATAAGTTGCTGAAGAATTAACAGAGGAGGGTTTCATATTCAAGTCAGCAAGATAGGTGAATTGTTAAGTTTCAGGGTTTCTTTCGAGGATCCGTCATGGTCAAACTCAAAACAAAGAAGCTTTGTCAAAATCATCAAGAGCCAATTTTAGAGACTAGAATTAAGAAGATGATCTGAAAGAACTTAAAGAGGCTTAAGCTCATCAATTGATAAGTACAAGATATTTTCCACAAGTAGTCAAATTGTGATATTGCTATCAGGATTCAACTGTGTAGTATTTTGAGTCAAACTCATTGACCCATGTTTCATGAATAGTGGTTCACAAGAACCATCTCTCATGAGAATGAAAGGAACTCATAATAGGACTCTTTATGAGTGCTATTTCAATATATTATTATCTGAAAATAATTTATTTATCAATGACTGAAAGAAACAACAAGAAATGACTCCCCATGTACAAAATTACAGATTATCTTCTTCAATCTCAAAAAATTATAACGAATTTAGGATGATTGTATTTGTAATAACATCTACTTCGCTGGGAATAGTAACGAATCCAATTGCTGCAATTGCCCATAAATAGCAGTTAAACATCCCCAAAAAGTGAGAACCCGCAGGGAGCATTTAACCCTCTTAGAATTATTTTTGTGTCAAAAAAAATTTAGAAATATTGCATGGGCTACGATTTGAGCGCAGGACTCTTGACCATTTCATGATGGAACTTTCACATTCTCTCTATATCGTGGAATCCAATTTACAACGGTTACCATTGCAATCAACTATCTTTTACAATCAGAAAAAATGAAATAAAACTTAAAAAAAAAAATGCAACAGCATCATCTCCAAGAAATTCGAGTTCCGGGATAGGGATGACACTCTCAGAACCCTACCCACATCTCGTGGTGATTATCTTTAAGGGTTATATAGTAGTAACCTACCTTGTAATAATGTCTCCATCCCAGACTGTAAAAAAACCCATTCCAACCTCGAGAGCACGCCCGTGTTTATTCAGTGAAATAAGAAGGGTGGCCTTAACTTTTAGGGGTTTTGGGTGAATACAGAAATTTCGCTTAAGAGCAGAAAGCAGCATATGACAACAAAGGCATGTCCACTGTCTATTAGCACTAATGGGGATACTCAATAAGATTTAGAACCACCTTCAAACGGGCTCCAATGCATTCCATAACTTCGGCAAATTCACCCACACAGCACAAAACCCACCTAAGACTTTCCAAGAAAAGAAAATTTATATTCTCTGAAAACAAAATTGCCAAGGAATTTTACTGATTGGGCACTGGAGTATGCATATATCAAAAAAGTTATGCTGGCACATGCTTAATTGATATTTTTTTAGAAGCACTTTAAAAAACTTCAAATTTGCTGGGTTTTTCATGAAGGCAACTGAATATGAAGTTCCTATTGAAGCAAATATATCAAAGTTGGAAATTAAATTCAGAATCAATACGCTATCAGTGGTATATATAAGAAAACCGTATATGAGATTAACGTTGAATGAGCTTACACCAGAGATACCAACAAAGCGTGATGTTTCTTTCCTTTCTACAAGGTAGCAGATTCCATGTTCAACTCAACGCACGAGTAAGGCTCTGTTGGAATTCAAACATTTATCAAATTTGCATAGTATACGAATCTGATCATTCCAAATTTGTTAACCGACTGTTGCGTAGGGGTTAGCCTTTATTATTTTATTATTACTGTTAACATATTTCAAAGTCTATGAAGAAAGGATTGCAAATAAAGGTCGGAAATAATTTCTAGTAAATATTTAAATATTAATTAAAATAAATATATTGATTTCATTAATTTTTGAAACAATTAATTATAAAAATTAGATATTGATTAATAAATTGCTATCATTAATTTTTCCTTTTTTTGGGGGGAAGAAATTAACTATAAGAATTATATGTTAGTGAATTATTATAGATGTCTTAAATAATTTTTTTTTCTTTATCAATAATGGGTCAAAGTGGAGAGAATAAGGGGTTCCAAGTGTTACAACTATAAAAATTTCCTATGGCTCTGACTCTTGCTTCATTTGTGTGAAATTTTTAAGCCTGGTTCTTAAACCCTAGGTCTCTTTTGCATGTTATAATCTTGCGTTACCTTTTTGGGCCACCTAAATCACTTTAACTCATGTGTTTTAATGACGTCATCAGCGGGGCCATCACTTTAAGTCATGTATCCTAGCGGGACCTGCTTTAATATTTCCTAAAGTTCCTAAGTTCCCCGCGGCCTTTTTACTTTAACCTAAGTGTCGTGCAAGTTTGTTTTGATCTAATGGCAGGCGTGTTCCCTCTAACGCAAGATGTCATTGGTTTACCCATTAAAGCATTTCGCTTATGCAACATGTGGAAAGTGGTCGAGCTACATTAAAGTAAGCATCGATCGGTTATGTTTTGATCGAACGATTTACGCTATTCTATGAAGGACAGATTTAGGGAAGATATTCATCGCGGGATTGCGTCATGCTGACAAGTGTACATCAAAGGAACCCTAGGTTTTTTGTCCCACATTGGTTGTGTGGCAGAGGAACCTAATATTTTTTAAGCTGAGCTCGCAATGGTTAAGTGTCAAAAGGCACGTGACTTTTTGGCCAGCGGTTCGTAGATGAAGTGGTGATGTGGCGGCCAGCTGGCAGACAGGAAGGTTATTTTGTGGGTCCGCGCTCAGGTGATGTGGTCGAAGGAGTGACAGGTGTCGGCAAGGCGTTATGGCACGATCTGAGTCAGAACAGGTCCATTCGAATTGCGGCATTGCAACTATGCGACATGTGGTGGGGTTGGCCAATTAGGATGGTGAGATGACAGAGGTCCCAGTGAATTTGAGGGTTCCACGTGGTGACAGGTGACAGCTTGTCGCGTAGTCGCGATGGTCGGAAGAGAGAAAGGAATGTGCGTGAGTTTGCGAGGTGCTATCGCGTGTCCTTCCCGGAGCTGAAGAGAAAGATAAGGGTCGGTCAGATGCGATAAGATCTAATGGTTTGCACTATCCCATGAAGGAAAGTTGATCAAAGTTTACTCATTGTGGGATCACGCCTAGCCAACACGTGACCATCTCAGATCGTGGGTCTGGGATTCTAAAGGGTGATAAAGTGTTGTCAGATCAGATCTAATCGTGTGGTTGGCGTTGTTAAGTTTTAGGATAGCTGCGAATGTAATAGCACTCTATTTTGTATGTGTTTTCCAAATGCAACAATCTCTCTTTCATTTATATTAGGAATGAGGCTAGGAGAGACATGTCCCTTCATAGGACATGTCTATTCATTATTATTTATAAGAAAGGACATGCCTCTTCCTATTAATCATAATTTAATCAATCTTATAATGTTTCATCAATCAATTATTAATTAAGAATAATATAATAATTTAATATTGAATATTAAATTTCATATGATTAATAATATTATAACATATATAATATATTATTATTAATCAACATGTATTATATATATTCTAACGATCATACGACTGAAGCTACAAACATTAACACTCCCTCTTAGCTAGGGAGGATGATCAAACAGAATGTGTAGT
>MU223096.1:153190-208887 GCA_018584345.1 Thuja plicata | reverse complement strand
ACAACCGACACTTTTTCTCAAACATAAGATGCACGATGGATATCCTTTGCGGGTTCACGCCTAGGTGACGCGTGTCCAAATCTGATCTTGGCTCGCGAGTGTTTTAAAAGGTGATTGACGACTGTGTTTTAAAGGTAGACTAAGGTTTTAATCTCAATCGTCGATGGTGTTTTTCCATGCCAGTTGTGACTATTGCAACTGACTTTCAATCATTTAAATTGTTTTCCTCAGGGTTTGAAGTGGTGATTCTTTGTTCTATGTTGTAGAAAGTAGATGAGTAAAATATGATTTCTTGGATTGCATTTATGTAGTCATGGGATGCTCTTAGGGTGGAAATTTGATTACTCAAGGTGCATTAATGTTGAGAGGTGTTAGTTGGGGTTTTTGGTGAAGATTTGCAGATTTTTTGTAGCCCTATGTCAGCTCCACGTCTCTTCTGTCTTAATGATGGGCACTGGTCTACAACATCCCAAGGTGGTTGGCGGATACAAGTCAGTTTGTACACAGGATGGAGTGAAGAAAAGGTTTTACTTGATGAAGGCAGGACAGTTTAGTAGTTGTGTAGATCAGATCAAATCTTTTTGTTGATCTTTTAGAGAAAGATCAGTCGATAAAAGGAAGGATTGCAATAAATCGGATTGCATAGAAGGACAGGTGTCAGGTGGATATTATTTCTAGGGTTTCCTTCTTCTATAAGTTATTTTCTCTTCTCTATTTGAAGGGTTCCAGTCTCTTTTGGTTCCAAGGGATATAGCAGATTGTATTGAACTACGTCAAGATAGAAAAGAAAGTTTTTAGATCTTTTGCATTTATTGAAGTGGTATGCATTTTGAAACAGAATGATATAGAAGCGAGATTCTTCATACTTAATACAATATTTTAGATTCAAGTCTCTCCTCTATGTTTATCTTTTGAGTTTTGGATCTTCTGATTCACTGCATAGAGTTAATCTATGTATATGTTGTTATTCCTCGGTTTTGATCAAGGATCAAATTAAATCTTGCTTTGGATAAGACATAGGTTCGTTTGGTACTGCACAAGGATCTTATAAGACGTAGTGTTTGGTCTAAGATTATTTGTGTTTATGGCTTTGAGTCCTTGACCACAGTTGGTTTCTGCATTCTGCTCCTAAACTAGAGATATTGCCCAATGGATAAAGCACTGATCAGAAATTAGTATATCCTTTGTTGATACATGTTTGATTGTTTTGCCTATATTCTGCAAAGTTAATCAAAACCATTTCCAAGTTCTTTCATGTTTTGTGGTTGTTGGTTGTGAGTCCTTCATGGTAATGGAGATTCAATGAATGAGTGGTTAACATTTAGTACTTTCTTATCATTATATGTTGTTTAAATCCAAAGTTGTAAAGAGTTCTATGTTGAGCTGGATTAGGTGTACCCACCTTGGTTTTGCAGAGCCAGAAGTGCAGAGGGTACTCTTGTCCCTATATTTTGTATATTGGTAGCTTTCAAAGCATAAATGTTTTTAAACACCAACACCAAGTTTTGCACAATATCCAATGTTCTATTCATTTTAGATTTTACCACTAATTACCCTCCATAAATCTATTAAGAAACCTCTATATTGTTCCATGCTTTCAACACTAATTAACCTTCACACCATTATTATGCAATTGTAAATGTAAATTAAAATTCACTATGCCGTGGATTTAAAACATTTTGTTGTTACTTCATTTTTTCCCGTCCGCGGTGTTTTGTTTGAGAAGCTACACGCGCTTGCCACTTGTCATTATGGCATACATTTTGGGTTGAGCTTCCTTTTCTTTTTGTTGAAAGCTACGCTTGAGCGCCATGTGTCTAGCAAGGCACTAACTACAATACCTTTTTACTGGTGGGCCTATGCGCTACGTAAAGTTTTACCTTCGCTACATAGTATGCCACGTGGTCACCTCGCGGGCCTTTGAGAGAGTTTGGCATCTGCTTTGAAGGAGATTTTGCACTCATTTGACATGTGTCTTTCCTGGTGAAATCGAAGGCGTCCACGCATCCCGCTTCCTCGAGCTTGGTTTTTCTTTCAATTCAGACGCATTTACCAATGAAACCATTGCAATGATTATAGAAAAGGTGGTAGCTAGGTGAAATGATGAAGGGTTCATTTCTGAAAATGTCACAACATTTTTCAGGTTAGATGATGGAGATCGTAGCTTCTTGACCTCATAGAGTGAGACACATGGCGCAGTTTCTGAACTACTTTCTATTAATGAGAGTCAGTTCATTTCTTAGCTATGATATAATGCAAAATGTTGTAATGTATGTGGACTTTTTTGGAGGAATACAAGACTCTGATAGGGATTTGAAAGTCATTTTTGCAATCTTAAACTGTAGTGTGCATTTGAATTAATGAAATACAAAAAATTGTACTTACATCCCTTTGGTCTCTAAAGATTCACTATTCATGTATGGTTCTTGTGCTAATTAGATGTTGACTTTGACTTTAGTGTACTCGTCTTTGAATTTCACTAAGTAGATTATGCTTTAAGCTTCTATGTTCTATGATTTCTATTGTATTGTTCACTTTATGTCATATGTTTTAAAGCTTTCATATATGTGATTATGCCTAAATATATCTCTGTTATAGGATTGCCTTGAGATTCCATATTTTGGAATAACCTGTGCATTTAATTTTGAAGCTTTTAAAAGCTTGGCATTTTTTCATTAAGTAGATTGATAGTTTTCTTACCGTTTTTCCCCCTCATAAAAAAATGAAGATTCAGCTTCTAAAATTCTGAAGGTTGCTCAGTGAAATTGCATAAGGTCTCCCATTCACTAAGCTTCCCACAAGTTGTGTCTCTAAAAGCAATTTTCTCCATCAATAGTTATTTTCTAGCACGTCCGGCGAGACCACCCAAACATATTGTCTGAAGTTTGAGTAGGTGTATGAGTCATAGACTAGTTACTAGATCCCAAATTGCGTCCACGCTTCATTTGCTTGTCCCTCCATTGGTCTTTGGTCATTATAGGGGTATTTACACGCAAGGTCTTCCACAATAGGGTCAAGCCCAACAACCACAGATGGCGCAGAATCCTCCTAGGAATTTTGTGGCTTGGAATACTAGAAGTCCTCTAGTTCCCCCAACCCCTCTAGCTACCTAGGGACAAATACCCACTTCAACTCTCAAAGATCTTCCTAAATTCACTGGGGAAGATTCTAAAACTCATGTTGAGTTGTAGGATGTAGAAGAGGTTTGCACAGTTCATCATATCACCGAACAATATGTAGCTTTGAGGCTTTTGGTGACTTCTTTCAAAGGCAATACTCAGGACTAGTACCGCTCTCTTCCAACTAACTCCATTGTTAATTGGGATGAGTTTGGAAACCCTTTATATGAGTAGTTTACAGATAAGGGAGATCAATCCTCATTGCTCCAGCAACTAATCACCATTAAGAGATCTCCACAAGAGGCAATTACATATTTCAACACGAGATTCCACAAGATATGGCATAGGATCTCTACTACCGCACGACCCCCAGCTAATATGGCTTTCTTGTTCTACCTTAACGCTTTCAATCCCAGCATATATGTCATGATTCAATCTATGGGCGGAAAAAATCTACCAAAAGCTTATAATATTAGCATAGTGGTGGAAAATATCCTCATTTATGCAGGCAAGCTCCCACCTAAACCTATTATACCTATTTTTATGAAAATGTCTGCCCCTACTCTAGAAACCCTGCATGTTCCTGTTGAAGCCAGTCTTAGCGTCGCTTAGCAGACTCCACCCCAGTCTCTCTACTATTATGCAAATGCTCGGCCCAATAGCACAATTACTCCCGTCGCACTAGCATATGAGGTAAACGATATGAAGAACCTATTGCGAACTTTCTTTAATGAGATCATCAATTTGAAGAGGCAGGAAACTTCCTCTTTTAAGCCTCTGTAGTATAACTATTAGTCTGGGAAGTCCAACTACAAGACAAATCAGAATCAGGGAGGCTCAAAGTTTTGCCAGCCGCAAGCTAATAATCAGTTGGTTACCGTTCCTACGCCTTTGTATTCCATTTCTCCTAGCCAAAGTAGAGAGTTGGTACCTAGCCAAAATAACCTAGCTAATGATACTAACGCATGGTGTTTTCCTTGCAACGAAGCACATGCATCGTGAAATTGCTCGCATAGAAATTTACAGTAGCTTATTGTGGAGCAGAGAGCCCAAGGTATTTCCGCTCACCCTAACGCGTACGCGTCTCTCGACATGGGTACTATTGCGCTTGTTGCACAGATGCGGGGCATGTCCCTAGAAAGAGAAGTGGACATTACTCTTGACCATGTGTTGTTTTCGTGGATGGACGACGAAGAGACATGGTGTTTGCAAATGATGCTTCCGCATCCACTTCCAAGGCAACGCAGGTACAATCTGATTACAATCTTCTCTCAAAGAGACAAAACACATACGAGAAGGTGATTCATCAATCTAAACCTAGTTTGAGAAAAGTTGTGTATGAACCCGTTGTTATCTCTCCCTATTTAAAACCAAAGGAGACGACTCACAAGTTTGGAGAGCATAAGAAAACCGTGTCATCTGCTCTCAATGTTGTTGAGCAATTAAAGAAAGTCCCGCAAGCATTTCTCTCTAGGTCATCCTTACCATTCTAGGGCAAAGGTCACTATTGCAAGAAGCACTTCTTAACATGGAGATTCCACGGTCTATTCTAAAGTGTTCCCAACACAAATGAAATATAAGGGGTCATCAAGAAAACAAGAAGAGTCTGAAAGTTAGACGCGTGCTCACACTACTCTCATTGATCAATAAGTTTCTAACACAAGCGCCAAGGTAGAACGACCTAAACCTACCCCCTTTTACCTAACTTTGATTGTCAATGGTAAACTGCTACATAATTTTATGATTGATAGCGGGGCTAGTACCATAGTCATGCCCAAACAAATAGTTGAGGCCCTAAATCTTGAATATGAACCCTTAACTAGAGGAGTCATGCAACTTGACAACAATAGAGTTCAAACTATATGAATCATTAGGAAGCTTCTGATCACCTGTATGGTTGCCCAAGTTTAACTATGTTGCAGGAGGTAGTTGTAATAGATATTCCTGCTACTTTTGGGCTCTATCTCTCTTAGGACTTTACTACTAGAATAGGTGGATATCTGTCTTTAGACTAGTCACACCTTATCCAAAGAAACAAATGCAGAGCAAAGTTGAAGATTGTGTATGAATCCTTGCACGTCGAGCATGTAGTATTTGAGGCCTTTACCAATTCTGAATGCCAGGACGCACAACTTGAATAACTTCTCGAAGATGAGGAAATACCTAAGTTTAGAGCAACAAGACAGGAAATTCTCCTGAATGATTATGTTGATTCTGGCCATTTATTGGATTATCATTCCACACGTCTAGGTACTTATATAATATACAAGGAAGATCAAGCTATTCCTCGGGTGTCTAGAGATGTTTCTTCTGAAGAAGAGGATAGCAAGAACAAAAGCTCCGCTCTCTGGACATTGAATTTTGATGGTGGCAGGTGTAATAAGGGTTCTGGTGTAGGTGTTTGTTTGATCTCCCCTACTGGTGAGAGGACTCTGAGATCCTTCCATTTTTAGTTTCCCGTGTTCTAATTATGAAGCGGAGTATGAAGGGCTCGTGCATGGTTTGAGTCTTGCAGAACGGATGGGCATTAAGAACTTGAGAGTGCTCGGAGATTTAGATTTGGTTGTAAATCATGTGTAAAATATGGCTTCTGCTAAGCATGTGTGCATGCACTCATATCATCGTAGGGTGTGGGATCTTATAGAAATCTTTGACGCTTTCAATATTCAAGTTATTCCCATAAATTTGAACATGTTCGTGGACAACCTAGCCATAGTTGGTTTATGTTTCTGCCCCACTTCTGATTTGCTGGAAAACAAACACTCGGTTCGCGTAATTTTTAGGCTCGTTGTGTCTAATAATGATCAAAACTGGCAAGTTTTTGAAAGTGATGAACAAACTATTGCATTCATACAACATTCTGACAAGTTCACGAATCAGATGCAACCCAAAATATATGAAGCCTATGAGAATCAAATCCTCTAGCTGAGAGGAAATAAACTTCCTAGACATTTCATCGCCCTTGAGAATCTCTTTGACTGCAATGATGCTAGAAATAACAAGAAAGGATTCACAACAAACAAGTAGGATTACTATGACTTGTAAGTCGGAGAAGGAAAAATGTTAAAAGTTAGGAAGAATGCTCCTCAGCATGAGCGGAACTGGCTAATACAGATCATAGAGGAATATAAGGGCATAATTTTCTAGTCATATGATGACCTTAAAGGCTATGATCCGTTAGTCATCCAACACACCATAGAGTTACCGGAGTAAGAAAAGTCAATCAGGCAGAAGCAGAGGCCTGTGAATCCAAAAATTGAGACTCTTATGGTTCAAGAATTGACAAAGCTCATTGATTCCCGCATCATCTATCCTATAAAATACAGTACCTACATATCTAATTTGGTCCATGTCCATAAGAAGAATGGGGACATTCACCTATGTGTGGATTTATGAGATCTAAACCAAGCTTCCTTAAAGGATAATTATCCCCTGCCATCCATGGAGTTGATATTGCAGACACTCGTCAACTCGGAGATGTTCTCTCTCGGGGACAGATTTTCAAGCTATAACCATATGAAAGTAAAAGAATAAGATCAGCACAAAACAACATATACCACCAAGTGGGGGCATTCACATATGTCAAGATGCCTTTCAGTATGTCTAATGTCGGTGTGACTTTCCAGTGTACAATGGACATTGCATTCAAAGACCTAATTGCCAAGATCATCCTGATCTATCTAGATGATCTTACTGTGTTTTCAAGGAAAGCGGAAGAGCACTTTGATCATCTAGAGCTTGTGTTTCAAATGAAGGGAAGTGTTTGCTTGAATCCTAAGAAGTGTGTGTTTGAAGTTCCTCAAGGTAAATTTCTCGAGCACGTGGTGTCCAAAGATGGTTCTAGTTCGTAAACCTGCAATTCACAAACCTCCATGAAACATTAGTTTAACATACTTTTCAATGAAATTTGAAAGATCTAACTAGGTTAATAAATTTTGAAAGTGAAAGCAAATTAAGAGTGTCTCATGGATCTATAGCTAGAAGGACTAAACGAATGCTCTCAGTTGCAAAGCATCCTAAAGTGACAAGCCCTAGAATGAGAATTGTGCTTAAGAAAGATTAAAAAATGGATCTAAGATGAAAATGTATGCAAATTAAGATGAATTGCCCTATTCTATGCTCAAAATCTATTTAAACATGGATGCATTTTCCATTATGATGATGCTACTCAAGAATGCTTTAATGTTAAATGCCCAATTCAATATGCAATTAAATGTGAATTCTTACTCTAAATGTGAATTGGTAAGTTTACACTAATAAAATCCTTCTATTTATAGGAATTCCTAAGGGTAGGGGGTGAGTTTGGTTAACCAAGGTAAAAGTAGGGTTGAGGTTAAGGTTGAGTGATGGGTTTCAAATGGGGGAACAAGGTGACAAAATGAGTGGCGAGGATAGAAAAGCTAAATGAGTGGCTAAGATAGCAAAGCCTTGGAGTGATCCATGTGCTCTCCATCCTTTCTTCTCATTGGCTAATTTATTCTTTGTCCCCTTTGTTGAAAGAAACTAGGATTTAATTAATTCAACCAATTAATTAAATTAGCCATGTAAGGGGATTAGATGGGTTGCATTTGATTTATTTAATTGAACTATATAACTAATTGATTTAATCAATTACATAGTTTAAATAATCCCTTTGGGCTTAAATTTAATTAATTAATGCATGGTGTTGACTTGATTTGACCCTTTTGACTTTGGTTGACCATTTTAGGGTGTCTACAAATGCCCCTTTGAATCAATGTGCAAAGCACACTGATTCAAAGAATACCTAATACCGATTCGATGTTCGATTTGATGTGATACTAATGATGATGCTCCGATATGAATCCTTGATATGGTGATGTCGATATGATGCTGATATGATGTTGATATGATCCTGATGTCATTTTGTTGATAATGTGATACCTCTCTTGCAAAAATTGATCCATTTTGATGCCCCTAATGTAAAAAATAATTTGTAATGTTTGATGTCCCCAATTGGCAATACTATGCACCCTAGTGCCAGTATGCCCCCTCAGGATTAAAATCAAGATGATGTTGCAAGCATTAGCGCTAAAAAATGATTTATTGTGATTGCAAAAATTTGATGAATGTCAAACATGTCGATTTGTATCCCAAAAAAAATAGGAATGTTGAAGCTTATAAAAATGTTGCAAAGTGTCGTGAGTAAAAATGCTCCTCAGTGAGAAAAAAATCCCACCAAAATACCCTTTGTGTGCAAAAAATGACTTTGAAAAGGGTAAGAAATGCATTTTTCAACTTGGTGTTTTTGAGTGTTGTTCTTGTGCAAAGTGATTGTGAAGCTGAAAATGGTGGTTCCCGTGGCAGATCACCGGTTTGAAAGGGTGCACCGGTATCAGAGATCGTAGGAGTACAACCCCTCGATATGTGTCGCCAAAACTCCTCTAATTGCAATTGTTAAGGGTGCAACTTCCACCCATTTTGTAAAGTACTCAGTTGCAATGATAATGTATTTGTGTCCATTAGAAGGAGGATATATCATCACTATCAAATCAAAACCCCATTGATAGAAAGGCCAAGGTGTAGTAATGGGATGTAATTCTTATGTTGGCACATGTATCAAGTTCCCATGATATTGGCACTTTTGACAAATTTTCACAAATTGGCATGCATGTTTTTCCATGGTTGGCCAATAGTACCCCATCCTAAGAAGTTTCTTTGCTAAGGTAAATCCACTTGAATGTGACCCACAAATTCCCTCATGAATGTCATGTAAAGCAGTTTTAGATTCCTCGCTCTCTAGACATCTAAGTAACGTTCCGTCAAGACCTTTACGATACAATGTGTCAGCAATAAGGATGAAGTGCAAGGCTTGGCATATAAGGTTTCATTTCTCATTTCGAGTTTGGTTTAAGGGTAAGGTGTTATCTTTGAGATAGGTATAAATAATACCATACAAAGTAGAGTCATGACCCACAAGTAGGCAAATGATTTGGGAACCAGGATGCTCGTATGCGGGTTTTACCAATTCCTCCACCAAGAACTCATATCTATCCCCTTGATCATGTATTTGCAATAGTGAAGCTAGTGTGGCCATGAAAGCAACTGCTTTGTTCTTTGCTCAGGGTATTTTCTCAAATGTGATCAATACAAAATACTTTTTGAAGTCATCAATCATCCTTTTATAATGCATGAGCTTGTCATCTTTAGTTTGGTATTCATCATTAATCTAATTGATGACTAATTGGGAATCTCCATAAATTTGTATCTCTGTAATCCTCGATTCTAAAGCCATTTTGAGTCTTATCACAAGAGCTTCATACTCTATTGTATTATTGGTGCATGGAAATAGCAATTTGAATGATTTGTGGATTGTGCAACCTTGTGGTGTAATGAAGAGAACTCCTGCCCTCGAGCCATGTTGAGCATAAGATCCATCGAAGTATAACTTCAATATCTTTGGCTCACTAGTAAGGATACTGGCACCTAAAAACTCCACTTGAATAGGTTCCTCACTTGAGAGTGGTGATTTTGCTAGTTGATCTGCAATAACTTGTCCCTTAATAGCTTTACGATCCACATACTCAATATTGAACTCACTCAATACCATGACCCACTTGGCTAGCCTCCATGTGAGAGTTGATTTGCTAAGAAGATATTTGAGTGGATCTATTTTAGCAATAAGTCAAACTTTATGTGCAAGCATATAATGCTGGAGCTTTTGAGAGACAAAGATGACTGCTAAGCATGCTCTTTTTGCACAAGCATAATTAAGCTCATATTTGACTAAAGTTCTACTAATATAGTAGACTGCTTTTTCTTTTCCCTTGTCATCTTCTTATGCTAATAGGGCCCCTAATGAATTTTCAGTTGAGCTTATATGTATAGAATTAAAGGTTTTCCTGGTATTGGAGTCATTAGAACTAGTGGATTTGCCAAATATCTATTTAAAAGAGCAAAGGCCTCCTCACATTTACTATCTCATTGAAATAGGATGTCTTTAAACAAAAATTGAGTAAAGGAATGACATTTTTCCGCCAATTGGGATATGAATCTTCTGATAGATTGTAGCCTTCCTTGCAAAGACCTTAATTGACTAATATTCCTTGGTGCTCCCACTTCCATAATGGCTTGAACTTTAGCAGGATCCACTTCTATTCCTTTTGTTGACACAATGTATCCTAACAATTTTCCCGATTGAACACCAAAGGCACACTTTTTAGGATTTAGCCTTACGTTGAATTGTTCCAATCTTGTGAGGATTTTATCAAGTATGGATAGATGTTCTTTTCTGGTATAAGATTTTGCAAGAATATCATCTACATTGTCCTCCATAAATGTGTACATCATGTCATGGAATATGGTCGTCATGGCCCTTTGATAAGTTGCCCTTGCATTCTTAAGACCAAATGGCATCACGTGCCAGCAAAAAGTACCCCAGGGATAGGTAAAATTTGTCTTATCTTGATCTTCTAGAGCTATCTTTATTTGATTATAGCCATTAAAACCATCCATTAAGGAAAACATAGAATGCCCTGCTATCAGATCTACTATAATATCAATGTTAGGAAGCGGGAAATCATTTTTGGGACATGCTTTATTTAAATCTCGAAAGTCGATGCAAATCCCTATGCTTTTGTCACTTTTGAAAATAGGTACAATGTTGGAGATCCAGGCTGCATATGCAATAGACTGAATAAATCCTATGTCCAAGAGTTTCTTTGACTCTACTTTAACTAATAATGCTACATGTGGATTCATCTTTCTCATTTTTTTCTTTATTGGTTTAACTCCCGAAGCTATGTTAAGATGGTGCATTATTAGATTTGGGTCCAATCCTGGCATATCAACATAGGACCATGTAAAATTCGCTTGTCTTTCTTTGAAAAATTTAATGAATTGCTCCATTTCTTTTGTAGACAAAGATGTAGCTAAATGGATGATATTTGGTTCTGCCTTTGTTCCAATGTGTATCTTTTCTGTTGGCTCTATCAAGATAGTCAATCTTTCTTCATGATGATTAGGTAAAATGTCAAGTCTCTCATCCTTAGGTGCCACAATTGGGTTTTCACCTTTGGATACGTCATTTATTTTTACTATTTTTGGATCTAGTATTGCCACGTGGTGGTTTTCACCACTAGATCTTTTATTATTTTTATTGTTTTTCTTTTTCTCTTGTTGACTGAGAAACTTGACATTTCCCCCATTGCTGCCTCTTGACATGATTCATTGGTGGAGGAAGGTTCAATTGCATTTAAGTATAGAGATATGGAATGGTCATCTTGGAATTCTAGTATATCACTTGTCTCGAGTTGTTCCCAATCAATCAATTCAGGATGAACAAGGGGTAAAGGATCAATTGGCAAATTTGGGTCAATGGGAGATAGGGTCTTGATTTTTTTTGCATGTTCATACATTGTATCACACAAATCAAAAACATGTGTTTCCTCAAGATGGTCCATAGAGCTAGGATCAAAATCCCCCTCACTAGAGTCCTCTCGAGTTTCTTGTGGGAAAAACTTGTGTATATTAAACCTAGAGCTAGTTTCTCCTAAGAAAGAGGGCACATAAGGCTCTCCTATCCATTCTTGGTCTGTACTTGGAATTTCCTTTGGTGTAGAAGTGTAAGGATGAATAACATCTACCTCTTTATCATGACAAGATGCCTCAGATAATGAATCACATTCATACTCATTTGAATCATCTTCACTTTTTGAATCCAACATGTTAATGTGTTCATAAGGATTAGTGAAATTCTTTTGACCATTACCTTGCTCGTGATATCCAATTCCTAATTTTTCCTCACTTAACCTCCATGTCGGTTGTATAGGTTCTAAAAACCATTTATTTATTTTTTCTAAAGGACCTCTTCCTTTGTAACCCATCTTTTGCATGATATCAAATCCTTTCCCATATTGGTGCGTGATAATACTAATGTTTCACACACTTTCACTTGTTCCCTCCTCATCTTTGTATAACCGTTTTAGCACATTATTGTCTTCTTCTATCTCTGTTGAAGTAGTATCTCTAACAAAATTATCATTATACTTGTGAGGGAGTGTTTGATTTGGTATGACGGATAAGGGTTTACCATGCAATTTAGGAGAATTTGGCATATCCATCAATGAGATAGAGTATTCTCCAACTCCTTTTTGCTTTATCCTGCATTGTTTTTCAAAGTTTTTCATCATAGTGTCCATCTTTTTGTAATGTGACACCTTTTCCTCTTCTCTTTCTAATCGTGATCCCTCTTGAGTGGAAGAATTTGATGTTGAGGAATTAGGGTTTTCTTCGTTTTGTTTTAGAAAACTAAAATTTTCCTTACCTTTGTTAGATAGAGAGGGAATAGTTTCTTCATGACTTGAGGTAGTGGGCTTATCATTTGGATATTCTTCATCCTTTGATGTGGATGGTGACTTTATCCTAGGAACTTCCTACTTTGCCTGCTCTGAATGTGAGGTAGATGTAGAAGCCTCATTATTGTGGGGTACCAAAGGATCTTTAACCAGTTTGATATGATTGCATTATTGAAATGTGTTAAGATCTCCGCTGATAGTTATTTCCTATTCAAAATAAGGAAATTTCAAACATTGATGGTAGGTAGATGGAACGACTTGCATCTCATGTATCCATGGCCTTCCCAACAATATGTTGTAGGTCAACTTAATATCAAGGACTTGACAAACTGTTTCTTTCTGAATACGTCCTACTTGAATAGGCAGAATTATCGTTCCTTTAGAAGATCTCTCATCATAATCATCATATATTTTAATAATTATTTTTCTCTTTGGATCGATTGATTCTTCAAAATATCCCAAAGCTTTTACCAGATTCAAAGTACAAATGTTTAGGTGGACGCCTCCATCAATTAGGACTCTCTTGACCCTATGCTTTTGGATTAAGACTTCTATATGCAAGGGAAAATTTTGTGGATGATTTAAAGACATGTCATCTTGCTATGAAAAGGATAGGCAACATGGTGCAATAAGATGACTAACCATTCTTTGAATTTGGTTCACATCTAGATTGGTAGGAACCGTTGTGTCTACCAAAGCTTTTTTCTAGGATCTCCTTATGTGTGGGCGATAGTTTTAACAACTCCAAGATTGAAATTTGTGCGAGAGTTTTTTGAAGTTGATCCATCAAATTATAGTTCTTGGATGGAAACGATGAAGGATTAGGTCTTGTCATAATGTTGGAAGTTCTAGGTAGAATTACTTTTGATGCTTGTCGGGTTGAGTGATGACATTGGTGGGCTCTTTGTTTTGTTTGTCTTTGATCACTATGACATTAATGGTGTTCTCATAATAATATGAAGAATTGATTGTATTGTCATAGGTATGAGAACAATGTATCTTATGATCTCCATTTTGATTGTATTGATTAATCTTTGAAGATTCGCCCTTCTCATGATTTAGAAAAGGAGATTTAAAGGTCGTGTGATCTTCATTATTCTTGGGTCCATCAACTTCAATAATACCATTGTCAATGAGGTCTTGCACATGTTTCAACCTCATACAATCGCTCATTTTGTGCCCTTTATTATGGTGATATTCACAATGATTAGAATCACTCCACCATGATGGCTTTAGTTGATGTTCCTATGGTCTCGCCTCTGGTAAAGTTATAAGTTTATTGGCAACAAGTGTTCTTAGGGCCGACTTAAGTGGTTCCCCCAATGGAGTAAACTTTCTCTGTGGTCCTAGAGTAAATTGAGCCATAAAGTTAGGTTTAGGATTGACACTTCCTTGATTGTTGTTGGAAGAGTTTGCGTTGTTAAATGGATTATTGGGGAATTGGTTAACATTATTAGTCTGATTAGTTGAACCCATAGAAAGATTAAAAGGTTTTGGTTTGAGATTGTGAGCTACCACTACTCCATCATTGACTAAATTTTTGTTGGTATTCTTCATCCAAAACTTTGGTTTATCGTTATTAGTATTGTTTGAAGAATTGTTGTTGAAGGTATTGTTGTTGTTTGAAAATGTTTTGTTATCCTTGTAGAGCTTTAGTTGCCCACTTCCTACTATAGCATCCTCTATTTGGACTCCATTTTCTATCACTTTTTCAAATTTTGGTGGACAATTAAGTTGTGACTTGAATTTCATTATGGTCACCAAAATGTTTATAAATATATCCATTTTTTTCCGTTTTAGGTATACTTTGTGTATATTTAGCAAAGATTCTTCTCCATCTTTGTAGAAAGCTGAAAAAGGCTTCCCCATTTTTTTGCTTTGTATTGCGTAGGTCTAACATGGTAATCTCTTCTTCGATGTTATAGGAATATTGATTAATAAATTTGGATATTAATTCCTCAAAAGTCTTTATACCTGGAGGTAACTTTGAAAACCATTCCATTGTTGAGCCACCAAGGATTAGGGGAAACAACCTCATCAAATAGGTAGGTTCATGGAGAAATTCCATGCTTAAGGTGTCAAATTCCCTTATGTGGTCTTGTGGGTCTGTTGTACCCATATATTTGTCATACTTAGGGAAAACTATGTTTTGGGGAAAAGGTTTCATAAATAAGTATTTATCAAATGGAAAAGGGAAAATAGCTTCAATTGAGAATCATTTTGGAGCAGCCTCTTTCTTCATTTTATCCATTTGAGTTTGTAGGGATTTGATTTGTTGTCATGGCTTTTAAATGACTATCTTCTTCCTCATCCATTGTTAATTGGGATGTATCAAAATTATGACGAAGTTTTACCCCTAATTGAGCCAAGTTTAGAAAATATCTCTCCTTGTCCTTTTCTAAAATGTTTTTCGTTATCTTTACCAACCTAGGATTTTGGGAGGCTTCATTGATCTTTTCTTCACTTAATTCTTCATTATGATCATTATTGATTTCTCTTTGTTAGTAGCCTCAAACCATGAATTAGTTGTCATTGAGACCTCTCCTAATTCTTCCTCTTGATTTCTCTCTTGAAAGGGTTGTTAAGGAGATTGAGGAGTCTCGTCTAAATAGGGTATCTCTTCTCTTAGTACGGTTCTGTCTTTTTGTAAAGACAATTTTATATAATGAGATCTTGTCCAAACTGACATGAAAAGGAATTGTGAAGCTTTGTTGAAGAAGTATTCAATTGAGAAGAATGATGATTTGCATGAACTTTGGATCTTTTTTATGGATGTTTTATTTTTTTTCAAGATCATGTATCATCAAGCATAGCAACCACAAATACACATGTTTTCTAACCTCTAAAAAGCTATAAAACTGTATATTCTCAGATGTTTTTGACAAGGTCTCCACAAGAAATCACTTCAAACAATCTACTTATGGTCAATTTGGTTCAACAAGGTTTAAAAAGGTATGCTTGCTACTTAACCAGGTTGTAATCAAGATTCCGTTTAGAAAGATTCGAGTCTATCCCTCATTATAGAGGCCTCCCACATGCATAAAAAATACAATTTTGCCCAATCCTGAAGAACTACTAGAGGAGGTATGATTCTCAAGCCTTTCTGTCACTCACCCCATTAAGGATGAATATATTTTATTTTATAGTGGGTTGGATTACCATGGCTAAAATGGTTGTATCCCACTTGGGTCGTTCCCTCTCACCATCCTCAATAAGACAAATCTTGGGAGGTAGGCCCACTAAAGGTCTAGCAAGTCTATGAAAAACAAGAAATGAAATGAATAGGTAGATTTAGGAGTTTGATTCACCCAAAGGGTGAAGAACATATCCCTACTACTTCTTCACTTCCAAAAACCTTTAACAAAGTTCATTCCAAGCCTCTTAATTTAGTGGGATTAGAGTGTTTTTGGCTTTTTGTTTCACCCAATGGGTGAAGAGCATATACCTAGCACTTTTTATCCACAAACAAGGAGGCTTAATTAGGTCTTTGGTTCATTACTTAGCTCCTTTCTATCCCAAATTTAGCATGTCAAGGAGTTTGATTCACCAAAAGGTGAACAACATATCCCTAATGCTTCACTCAAGATTTCAATTTGCTCTTTTACCTTAAGCTAGATGTGTGAATGAAATTGCCACAATTTAATCAAAATGCATAAGGATATAGGAATACCTCATTTTGATGCTAGCAAAGGCTAGACGCATTTATGATTTTGTTTTTTTTGTTTTTTTGTCTACTCACCTTGTGGCGATTGTTCCAGCTCCTTAGCATCCAAGTTTTCTCCCAAAATGTTAGTTCAAAAACCAATCAAACAAAGTGAAGGAAAATCAAAACCAAATCCACCTCAAATGAATGAATCAAATATTTAAGCCAGAGATGGAAACTTAGTTTGATATAATTTGAGAATTTTGATGTAATGTTCGTATGCTTCTTCTTCTTCTTATTCTTCTTCTTCTTTTTCTTCTTCTCCTTCTTCTAAGTTTTCCACTATGTTTGCGTTATGGATTTGCTTAGCATAATTATTCAATCTCTTAGATTCTTTCCCTTTCCAATAATCTGGTGCTCTACACTTTGCTTTTTGAACTTTAAGATGTATCATATTCAAATAAGAGAATTATCTAGAGAATTATCTAAAGGACTATATGTCATGTTATAGAAGGCTTGATAAAGGTTAATGATCTTCCAATACCTATTTCGTGCTTGAATTCTTTCTTTCAAAGTTTCAGATTCAATTGCTAATTGTATTCGCTTTGCATCTTTGTATAGCCTTTTTACCTCTTTCTCTTGACAATATTCGGGTGATTTCTATATTAATTTTCAAGTTTTCTTGATTTGATCCCTTTAGTCATATGCAATTCATCAAAAACATCATTTAATTATCAAATTTATCACTTATACAACTTGAATTTGATGTTTCTTATCATTAACCAAATGCAATGCAAAACAAACCGAATGCAACTCAAAACATACCAAATGCAACTCAGAACAGGTCGAATGCAACTCAAGATTTACCAAATGTTTATGCAGAATCTCAAAAATGATATGCAAACTTTTCTAAATGATATGTAAATTTCTCTAAATGAGATACAAAGTTTTCCAAATGATATGTAAATTTCTGTAAATGCTATGCAAAGTTCCCTAAAGGATATGCAAATTTCCCTAAATGAGATGCAAATTTTACAAAATGAGATTCAAACTTTCCTAAATGAGATTTAAACTTTCCTAAATGATATGCAAACCTTCCTAAATGTCATGAAAACATCACTAAATCATAGAATTCATGAAAATGCACAACATAACCCTCAAATAGAGCTTGTTTAACATCCAAAACCAAATGTGAGCTTCTTTGGACCAAGTGTGAGCTTCTTTGGACCAAATGTGAGCTTGTACAAACCAGGTGCGAGCTATTACAGACCAGGAGCGAGCTTCTTTATACCAGATGTGAGCTTTCACTGTCTGGATGCTAGCTTTCACAAACCAAGAGCAAGACACTTAGTACCAAGTGTGACTAGAGTGTTTGTACTAGGTGCGAGGTTCTTTATACCAGGTGTGAGTTTTTTGAGATTTCGGAGAATATACAATTGTATTTTTGAAAATAAGATTAATGTCCTCCTGTTACAAGAAGTTAAGATGATAGAATCCTCCTTTAGCACAATTGCGGGGGTTTTGTGGCCGAGTTCTCATTTTTGCATTAGTGAAGCTAATGAAGTGTCTAGAGGAATTACAACTACGTAGAATTTGTTGAAAGTGAATGGAGAATTTATTTTTGTTTACCCCCATTTTCCAACTTTTAAATTTACCTTCTTAGGGAATTCCTAGTTTCTTGTCTATGTCTATGCACCAAATTCCCGTCTAAGCAAGAAGCTAGTTTGGGAGGAGATTTCTTCCCTTATTCAACAAGAGAATACTTCACATTGACTAGTTGCAGGTGACTTCAATTCCCTACTTTTCCCCTCAATAAAACTAAGTGGGCTAGCTGATTACTCAAAATGTATGGTTAATTTGTCTGATTTCCTCAATTATGTTAGGTTGGTTGATATTGAGCTAATAGGGAAATTATTCTCATAGTCAAACCACAGGAAGGGTACTGACCTCACCTAGGTTAAGCTAGACAAATTCCTCAATTCTACCAATTGGGATGTAGGGCGCAATTCTACCTTAACTGCCCTCCCTCAAACTGTGTCTAGCCACAATCCTATTTTGCTTGAATGGAATGACAAACTGTAGAAGGGGCACATCCCTTTCCGCTATGAAATTATGTGGGCAACACATCCTGAGTTTTGTGGTTGTATCCATAATCAGTGGAGTTCTCCTGTTCATGGAACTTCAATGTATAGAAGTGCAAAAATTGAACATTATTAAAATGAATGTGAAGGGTTGGAACAAGTTCACATTTGGGGATATATTTGCAAGAAAAAAGGAAACCAACTTGAGATTGGTAGTGATTCAAAATAGAATGGCCAAAGGGTCTCATTCAATCACGACTCATAATGAGGAGCCCTAAGAACCAAATGGGAGGAAAATCTTTACAGGGAAGAAATCTTTTGGAAACAAAAATCTAGGATTCAGTGGCTGAAAGAGGGAGATCAAAATTCAAACTTCTTTCATCAATATGCTAGTAAGCATAAAAAAAAAGAAACACTATACTTAGCCTCAAGGATGATGCTAATTGTGAAATCAAGTAGGATGTCCAATTGGATTTGATGGCCTCAAACTATTTCTGCAAGATCTTTAAAGATGACAAACACACTATTGATAGGCTCTTGGAAGATCAATTGTTAGACTCCCTTCCCCGTGTTGTTAATGTTGTTGATGATGCCCATTTTCTATCACCTATGACAAAGAATGAGATCAAGAATGTTGTCTTTTCTATCAATGCTTTTAAGTCCTCTAGTTTGGATGGTTTCCCACCTGCCTTTTTCTAGGAGTTCTAGGATATAGTTGGTTCTAATATCACTTTGGTGACTAGGGATTTCTTTAGGACTGGTAGGCTAATAAAATAATTGAACACCTTCATCACCTTGATACCTAAGGTCCATGAATCATAGAGAATTCTCGACTTTAGACCAATAAGCCTTTGCAATACGACGTATAATTTTTTTTCAAAAGTCTCAGTTAATAGAATTAAACCCATTTTAGATAGTCTCATTAATCACAATAAAAAAGGATTTGTCCCTAAGCGACAAATTCTTGATGTAGTTATCACAACCTTTGTAGTCTTCCTCTCCATGGATAAGTGTCACCAACTAAGAATGGTGTTTAAGTTAGATATATCTAAGTCTTATGATAGAGTCAAATGGGACTTCCTATTTAAAGTCCTAGGGAAATGGGGTTTCACAACAGAATGATAAGATTGATAAAGGAATGTGTGACTACAGTTTGATATTCGGCTTTGGTCAATGGTGTTGTGAGAGGCTTCTTTGGAGCTACCAAAGACATTAGGTTGGGGGACCCCCTATCCCCTTATCTCTTCATTATCCTTGCGGAGGTCTTAGGGAGAAATTTCTTAAGATTGGTTGAAGCCAGAGAATGGAAATGCTTTCTTAACCAATATGCTAATGTCTATGTCATACACATATTAATTATTATAAAAGTAACATTTATTTCTTCAACACCTTGAATAGCCTGCACAATAAAATTAAAACTAATCTAGGCTATCGATGTGTCAATCTTCCTAGTATCTACCTTGGGCTTCCTTTTATTGTCAAAGAAGTGTCGAACACCTTTTGGGGCTCAATCCTAGAGAGAATGCAATGGAAGTTAGTAGGGTGGAAGGGTAGACTCCTCAGTAGTACTAGAAAATTGCAACTTCTGACAACCTCACTTAAAAGGGATTCTTGTCTATTTCCTTTCCCTATTTAGGATTTCAAATTCTATAGTTGAAAAGCTAGAAAGAATTTAGAAGACTTTCCTTTGGACAGGTTTTGGAGGAAAGAAAGAGGATGCCTCTTGTGAGCTGGGATAAGGTTTGCCAACCAAAGAACATGGGAGGATTGGGCATTAGAAAGATCTCCCTTATGAACAAAGCCCTTATTGCAAAAATTGGTTGGAAACTCGCACTACGTGGTGTTGACTGATGTGATATTATGGCTTCAAAGTACTTGAACGATGAAAGGTTCTACCGTGTCCGCACTACTTAGGGACTCCATAGTGGGTCCAAGATTTGGAGCAACATTCTTAAATGCAAAAATATAATTCATATGGGGGCTAAAATGGCAGATTGGCAATGGTTAAACAATTCTTTTTTTGGATGATACTTGGTTGGGGGATAAACCTTTGATCTCTCACCAAGTGGTTAGGGCCATCTGTGGGACTGCGAAGTGACTCTTTGGAGACCAGGTGGTTGATTACCTATTTGATTCTAAATCCTTGAAGAATATCTCTTTGTTGCCTTGATCAACACCAACATTTAACTTTTTAAAGAGATTTTTAAAAAATGGAGGATTCCTATGTTTCAAAGGGAGGACAAATTCTTTTGGAGCAGGGATGTTAGGGGTGAATTCATTGTGAAGACTGCTTATCACCTGCTTTTGTGGGAGGGTAATTCTAATGACCTTTGGAAGAAGGTTTTGAATCCCTAGCACATCCCTAAAATCAATTTCTTTTGGTGAGCAGTCATGCACAAAAAATTCTCACACAAGATAACCTAATTAAGTGTGGGTTTCAGTTACCAAACCAATATATATTTTGTAAGTGCAAAGAGGAGACTATTTCTCATCTCCTAATACACTATTCTTATACATGAACTCTTTGGAATATGGTACTACACAAGTTCCAAATGGATTGGGTTATGAATAGGAAGGTTCAACAACCCTTTTTTAATTGGAGAGGGACCTCCTATAACCCCCTTATCAGACAACTTTGGATGCAAATCCCTCCCCATTTGTGCTGGAGCATATGGAAAGAATAGGATCACAAGGTCTTCCATAAATTGCTTATGAAAAACCTAGCAGTTACCACTTGGTCTTCTCCCCCTTTCCCTCCTTCACAAATAGACAATAGAATTGCTCAAAAAATAGGACCTTGCCTATGCGAAATTGGATAGCTCCGAGATAATGAAAAGGAAGAACACCAAATGGTCTCCTAGATTAGGATGGTACAAACTCAACTTCAATGGGACTGCTAAACAAGCTCAGGGTAGTGTTGTTGTTGGGGGACTGATTAGGACAAATTTTGGAAATATAGTGGTAGCCTATATTGGCAAGCTACAAAATTACACAAACAACCAACTTGAAAGAATGGGTCTTTTCGGAGGCTTAGGATTGCACTCCCAATTGGAGTTAGAGTGTTATCTATAGAAGGGGGCGTGAAGCTAATTGTTAATGACGTTAAAGGGATATCTTAGGTCAATTGGTCAATTGATGGAATTGTAGGAGACATTCACAAACTTCTCTTAGGACTAGACTTCTTTGGCATTAATCATATCTATGGGAAGGCAACGTGATAGTCAATTCTACGGTTGCTCTTGGTTCTAATTTGGAAGGACTTAGGTGTTGGCGAAAGTTGGAGTCCCTTCCAATTAATATACAAAATTTTCTAAAGGGAGAAAGCCCAATTTCTAATAGGGATGAGGGGTGATATCTCTAGCCTTGGTGGATCTTGCTATGTACATCTTCGTTTTGGATCTTGTCTTGTTGGTGTCCCAAATTGGATGGTCCAGAGTGAGAGAATCTAGATGTATGAATCAGATGAGGTGGCAAGGCATTTTAGGAATGTGGACTAGAGTTGAGAGGTGTGATTATAAAATCATTCTAGTAATAATCAACCACGTATGTGGGCTTTGAAGAAGCATGAGAACCGCATGAACCTCAGGGTGGGTCCTATAATGAGGAGCTAAAATCATTTTTTGACTACACACAACTACTTACGCATTAATTATTATTTGCCTTGTAAAAGTGCAAACGTATTATACACCGAAATGAAAAGACCTTTGTATGTGGGAAACTATAGCTTACACGAGCCATGATTTTTGGGAGGATGGATTTATAATTGCACCCAAGTTGGCAAGCAAGCCCTTTATTTCCTTTAAAAGATTGTGTTGCAATGACACATTTTTTTAACCGTGTCTGGGTCTACAATTTCTTTCCTTCTGTGGGTCTTTTCGATAATCATTTTCCTGCTTCAGGGATGGGTGGGGACCATGTCTGCATTGAGCCTAGTAAGCCAGATGACTTCAAGAATGATGCTATTGTTTGACATATCTATAGAGAAGGGGAAGTTTTGAGTTTATTGAATCCATAAATGGCTTTGATGAGGGTTTATCTATGCAATTTGCCACCTCCTAGGATGATAGAAGAGTCATTGTGTGGGGAATCTCCTTTGAAAATTAGTGAAGGGGTGATCATCAAAACCACTGGGTTATCCTATGAAGGCAGGAAATGGAAGAAGACCAGCAAGGTGGTGGACAATGACAACCTTAATCATTTCTTCAAAGGAGGTGAAGCTCTGGTTAAAATGTAGGGAGGATATGAAAGAAAGGGCCACCCCCTTAGAACCAGGTTTGTCTTATGATTATGAAATATCATTGTAAAAGGACAGTTCAAAGTTTACTACTATTATCATATGCCTCTCCTCAACCATTTTAGGAACCATGATCTCATCTCCATCCTATTTTTCCTACTTAATTCTCTTGAAAGCTCAATTTTGGAAGCTAAGGAGAATGCTCATACCTAGGGCAAGAAGCCTATTCCTTTACACCAAGGGCTAATTTGCAGGCTTTACACCTTTATCTTGCCCTTTGTCTCCCTAAACCCATTGTGGTTTATTAGGCCCTCATTTCACACTTCCCCCCAATCCCTGCCTTTTAACATTATCAATGCTCTAGGACCTAGAAAGAAAAAAGTGAATCTGCCACCCGGGAGCCCTTAAGATTACCTCTAGACCTAGGACCCCTGAAACACCTAATCCTGATGTTCCCCTCACTAAATCCAGTAGGCAGAAAAGCAAAGCGTCCAAACTTGTGACTGCTACCAAAAGGAAAAGGAACTCCTCTGCGCTAAGAAATCCAAATTGTTTGTTAAGGAGGTGATTAGTGAGAAAGAAGATGAGCTAATGAGGAACATAGTAATCCTCGTAGGTCTAATAGGCTAGCAACTCATTGAAGAGTAAACAATTACTTGTCGACTATGACTCTGAGGAGGATGAGGCTAACCAAGGGAGTGGAAGATTACGAATAAAGATGAAAAGGGGAAGACAACAAAGGTCGACAGAGCTAAAATTAAAACTATTGATAACTCTAAGAAATCAACAACTAATAGCTCTAAGAAACCAATAACTAATAGCTCCACTCATATCTCTGATAACACTAAAGAGGAGACGATCAACTTAACTGGGGATATGATGCATGAAGAAGACAATATTAATTATTCTATTGGTAATTCCATCTATACTGAGTGCTAGAAGACAACCTTGGAGTAGAAGACAACCTTGGAGTTGGCCAAACTCAAGATTGAGGTTGGGGAACTCAAAACTAAATTATTTGATATGGAAAGGAAGATGGGGAGTATCTCCAAGTTCAACCTCTAGGTGATGCACAATTCTACAATGTCTATGTATTGATGATGTAGCACAAGATTCTCATCGAGGATGATGAAGATGAAGGCAATTACAGAAACCTATTCAAATTCTTCACGAACATTTGGAGCCATGTGCTCTACCAGTTGGGTTGTGACATTAAATCTCCTCACCATGTTTAATTTTGGGTTGGGTATGGTGTTTAACACTTTTTGCCCCTGTGGGGTTTCTAGAAAAACTTTCTTTTTGATGTGTTATGTTAATCTGCACTGTTGTGGCCCTAGAAGGAACTCTTTTCTTGTGATTGTTGTCTAGATTGTTTTACTTCTTCTAGTTTTAAGTTTTACGTGAACTCTTTGATTACTTACAATGTGCTTAAAGACATGGTGCATATGCTATTTGACCACACTATTAGTGGTAGCTTATATTTGGTTGTTTCGTTAGGTAGTTTTTAATGTTCTTCTACTATCAATGTGTTGTTTTTCTCTACACCCTTGAGCTGTGGATTTGTAAAAATCAGCACGCTTATTTTGTTGCTGATTAATATAAAAAACATGGGTTTGCAAATTTAACTATCTTATTTTGTTGCTGATTAATATCAAAAACACGAGTTCACTATTACATCTATATTCAAAATCTGTTTTAATTTTATATATGATCTGATTGCAGGTGTGGATCCTCTTATATGAGTAGGTACCGGACAGGATTCATATTGCATTTAAATATTTCCTTTTTGCGAGATTAATTTGACATCATTCTTTTTTGTAAATAGGAGAACAAAATGTGCCCAAGCTAAATGGAATTCAACTTACTCTCATTTACGTAGGACCTCTTCAAACTTGAAAAATCAAAACGTCATGATCTTATTAGCAATAAGGATAATTGGTCTCTTACAAAAACCATGATCTTCTACCAGAAGGTTATAGCATTTGTCTATATACTTAATCCCAGAGGTAAATAACCATGGAATGCAATTTACAAACACTAGATCTTAGGATCATTTGCACATTATTTACAAGCAAATGATGAATGCTAAAACATAACCAAACAGAACCATACAGTTCAAATGACTGCCAGTCGTCTGTATGGGCACAAGAGCAGTCCCACATTACCATCACCAATGAAAATAAGCTACCCTCTATAATAATTTCTTCTCGTTCAAAGTCCAAAGGAAATAGCCAACCATATTATCTTTCCATTTTTTGAACAGCTTCCACATGGGTCACAGTTTCATCTGGACACCTGTCTATTGTGCTCCCACCAGGTCCAGGGACACACTGAGATTGTTTTAAGTTTATTTCTCTGTGTTCCTGCCAAAGTATCTCGTTTGAGTCAATAAGATTCTCTGTAAAAAGATTAAGCAAATATAGATTTAAAGCTTTCAATAAGACGGTATAGAAAACTGTACTTGGCATACTGCAAATGGGTGGCAAAGAAAGTGAGTTGTAAAATCAGAATAAGGCATCTCAGGCAGGCCCTGTTTTTGTCTCAGCTGGCGTCTATATGGAGCAGCATAGCAGGGTACACATGTAAACCAAAACCCAATTGGTCCGCACACAAAAGAAGCAACTGTTCCCCAGCAACCTCCCAAGAGAAGATGGAATAGGCATGCTCTGAATCAAAGCCAAGAAAAAATTGAGCTTACAGTTAGTCCCATGCCTACACACATCTTGGAATGTGCAATTAATGATCACAATCCTAAAAGTTGTCATAAAAGTCCTCGGTCTAAAAAAGGTTTTGAGTCAAAATATGTCTCTAAACTCTTGATAACCAATTGTTTACAATATGAAAATTTCAAAATCCACGACATCAATGTAAAATTGTAAATAGACTTCTGGATTTTGACAGTCAAAATCCAAATATTTATGTACATTGCAATCAATTCGACAGTGGAGAATGGCGTTCCCATGCCTCATAGAGGTATACAAAGTATTAAGCAATAATTTCACCATTGTTATGTATATGGTCAAAATCCAGAAATCTATAAACATTGCAATCAATTTGCCAGTGAAGAATGGCATTCCCATACCTCGTGGAGGTGTGAAACTGAAACCTACTAAGCAATAATTTCACTATCGGTGTATCCATGGTACAACTAAAATTCTTGAAATATGGTAATGAAAAGGTTCAAAAATACTAACAAGACTGTAATAAGATAATCTGTGTGTTCGGTTGTGTATGTTTTTCAATGACATTTTCGGTATTGATAAACTTGACTATCCATGGTCAAAATCCAGAAATCTATGTACTTTGCAATCAATTTGACAGTGAAGAATGACATGCCCATACCTCATGGAGGTGTAAGTAATAATTTCACTATTGTTATAACTTATATCCATGGTACAACTAAATTCTTGAAACATGGTAATGAAAAAAGTTCAAAAATACCAACAAAGCTGTAATAAGATAATCTGTGGGTTCGATTGTGTATGTTTTTCAATGGACATTTTAAGTATTGATGAACTTGACATTTTAGGTATTGATGACAATTGTTTGCAGATGCTGATTGAATACTTAAGAAATCTGAAGCATTGTGAAAGTGCACAATGTTCAGCCTTAAACATTGGATCTCAGCTTGTTGGTTCACGTATTTAATAAACTCATTAAGGGTTTAAAATCCCATTTCTCTAACCACAATCAGGAATCTCGGATCCCTAAAAAATGATCCTTTTCACTTTCCAAAAGACCTAGCTTGGACTTGAATCATTACCATTAAGATCATTCTTCGTAAACCCAAAAATAAAACAAAAAGCTTCAATCCAGTTGAACAGCTCCATAAAAATTGAAGAAAGAATTCAATTTCAATTTCGATGATGTAGGTTTTTCATTGGACATTTTAGGTTTTGATAAACTTGACATTTCGTATTGTCTACAGGTGATGGAATCGTCGAGAAATTTGAAGCATTGTGAAAGTTTACAATGTTCAGCTTCAGAAATCGGATCTCAGCTTGTTGGTTCACATATTTGACAAACCCGTTAAGGGTTTTACACCCCATTTCTCTAACCACAATCAGGAATCTCGGTTCCCTACAATGAATTTTTTCACGTTCCAGAATACCTATTTTGGAATCAAAACATTACCATTAAGATTAATCTCCTTAAGCCCAAAAACAAAACGAAAGAACATCAATTCAGTTGAACAACCCCAGAGAAATTAACAAGAAAATTCAATCTCTCTATTATTACACTTTCCATCGCTAGCTAAGATGTAGAGAAAACCCACCTGACAAATGAGACCTCGCCGTCTGTAATGCTGTGTACATTGCGGGCAAACAAGAAGCAGGGGCAGAAGGCACCCCAGACAGTAGAAGCTGGATCCTTTGTAATATCACTTATTTGAGAAGCCCATCTGTAATCCTTTGACAAGCCCATTTTGATTCCTTCTCAAATTCCATGGAGCTTTCAGTTCAGACTGCATATTATCCACTTGCCTTTGCCCAGCTCACATCACCCTCGCGCCTTCACCTGCCATCTGCTGTATACGTGGCAATAAGAAGAAATGCGTGTCGAGTGCAGGAGATTTGCTTCAACAGAAGTTTTCTTGTTCAATCATCTATGAATGGAATGATTCTCGGCGTATGCATTTTGGAGCTATCATATAGAACACCACAAATTTAATTTTCATCCTGTTTTTCAGCCTTTTGACTGACAATTCTTGGTTTGATCTTTTCAATGAGGGTACGGTTGAACAATTGGGAGTACTCATCATCAAACTTCACAAGAAAAGGGTGGAAATGAAGATTTCAGCGTGTGAGACGGTCTGTCCCATAGACTATTTTTAGCCTCGCGGACGGTAAAATTTTCTTTATTTTTTTCTTTTTTTCTATATTAGTGGAATTGTACCCTAGTTGTTGTAATTAACTTTGAATATCGAATTTTGACAAAAATAAAATAAAATTAATCAACTATTTATAGGTACTAGTAGGGGTCATAGCTAACTTCACATGTTTAATTGAGATAGCAAACTATAATGGATTGCGACGATTTTTTTTAGTTGTCTTCATATATGGCCTAACTGCTTAAAGCTAAGGTTTCTACTTCTGGCCAATAATGATGCATTCTACTAGAGACATTATGTGTGAAAGGGTCAAAAAGTGGTAAAAAAAAGTCTCAACCGATATAAGACTCCCATTGCACCAATACCCGCTCACTCAAATCACCAGTAATTGTGGACAAATGTCCCAATAGTGGTTCACAAATCTCTAGTAGTCGTGCACAAATGGGCCAATCATGAATAAAAAAAGCTAAAAAATGATCAACTATTGGTATATAAATGATCCACTGCTAGTGATTTTATTGTGTGACAATGAGTGAGCGGTTATTGGACCCCAAGCAGAAATTGGTGTCTTTCCTAGCTATTGTCTTGGCTTCTGGGTAGTAACAATGCACGTTGTGGGATCTATAACATGCAAAAGGGTCAAAAAGTGGTTTTTTCGAAGTGTTGTGTGATATCTACTTAAAGATGCCCTAATAATGGTGCATTACAACCACCTGAAAAAATTATAATACATATGTACAAATGTCTCACTAGTTGTTCAAAAGTTGTCAATACTTATGAATAGCCATTCAAAAATGTTAGTAGTCATGGGGGTACAAGTGGGTGGCCATAGTTACATGATATATTTACTAGCACTTGCACCGATAAGAGGTTCAAGGATAAGCCGATAGGATATTAGAGATAAGATTTAATTGAAAATGTAATATGGAAATGAAGCTGAGTACATAATTTTTTTTATCTATTAAAAGAAAGTTGTAATTCTTTGTGCTTAATGCAAATATCCTAATTTCATAGGCATTCTACCACAAATCTTATTGATGGATTGACCAATATATATTAGGAGCTATCTTTTGTGGTTGTGTGAAGGCATTTTATGCAACTCAAGCATGAACATCGTAATCATGACTTTGAAAAGAAAAAAATCAATAGAAATATTTAGGAGCCACAAATCAATGTATTGCTTCAAAGAAATAGTGTTGCACATGCAAGTAACTAAAAAAAAATCATCGATTCTTACACATATAACAACACACCGAAATTTTTATTTCAACCACTCTTTCCAATTCAATAGATAAATTAATAAGACCTACTTAAAACCTATTTCTTAATGCTAAATTATAATTTATTTTACTTAAACATGGTTTTAGGCTTTGAGCTATTACCCTTATTTTAAAAAGATGGTCTTTTTATAGTTTACTTTTGTAGTTTAAGTAAAATATGTTTTGTAGATCAATAGAATTTTAAAACTGGGTCTTCTTTGAGAGAAGATATTCTTAGTTTGAGGTTTTGTTTATTATTATAAAATAGCTACAATCCTTTAAATAGTTTGAATTATGATGCAAGTTGGAAGAAAAACACTACAATCCTTTAAACATGGTTGTAAAGATCAGTATGATTATGCAAGAATCAACAAACTGAACACCATCAATAAAAAAAAAAAGCACGAGATGTTGAATATGATTTACACACTTAAATACAAAAACATCTACTATGCTAATTTTTCTTTTATGTGAATTTTTTTTTGAAGGGAGTTAAATGTTTTTTATGCATTTGATCATTTTGAGATATTAGTTTTATAAAAATTTGTTTTATGCCACTTTTTAATAAATTGTTAAAAAATTGTAGACAATTTTTAGAGTGGTACTTTTTAAATTTCTTTTTCTATGACTTAGTTTAATTTTTCTAAACATATAATTTCAAATTTCAAATCATATATTCTCCACCAAGTTATATGAGAATGGGAGTTGAAATTAATTAATGATATTTATAATATTTGACAGATAAAAAAATATAACCAATTTTAATTTATTTTAGAAATTTTTAAAATAAAAAAATAAAAATTTAATCAATAACTTCTAATTTTATTTGTTATAGATAAACAGTTTATTTTTTTCAATGATTTATTTTTATTTTATATTATTTAATTTAATTAGGACACTTTTGTATAAATAAAATAATAATAAAATATTTCTAACTAAAAAATCATAGATCTTTATTTAAAATGAATATCTTTTATTAGATGATTAACACTTGAACAATTCTACCATTGAATGTTATTTTTATATATAAATATATTGTTTTTTTATTAATATTATGTAAGTATAATTGGTAGTTTCAATTATATATTTATTTATCATTAACTAATTTAAAATTACTTATTATTTTATAAAATATATTGCTATATGTTAATAAATTTATTTATATTTTTTTGATTTGTAAAAAAGTATGGATGTGGGGTCCACTCTTATATGGAAAAAGAAAAACTCTCATGTGGAAAAACAAAAAACTAAAACTAAGTGAAATAGGCCGAGAGATATATTTTTAGTTCCAAAGGCTATAATTAGAAAACAAATAGTGTTTAACTGACGATTAAATAATTTAAATTTAGCCAATCAAAATTTATTTTTTAAAAATAATATTATATTTTAATATTTTATAAAGTAAAATAAAAAATATTTAACTTTTTAAATTTTTATAACTATTTTTCATTCATTATAAATATTTTAGGCCATGTGAGCGGATTTTCAGGAATGAAATGCATAAACAAAACAAACGCAACAGCTGGTACATGTGCAACAACGAACCGTTTACAATTTGCGTGAGATGCGTTCGTAATGAATCCCTAAATTAAGCGGAAATTCAATTTCATTTTAATTTCCGTACAAAACAGAAAAGCTAGCGGCACATCGTGAATGTAAGCAATATTTAAGGTTTGCATTAGATATGGGGCAACAAGTTTAAATAGGGTAAAAGTCTATGTGCCCGATGAAATTGGAAATTAATTTCAGACGATAAATATTTTTATTAAGTGTTTGGAACTTTGGAGTCATTTAACTTGATTTTTTTATGGGGCCTCATGGTCTGCAGATATTTATGAAACTTTTGTTTCATACAATGTAATCTATTTTGTTTAAAATAGAATTTCTATATTTTTAAATATAAAAAGGCATCAAATTTAAGTCGTTGTCAAATTTCAATCCTTTCAACTTCAGTGTGCTGCAATCGCTGTGAAATTTTGTTTACTTATGATAAAGTGTATTTATAGACGCTCAAGGTGGCCTTAAAATTGAAAGGTTGCCAAAATTCTAAGGCGGCAATTTTGGCATGTAACAGAGGTAGGCAACATACATTCTAGGGCAGCTGCTTTGCAATGAAATATCTTAAAAATCATTTAGCTACCAAACACAAACATGCCCTAAATTTCTATAACAAATCATTCAATATTAGATTCTTACAACTTCAAAATCATAGCGCTTATTTCAAGGATATGTATAAACCGTTTCAATTGTGGCTACATATCTTAAAACCCTAAAATATATATATCCATCAAACTTCTTCGCAAACTTTGCCAATGTAAAGAATAGAACCCTAAAAAGGTATTTTCTAACCCTAAACACAAAAGAAATAAAACACCTTATTCTAATTTTTAACACAAATTCATACCCCAACTGAAACAAAAGAGATTGACATTCTAAATCTCACCTGAAACAGAAGGGATTGATATTGTAAACCCATGCATCAAATTTAAACACGAGAAGACAAAGACTTGGCCATGAGATAATATCATCTGATAATGATTAATAAAAAAAATTAAAGTCAAAAGATTTCACCTCCGTTTTTATCCAGCACCAAACTTTTTCAGATAAAAACTACAGACTTCATCCCAAGAAAGAGCGTGTGTAAAATCGGACTGAGGAAACAACGCTAAGAACAACTAGGAATCTACAGAGAAAAAAAAACTTACGATAAGCTTTATATCGTAGGCGGACAAAAATGAAAGGTCAAATATCTTCTTCTGCACAGAAACAAAAACGTGTAATAAGAATTTTTAGAACTCATTCTCGCCAAACTCATCTCGAACAAACACAAACAACACTTGATGAATGATCAGTGAAAGAAAATGAGGGAAGCTTAATTCATTGGAATGCTGATAAATCTGAAGCCTGCAAACATGTTCATTAGTAGTCACTCCTCACATTTTGTTACTTCGGTAGTGTGAGACGTCCCCGGATCGAAACTCGTGGTCGCTACGATTTGCACCATTTTTGTATTGCTCGAAAACTTTTTTCCTTCGCCTGCGGTCTTTGCTTTTCTCTTTCTTTGCTCCTCCGGGCATGGGATGCCGAATCCGCTGGGGGACTCTGTGAATTTGAGCCGAACGCAATGGCAGAACTCCTGCGCAATCCTCTCGAGCAAAGACGTGGCGCAGCAGCAGGAAATGAAGAAACCTGCAGGGGTGAAACCCTAATCCTTGTACCCGCCAATGGCAGTGCGAGGGATGAAATGGAGAAATTCGCAGGGTAAACCCTTGTTTCCCTCAATGNGGGGGACTCTGTGAATTTGAGCCGAACGCAATGGCAGAACTCCTGCGCAATCCTCTCGAGCAAAGATGTGGCGCAGCAGCAGGAAATGAAGAAACCTGCAGGGGTGAAACCCTAATCCTTGTACCCGCCAATGGCAGTGCGAGGGATGAAATGGAGAAATTCGCAGGGTAAACCCTTGTTTCCCTCAATGGAAACACAAGAAAAGAAACAACAATGGTTGCGATTGAAAGCCTTCCGAAAGTCTTGAAACTATTAATGGCCACCATACCACCGTATATACAAGATTTCATAAGATTTTCCCCATTATGAGAAGAGGTGGGAGACGTGAGAAGCTAAAGACCACTTAGTACACTTGATTTAATGCCTTTATGTATTGTACAGAAAATCATGATCACCAAACCACTATGTAGCAATCACCAAACCACTGTGTACAGAAAACCGCGTGAAACAGAAAACCAACAATATGAGCGTGAGACAAAAAAAACCACTATTTTCAGCGTTGAGACAAGAAAACCGGATGTGCGTGAGACAAGTTTCACGCGTGAGACAATAAATGAAGCGTACGGTACCGAGCTCACTCGGGAGGGAAAGCCTATCGGCTAATTAATTGGTTTTTAGTTATAATTTTTTTGTTTCTTTGTTAGTGATTGAGGTTAGGTGTGTGTGGGTTGTGCGACTATTGGAACGTGGATGGTAACTAGTGTTCTTCCCCTAATATAACAAAAACAAATAATATTAAAATATGAGAGATATTCCTCAGTCCTTAGTTCTTAGTCAAAGAGGTTTAGGGTAAGGTTCGTGCTCTTGTATCAAGTAGCTAAAACAACTTTGTGGATGAAAAATCCTCCGTAAAAAAAAAATGATTAAAGTTAAAATTGTAGACATTATATGATGATTTTTTTTTCTTTTTATTATTTTGAAGTATTTAAGATATACAATTATTGATAAGAAATGAGTCTTTTTATTATGTTATTTTCCATGTATCTATTACTTATTCTCATTCACATGTTCATACATTGGTGTATATATCTATTTGAGTAACATATCTATTGAGATTTTAGCCCCTTTTATAGATCAAAATTAATTTATAATTTCGAGTTTATCCTCATAGTCATAGGCTTATTCCACCCAAATTTAAAAGTTTAAATTAAGAAATTAACCAATGTCTCATCTTTTGTGTTTTCTATTTAGAACGAACTAAATACAAGTTTGCATGATATGTTGTTAAGTCCTTGTATTTAAGGCATTTAATGTGTTATTTTGGATCATGAAGGAATCCCTTACTCCCAAGAAATATTTACATTACATTTTTTATTTATGCACTATAAGAAATGTAATTATACACAAACAATCATAGAAGCATTTGTTTGACTAGAGATTATTGTTTCAATTATTGTGTGGCCCTTAAAGTGTTTATAAATACTATCACATCCTTGAATATTTAGAAATAATAGGGAACACTATCATGTGTTAGGAGAATTAAAAAGTAAAATAGAACAAAAATTATTCAAGACAAGTTTGCAAGTGTAGCACAAGTTTGGATTGTGAATTTGTTTTAAAATGTCAAATTTGTCCCTACGTAAGAAATTTTTTGATTCCAAGATTATTATTAGTGTAATATTTATTATTCATAATATCAAGATTTTTGTCATATTTAAATCTTCATGGATCTTTATACATTCATTTATTTTTTATCTTCATTTCTCACATGTGAATTATTAACTCAATTGTCAAATATCAACTCATTATTATTTAACCTAAATTGATGGTATTCATATATGTTTATGTATGTATACATATATTACAATTTATCAGATTAACCTAAAGAAATTTTCTTTTCTTTTAATTTTTTTTATCAATATTATTAATTATACTTAGTGATCTATTACTTAAAAAATAAAAATGATCACTATTAAAAAATATGCTAAGAAAGAATATGGAAATCAAGAAATAAGATCTAAAAATAAGTATAAAAAATAACACATAATAAATATAAATAAATAAATAGTGTATTAAATGAATTAAATTTAATTAAAATAAAAGTGTACTATTCATTCTAAAATGCAAGAGAGGTGTAGTCGTGAAATTAGTATATTCATTTTATTTTGTGTTTGTTTTGGTTTTATTGCAATTTAATATATAATTTAAGATATATTTTTGTACTCGTTGTCTACCTTTATCTACACTCATTTACCTAATTCTAATGTATACATTTTTTCCACACATTTTCTCTTTGCATTGGCATTATCATTTTACCTTATGTTTCATTTTTAGGGTTTAAGATTGACTTGATTAAATTGCAAGATACATGAGAATGAACTTATAATAAAAAAATTCAAATTCAAATTCAAACTTTTATGCTCTTTCTACCATCTATTATGAGCTAGCTTAGCACAATCTTTGTTATATTTTCTGTTGTTGTATTTAAAGGTACTCGATATGTACCATTTCATATGGGAGAACGACTAAAGCATCTTTCAATTTTTAGGGGAATTAAAAGAATCAAATACACAAGATCATCGTGATATATGTCATATGCATGTATCACTCGTCATTTGTATTTTAAATTGTTAAATAGGTTTGACATAGTATGTGACGTTTTTATCATTTAGACAATAAACTACTAAATAATGTCTTTAGATACCTCCTTGTCAACTTTAGCTTTGCAAAAGATGAAAAATAGGGTTTCAAGTGCACAAATCAATAACACAAACCAAATCAAATAGTTGATCAATCAAGATATAAGTCACAATACTACAAATCAAAGCATTTAGATTTTTGAAACATTATAGATTCTCACAACATAAGAATTCCTTAGGGCACAAAAGTTTGTCTTCATCTCTTGAATTCTTGCTGACATTGTTTCCATTGTTGAGACCTTGGTTATGTTCTATTGAGGTTTACCAAGAAAAAAAATCAATTTTAAACTATATATTGGATCTACAAACAAAAAGTAGATGATGAAATATATATGATAGAATCTAATTTTGCTCTCTTAATGTCTACCATGTGAGAAGGGGTTAGGTGCCAAGGGGATAGGAAATGGAAAGGGATAAAAGGTCCAAAGAGACCTATGAAAGGATCATGCAAATATTAAGGAAAGTTAACATATAACTATCATGAGAAACAATAAAGGATTAATGCAATACTGAATCAAAACACACATGGCCAAAGGAGACAAGAGAAATTCAATAGAGATTAAGGGGAAAATTGGCTTAGAGATGAAAGAAAAAATGGTCAGCCCAAACAATGAAGAAAGAAGATAAAGGAAAATGATAGAAAAAGAAGATGGACACTGAAAAATGGAGGTGACAATAAAATTGAGATCAAAGTGCACCATTGGGGGTGCAACTGAGTGAGCTGATGTGGGTGCTACTAGAACAAGAAGACAAGATAGTACAAAATATAAAGAGAAGACTTGGAGAAGATGAATTTGTTATTAAAAGGAATCAAAAGGTTGTCAAGTAGTTTTGAAAATATCCTAAACAATCATGAACCTAAAAGCTTGCTGATAAAGGAAAGTTGTAGCACGGAAGCACCTACTCCACCATACCCTTCTATAAACCCTAAAAAAATGGATTTAGTTAATATAATAGTTAAGTTAGATGACATATCTAGAGAGTTCCTAAAACCCTTGCTAAGGTCCTAGCATTGAATGAGGATAAGTTCACCAAGATGGTGAACAAAAAGGGGGTATAAATAATCACATTGTTTTTTAAATCAGGTAAACCTGAACTTCGAAGAGAAATTCAAGGGTCATGCACTCAAAATTAGGAGTTGTGCAAAGAATACAAATTATAGTATTACAAATCTAGTTTCCAAACTACTAAAGTTTTTAAAAAATGGATAAGATTAAGAGGGTCAAACCCACTCCGCATGAAAAAAATTTCCTGATATTTTCAGAAAAACATAACATAGTTGATTCCATATGCTTCACAAAAGATATAGTTAGATTTAGAATTTTGCAAAACTCTTTGGTATAATAATAGGTAAGAGTGAGATCTAGAAGTTGTGTATTTGTTTTGTGATTTTCCATTTAGTATTTTTTTAATAATTTTTTGAAATGGCCGCATCCTAAAAATCTGGTGCCTGTTCGTGTGTTGGACATAATTTGCATTAAAATAATCGAAAATACAACCTTTTTTTAAAGTGTATAGATTCAAGTGTAGAACAATAATATGTATTTTTTTAAAATTCGGTGAAGTAGATCAAAAGTTATTAAGAAAATGGTAGACATATTTCTCTGAGGACTGTGAAGGCACTGGTAAAGAAAATTAAAGTTTACTATGCTAATGTTGTCCAAAAATAGAAAAAAATATGGTTAGAAAGCTGAGAAGACATGTGAGATTGTGGTGGTAATTTTAACGATAGCCACTTGATGATGTGTAAACCTGATGATGAGGAATTCAAGAAATCATCTTAGAAGATCAAAAGATGTGAAAAGGGAGAGAAATAGAGGGAAAAAGGACTTCCAAGCCTTAGAGTAATTGTCCAACCCTCTTACCTAACCATAACGGGTACAGGTTCCTTAGTACTGAATAACCCGCACGAGTTTTGTAAGACTAAAAGTAGCTTCCCTAGTTCTACATAACCCGTGCGGGTTATGTAGAAATAAAAGCATAAGTTTTAGTTGTACAGAACCCACACGGGTTATGAAGAAATAAAAACATATGCTTGTAAACTTAGCATACATTATATAGATGTATATACTTACATATATAATATGTGTATATTTACACACACACACATCTCTCTCTCTCTCTCTCTCTCTCTCTCTCTCTCTCTCTCTCTNACAGAACCCACACGGGTTATGAAGAAATAAAAACATATGCTTGTAAACTTAGCATACATTATATAGATGTATATACTTACATATATAATATGTGTATATGTACACACACACACATCTCTCTCTCTCTCTCTCTCTCTCTCTCTCTCTCTCTCCTAGTTCTACATAACACATGCGGGTTATGTAGAACTAAAAGCATAAGTTTTAGTTCTACAATACCCGCACAGGTTATGAAGAAATAAAAATATATTCTTTTAAATTTAGCATACACTACACAAATTTAGTTCTACTCTCTCTCTCTCTCTCTAAAAAGCTTAAAGAAATTTGGTGTACCTATTGTAATAGAGGTCATATTCATAATGAATGCCCCAAGGATTGAGAAAAAAAGATGCTTGATGCAATTGAAGAAGGTAGACCTAATTCTATATATTTGTCATGCCCAAAAGTTGGGCAAAAACACACAATCAAATTTTTTTTAAACACGCTTAAAGGTTAACTAAACTACCTCAAAGGTAACAAGTGCACGCAAAGCGATGCAGAGGAAAAACAATATCCAAAAAGGTCATACGAGGTAGGGTAGCTTTCAGAACTATCCTACAGGGATCCCTAAGCTACATGCTTCGATCGATACATAAATCGAGACAATTGACCAAAAGTCAATCTAAGTTGACCAAAAAGTCAACTATGCATCAATAAGCATGAAAAGAAGCTACTGGGGTTCACTAAGCCTTAAGGAAGGTTCACGTATGCAAATCAAGATAGTTGACCCAAAATTCAACTAGAGTTGACCCAAAAAGTCAACCATCTCTGAAAGCTACAAAACTAAAATCCTAGGGTCCAGGGGATACAAGGAACACCTGACACGAAAATCAGGATGGTCAGACTAAGTTTGACCATGGTTGACCAAAAGTCAACCATGCACGATAAGGGTCAACAACGTCAATATTACCTAACAAAAGGTTAAACGTAGATGATAACCTGGGGTAGCCTCTACCCTTTAATCGAAATGAAACGTCAAAAGGATTGTTAACTTAAAATGAATATTTTAACTAGTCAAATAACTTTTTAAACCTTACATTAATATAATAATTAACAATATTCCTAAATTTGAAAATAAACGCCTAACATTATAAGTCACTAACATAATTAAAGTTTATAATTCTACAAAAATAACCTTAATCTCCATATAATAGTTAAACTGATTATTTACTTAACAAATACATACTAACTAATCAACTAATTTAATAAAGTCTAATAAACAATATTTAACAAACAAATCAAATATAAAATCTGATAAATTCAATTTTGATTAAAATCTAATCTAATAAATAGTAAATCGACTCTAAACTAATTTTAATCTTTACAAAATTAAATCTATTTATGCAACCTTAAATCATATAAAGAAATCAATTTCAATCTTATAAAATTTTATTTGCGACAAAAAAATGGCTCTGCTCTGCCGCTCGAATATCTGAATATACACAACTGATTCTCTAGATTTGCAGCTTTGGTTTTTTTCTAAGACTAAATATGCCATGATGAATCTTTTGCCTTTTGTAGCTTTGTTCTCTCTGGTTTGTGATGGCTTCCCTCCTAAATCTCTGGGCATCAATATGGTTTCTGAGCTCTCTTCCCCTAGGACTCTTACACGGGAGAGATACTTTTTGGATCAGACTGTATATTGGATTCTGGCCCATTTTCAAAATGCTAAGAGGACTCACCGTCACAGCTTTAAATCTGCGCCAAGTCTGTTCTGATCTCGGAAACCCTCATTTTCACTACCCATTAAAAACATATTCAAATGCCTTCGTTCTACGGAAATTAGCCAAAATCTGGAAACTATAAGGTATTCCCCTCCTCATAAGCGACCCAACAATTATATCACAAAGAAGTACATTCCTAGGGCTTCGTACTCCCATACCCTCCTTCAACCCAAGCAATCCCTGAAGCCTACAAAAACTATATCTCCTCCAAATATGCCTTACTCCCCACCTCATCGCAGAAATCCCATTGTAGCCCCATCTTGGGATGTTATGGCCAAACATTTTGGGATGGTTTCTCCATCCTCGGCGAAGCCCAAAAATGTAACATATACTCCCTCGCATCGAAGAAATGAGCTTTATACCAAATCCATACCAGCAGATGATGCTTTTTTCCTGGAAATTACTGATGGATTAATGGAAAAAATACAATAAATTTGTGCTTCTTTTAGGGTGATTTGCAGGTGGAACGGTGTGGGATTTTTGTCAAAAAAAACTGCAACATGGTTGATGCTTCAATTGCAAAATAAGGTAAGTAATGTCCTTCTTCCTGAAAACTTCATCTTTATGGTTTGTAACAATATGGATCTTAAGGAAAAATTACTCAGGGAAGGATGCCCTAGATATAAAGACATAGACTTCATGATGTTTGATTGGGTTCCATTTTTAAATCCCTTAAATTTAATTGATTTTCAAGTAGAAAGAATCATTCTTCTTAAGAATATGCCTGTGGAATTCCTAAATGATGAACTTCTTAGGAAAATCAGTAATATCTATGGTAAATTCGTAGAATTTGTAGATAAGAAATTTATGTATTCTGAAAAAGCAATTATTGTTAGGATGAATTTGACAATAAATTATCTTAAACTTGTAGATATAAAAGGCAAATCCTCGACTCATAGAATTAATCCAATCATTATATATGAAAATTTAGACATAGCAGAACCAGGTGAGTTGATTTGCGAGGATGTTCCCCTGCCCATGTATAATCCAAGAAATATTGTAGGTTCTCTAGATCCTAAAAAACCCTATGAGCTAAATGTGACTTTCTTCAATGACAGAGGTGACTTTTTGGTCTCTTCTTCTAAACCCCTAGGGCAATTCTTACCCCAACAACCCAGTCCTGCCTAGAATAAGTTCTCCACTGTTAACTATTTTGTTAATGCGCTTTGTGAGGCATATATACACCCAACTAACCTCTTCCTATGAATGTTGAGCATGTTACTTCTTGCTTGGATTCTCCAGGTGTCGAGGATCTAGTCAAATCTCCCTCTAAATATATACCTGCTATTACTAACAAGACCTCTTTAAATTCAGATATATCAATCCAGCCTCCCTTTCCAGGTTCACATTCAGATTTAAAATTATACACGGAAATAGAGCCTATGGATATTTTACCTGAACACAATTGCAATATTCGGTCATTCGTGTGTGTTGACATGTTAGAGAAGGAAATATACAACATGGATACATTAGAGACCTCAGATAATATAAATTTGGTTGAAGATCTGCTGGGAAACTTTATGGGGAATGACAAGGATTCAGATCATCATACTGAGAAAAGGAAAAGTAGTGAGACAGGTATCCAAACAAAGATTGATAAGGGTAACATTATGAGACCATAAACAAAGGGGACAATGGTATTTTCTCCCACCCAAACAGAATCAAAAGGAACAGTCATTACTTATCACCCCATGATTAATCACTCAGACAATACAGAGAATCAAGCTATGAGGGGAATTATAATAGAAACAAGTGTTTGACCCTCCCATTATGGATTCATTCGGGGGCTTCAGACAGAGGTAGATGATGAGGACTATCCTCAGAACCAATATCCTAGAAATGGAATTATTCTTGAGAAGGAAACCAATAAAATGGATATTATGGAGACCCCGAAATTGGTGCTCTCAATAGAAAGAAACTTGGATTGTTTGATGAAGGAAGATATGGTCCCTCTTCAACAAATCAAAGAAGGGATGAATAGTGTGGCTGAACATCCAAAAAACCAACAAGAAGGATTACTAAATGAGGAAACTTTCCAGATGATAGAAGAACAAGGAACTACTGTAACCTCTTCAACTCAAATAGATAAGGATGTAGAAATTATCACAAATTATGTAGGAGATACTCTCCCGGATGAACTCATTGACATGTTCTTGGATGAACTTTGTGATGAATAAGAACTAATATTATAGAAATCACTCCTAATAAAGGGCATTAAGGAAATGCATGTGATGGATGGTCCTTAGGTTACAACAAATCTTTTAGTGGACATAGGAAATTTAGAAGCAGGGGACCCCAAAACCTATGGCATTGCCTTTACACAAGATAGTAAAGAATCTCCAGATTGTGGTAGAATCCTTAAAAAGAGGGGCATAAAATCTAAAGGCAAACTTAGGGAAAGAGATGGCGAAGCTTCTGGTCAGGTCAAAATCAATACTCTTTTAAATGCAGTGAAGGGGAAGTTCCTTCCCAATGAGATTGGAATGTCCTAACATGGGGCCTTAATGCCCCTAACAAGTATCAAATTCTTAAATGTTGCATCAATAGTACTAAGGCAGATATAATTTTACTCCAAGAAACAAAGATGTGTAGGGAAGAAGCACTAACTTTTAAAAAGAAACTTAGATTTAGAAACCTAGAAGAGTCACAGACCATAGGTGCTTCTAGAGGACTTGCCATCATCTGGGACCCTAGATCTATTACCTTCAATATCCTAGAAAAACATCAAAATTGGATGTCTGGTCAGGTAAGAAACTTCATAAATAATCTTGTTTTCAATCTCATAAATGTTTATGGCCCTATACAAACGAAAGATAAGCTCCATATCTAGAAGGAAATTGAGATTTTCCTTGGCTCTAACCCCAACCAAATTTGTTTGATAGGTGGAGATTTCAACACCATTACTAAGCTCTCTAAAAAGAGAGGGGGTGTCAATAAACTACCACAAGCAGCCAATGACCTCATAGATTCTGTAATTAGAAACTCACTACTTGAAATACATACTGAAGATAACGCCTTCACCTGGAATAATAGAAGGAAGGACTTCTGCAACATTGCAGAAAAGCTTGACAATTTTTTTCTCCATGTCAGTCTAATTGATGTCAATGCAACCTTTAGTGCTAAAATACTTCCCATCTCTGGATTTGATCATTACCCTATTCAATTACAAATCTTAGCAGATTCCAGGCCAAAGAATTGCCCCTTTAAATTTGAACAAATGTGCTTCCAAAATGAAAATATCCTAAATCTAATTAAACAGTGGTGGGAGGAAGCACAAGTTTCAATTTAAAAAATGTATATAGTTGCCGACAAACATAAGATAATTAAAAGAAAATTGTTAGAATGGAATTTAGAGAATTTTGGCAATATATTTGAGAAAAAGATGGCCTTAGAGGGAAAACTAAAGGAAGTAAACTCACAGGTTATTAGCGTAGGTATGGATGAGGGGTTACACCTGGAAGAGAAGAAGCTACTAATTGAATATGAAGATGTATTGACTAAAGAAGAGATTTTCTGGCGTTAAAAATCTAGGGAATCTTAGTTAGAAGCAGGAGATAGAAATACAAAATTCTTTCATAACAACACTAAATAGAGGAGAGTTACCAACATAATAACATCAATAAAGACTAAAGATGGGGAGTTTCTCCAACACCCTACATAAATAGTGGATGAAATAATCAAATACTTTAAAGACATAGTGAACAACCTGGGATCCTCTAATCTTTGCAAATACAACAAGATGCTAAAACATATTCCCAAAGTAATAACACCACAACATAATAAAGCCTTATTAGAAAATTTTACTATTAACGAGGTCAAAGAAGCTTTAATGCGAATGAACCCAGATAAATCACCAGGTCCAGATGGCTTTTCAGCTAGATTTTATCAAAAATGTTGGGATTTCATAGGAAATGAGGTCACAGAGGCACTGGAAGGAGTTAGAAATTTAGGTAAAATCTTGAAAGAAGTCAATAATACCTTTTTAACTCTTATTCTAAAAAAAACTAAACCTGAAAACCTTAATCATTTTAGACTAATTGTGCTCTGTAATGCTCTATATATAAACTGTTATCTAAAACTCTGACCATTAAGCTCCAAAAACTCCTTCCTCTTCTGATTAGTGAGGAACAAACTGGCTTTGTACCTGGTAGATCAATTTATGATGGAGTAATTATAGCCCAAGAAGCTATACACCCGGCTCAAAAAAACAAGTCTCCTAGTATGCTTATCAAATTAGATATCAAAAAAGCATATGACAAAGTTGACTGGAGATTCCTATATAAATTTTTAGAGGCATTTGGGTTTGCTAAAAGTTGGATTAATCTTATATATGAATGTATATCTACACCCATGATATCTGTTTTGATAAATGACACACCGGAAGGGTTCTTTGAGATTTCAAGGGGTTTCCAACAAGGGGATCTGATATCTCCCTACCTCTTCACCACAATGGATGAGGCTTTGGGGCGAGCCATACACACATAGAAAATGGAAGGATCACTCAAAGGCATAACTATAACTAGTAATTTGGAACCGACTACCCATCAACAATTTGTTGATGATACTATGTTATATGGGTCTAGTGAGGAAAATGAAGCAAAAACTTTTAAGTATACCATAGATTCATATACTACTGCCTCTGGACAAGAAATCAATGCTGATAAATCTGAAGTCTTTTTCTTTAACACAAATGATAAAATAGATAAGAAAATTTGTAAAGTTCTTAACTTTAAATCCAGTAGTCTTCCTTCTAAATACCTTGGATTACCCCTAGATAAAGGGACAAGGACTGCTTCTCTTTGGAACCCAACAATAGGAAAAATAAAAAATAAAATGAACTCATGGAAAGGCAAATGGCTCTCCTCAGCTGACAGAGCTACACTGGTTAAATCTATTTTAGCATCTATGCCTATCTACCAGCTAGCTTGCATTAATCTTCCTGTCAATAAAAGATCAGAATTAAATAAACATTTAAGAAACTTCTTCTGGCAAGGCACCAGTAATGAAAATAAATTTTCCCTTATTGCCTAGGACAAAGTATGTTGTCCAAAAGATGAAGGGGGCGTAGGCATAAAAAATATTGGAGATCAAGGCAAGGCGTTAGGAGAAAAACTAGTCTGGAGACTATATAGAAATCCCCAAGCTAAGTGGGCAAAAATTTTAACATCAAAATATCTAGCTAACAACAATCCTGTAAACATATTTAGGGAAAAAACCCACCTAGAGGTTCTCACATTTAGAACTTTACGCTAGAATGTCGCAACATTATTTCTTGTAAACTTACTTGGAACCTAGGAACGGGGGAGGAAGAACGCTTTTGGTCAGACTCCTGGGGTGGGTATGAAGCGTTAGATAAAACTCTTTGCAATAGGTCTAGATCCATATTAGAATCCTCTCAAGGCATATTAGTCAAAGATTACATTAAAGAATCAACAAATGAAATATGATGGGAATGGAAAGGACTTTTTAGGGCTTAACCTACCTGAGGATGAAGTTAGACTCCTAATAGAAATATGAAAAAAGAGACATTTGGTTCTCAATCGAAAAAAAAATACCTTGGTATGGGACAAGTCCAAAAATGGAGAATATAACCCCAAGCATGGCTACAATGTAATACGAAGTAAACATATTAGGCCCAAGACAAACTTGTCTATTAATCTGTGTTGCAATAAATATTGCCTGCCTAAAGCAGGCCTTTGTACCTGGATAACCACGCATCAAAAGTTACTCACAGAAGATAGATTTAAGAGAATGGGATTTGAAGGTCCTAGTAGGTTTCCTTTGTGCGAGAAATAAGAGGAAGACCTCAATCATATTTTACTAACATGTAGATATTAAAATCAGTGTTGGAATGGTTAGCCTGTAACCTGGACAGGCAATCAACATTCTGTAACACCATCCTTGGAATGCTCCAAGCTTGGCCAGAAATAAAGAAAGGAAGTATCTATGCTAATTTATGGATTACTGCCCCATCAATCCTTATTTGGGAATTATGGAAGGAAAGAAATAGAAGATTATTTAGGAATGAGAAAATGGAAGTGAGACAACTAATTAATAAAATTGAAGCTAGTATAATTGAATTCACCAATAATAAAAGTAAAGGTCAGCAAAGGAGAGAGGAAAAGATGTCTTGTTGGGATGATAAAATCAGGGGAAAATGGGTTGGCCTTGTCCTCCCACCCTTCCTTGGACCTGGAGATAAGATAACTAAATCTATGAGAGCATAATGTGCGTAGGCACAACCTCAACACGGTTGGTTCAAACTGAACTTTGATGGGACATCACAGGGCAACCCCGAAATAGTTGGGATTGGGTGTTGTGTTCATAATAGTGAAGGTAGATAAATAGCAGTGTTGGCCTCCCCTAATGGTCATGAGACCAACAATTGGGCAGAAATTCTTGCTTTAATAAAAGGACTAAAAATATGCAAAGATCTAGGAATAAAAACTTAGAAATCAAAGGGGACTCAGCTATAGTAGTTAATGCCCTCAGGACAGGTCCAGCGCCTAATTGGAGACTAAATGTGCTTCTTTCAGAAGCCATATTCCTAAGCAGTATGTTTTCCAAAATAACAGTTAACCATATTTATAGGGAAGGAAACAAAAGGGTTGATGAATTAGCAAATCTGGGAGCAGATGGCATTTCCTTACCTCCCGATGCTCCTAAAACCAAAACATATTTAAGCTAATCCTAAGATAAGGCAGTAATGTATTTATTTTCCTAACCCTAGTATATTAAAGGCAATATTAGATTAAATATAATAGTAGTATTTTGCATTTTAAAATAAATTAGTATCTATAATAACAAGATTAACTAATAATTATTAAAATTAGAATATTTAATATCTTTAATTAATCCATGAAGACTAGCTTAAATCCCACCCTCTTTATATCTAAAATCAACCGTTTCCTTTAGCCAAAGGCAGATACTTATCAGACACCTCAAATATCAATTACTCTGAATTATAATAACCTCTAAATTGGGATAGTTTATAAAATTAAGAAATTGGGTAAAAATATTAGCTATTAGGAAGAGAACACTACCCTTTATGAGATATAATTATTCGTACCATCTCCAAACCACAAGCAAATTGTCAATCTCGAATGCTCTGTGGATTATGGGTTGTAAGTGTCATGATTATATCATCTAGGGATCCCCAGCTTTTATTATCGTTAATTGACCATTTTAGGAATAGTATCATTGCTTCAAACTTAAGATAGGTTTCCTTAGATTAATCCCAAATTCAGGTGGTATGCTTATCATTACAAGGAGGCATCCAGAGTCTCAGCATTAGTTCATCAAGCAAAGGGTAAGCATTTATGATTGCAGAGTTTGAATTTACTCTTGCAATCGATGTCATCTTTACCAAGCATAATTGTCTTACCACAATAAATTGTTTTATTCCTGTATCACCTTATTCGCTCAATCAAAAATGCATACCAATGTACATACTTTTCATGCTTCGGCTACCAGAGACATGGCGTTTCGGGGTCCTATCACTCTCGAATGCTGGAACAAAATCCTCCAGCCGATAGATGACCTATCTAGGCGAGCTTTAGAACTAATCTTAGCAGACTCTCACTTTGATTACAATTATACTATGAGAAGTAATGGGGATATAGTGGGTACTTTCATATCCTACCTCCTTAGAGTTGGTATAGTTAAAACCAGAGTTATAGACCTTTGTAAACTCACCTTCCTGAGTAAAATTTTGGTAGGGCTTGGGGAGGTAGTGCTCAACATCAATTTTAGGAACCAGGTTCCATTTCCAAAAGACTATACGACTGAAGAGGTCAGAAGCCTGGAGTATAATGTGCATATTCTAAGGAGACCTTGTCTTGTCTTTAGAGACATGGAGGCATTTGATGCCCAGTGCTTATTATGAAAAGGAATATTGATTTCCTTTTATGATAGAAAAGAATAATACCTACAGATGACACAACATGGATCACAAAGTATTTTAATAAGGAAGACTTTTATTTGTCTTCCTCCTTCAATGTCACGACCTTGGACAAGATACAAATCATCCCTTCGGGGATCATCAAAAGAGGATGGTGAAGGAGCCCTGACAAGAATAAAGGCAAAGGAAAGGGGAAGATGGTAGAACTAGGTCTGGAGGAAGAAAGGTTGAAGGAAGAGGTGGTCCTTAGGAAGATCAAAGATGAAAAACTGAAGTAGCCATCGAAGAACAATGTTTTGGTATTGGACAAAATATTTCATAGTTAGTTATAAGTATTACCAATCAGAAGTACAAACTGCATTTTAATTAAGAAGTTTGAAATAATCTATTGATAAGTATAGTATATGTGTCTATCTGACATAATGCAAATTATTAGGGTATGTAACAAGTAAAAATCTCAACTCAGTACCGGTTAACGTATAAATATTTTGATATATGATATATGTTTATAACTTTGAGTAAATGTAATCTAGTCAATTACTCTGAGTGGATGTGTTGTGGTTAAATTTTTGCTAGGATAGTAAAAATAAAAAACTCCCTAGATTAACTAGGCTATTATTGTATAAAGCCATACCGCCTGAGCCCTAGACCGTTCACCTGCCAACCCAAAGAAGAAGTAAAGGCGCTGATACCTATCCATCTGCTTTACCTTGAAATTCCTAACCTATAATTTTTTTCATTTACTATTTTTTAGCCCATTCCCCTTCTATTTAAGTTACTTAAGATCACAATTAAGGTAATGAGCCTGCTTGGACCCGAAAAACATGACTACGCCCATCAAACTCCGTGGTCCAAGAATCCAAATTGTATTTGATACTCCCATAACAGGTACAAGGATAAAAGGTGTCTTGCTTTCATCCCACTTTCTGGTCATTGGGGCAGTTTTCAGAATCTTGGGAAGGGAATGCATTAACAATAATGAAAGGTATAGAGTTAATTTGGACATACATGCATTATTTATAGCCTCGACCCTCCAAGCAGACACTGACAAGGAATTTCTAGAGATACTCTGTATAAGAATTTTCAAAAAAGCTTACCCAGGTGACCTTGACAAAGTACTGACCAACATCAGGGAGGATCTTACAATACCTAAACCATGTTTTTATGACCTCTCCTTAGTGGGAGGCAGACCAGTCCCAGCGAATCTGATTCTGCTAGTGGACGACCTAGAGTTCCTCGTCAACTGGGCCCCTACTACGAGAAGAAATCTGAACTTTCTCTATTGTTTCTTTCATGTTAAACTCCTAGATGCAACAATTTGGATAGACTTGCTAATTTTGGAAGACCAAGTTGGGGTATGGGAGTCAGAATTAGAATTAAGCATCAATATTGATATTCCCCATCCCAGGAGACATTAAAATGTGGAGATAGATTCCTTTTCCTTAAATGGAGAATAAATGATTGTTTAAGAGTAGTAAATATATTATCTTTGAAGTTTATAAGATATCTAGATAGAAATTCTTGGCTTAATCTCTGGTTTACACTATATTTAAGTGTTATGTATTTCAAATCATTGTTACATCACACTGATTAAATGACTGTGAGCAGGGTTGCACATTTTTGCCTCTTTATTGCATTTCATTTTATTTTTAGCTCAAATCTCTAGGCTGCTACAATTCATTTTAAGAATAATGTTTAAACCTAGATATACTTATTGTATTATCTACTTCGACATGGCTCCTCCCCTTCCTACTAGAGTCTCATTGGCACCCAAGGGATGACCTGGCCTAATTTTAACTCGATAATATACACTCCCCTGTTGCATAGCTAGCTCTAACCATTTATTTTGTAATTTCCTATGGTTGTTAGAGCCTTGGCCCTTAGGTTTTCTTGTTAAGGCTCCTTGTTATCTTCTCCTTGTGTTGGATTGAGGGCCTCAGGATGGATAATATCCTTGTTGATTTGATGACTTTGCTCCCGGTTAAGTCTTCATTGTTGGCTACCTTGCTCTGCTTCCTTGTTGGGATCTCCCTTCTTCTAGTCTCAGTTCATTTCCATTTCCTCTTTATTTTCTCCCATTCGGTGCCCTCCACTTATTATACACATAGTGATTAAATATACTCAAATGTTGAGTTATTCATGTATATATATAGTGTTATATATATACTTATACATATATAAATTCAAAATATGAATATATGTATAAACTTATGCTTATTTATTTATATAAATATGTGTGTGTGTGTGCGCGCGCGCGCTAATTAATTTATATATATACATAAGACTGTTAATCCACACTTATCGATGCGTATATCTTATATTGCCATATTACCTTCTATGGTTTTGCTTTATTTTCGACTTCATTATGATAATTTCATGCAAATATATAACAACTGTTACTGCATGGTCAAAACAATAGTACTTCTTCTAATAATTAGGAATGGTATTGATAACTCAGACTTCAAGCAACATATTGTTTGGTTTAATTTCTACCAACTTTAGTTACACATGGCATTGCAATCTTTTATCAAAGATATGGAAAAATAATTTTCAAGGAGACTTTAATCAATAGAAGATCCCTGAATAGTTGTACTTCGCTTTATATATTGCTGAAAATAGCTTAAACTTATATGGGAGTGCTTTAAGATCGGCTCATCAATGTTCTATTCACATCTGATAATTGCATATACCTAGTATGAACACTCGGGGTATCAAGTTAGTTTTTAATGAAAAAAATGGTAAGATGACTATTCTTCCCTATTATGTTTATATTAGAGTTAGATATATTAGATTTTTTGGATGTGAGCTACTAACAAGGATCTTAGTCAATGGCATGAGTGATCACAGGTGATGGCAATTCAAGAATTTGTCAGCAAGTGCACCCTCTAAAGCATAAAGGTTAACAAAATATGCGAGCAAATGAATGGAGATGTAGAAGCACATTATAGCAAGACTATATCTGCTACTGTGTAATGTTAACCATGTTAAAGGAAATTGCTTTGTAACTGATCTTACGTACATTGGAATGTGAGTTGTAAAGTGGGGGTATGCCCTCTTATTTATGTAACTTTTTTTGGACCTTGGTCCCGGGCGAGGCTAGAGGTTTTCTTGACCCCGTTCTTTCCTACTAGTGCCCGCACTGAACGGGGTGAACTCTTATCTGTATTTTAAATTAATTAATTAATAAAATCATTTGGCTTCGACCTTTTACCGATAAAAAAAAAATCATATAAAGAAATCTAAATACAATTACTAGAAAGTTCATCTATAAGTCCACATATGAATTTAATAAAATAATATTATTAAAACTCTATTTTAAAACTAACCTAATACAAACTATTCTAATCCAAAATCAAACTAATTAAATCTAATTTAAACATTTCAATCTTAACTCAAAATAAATCTATTACTTTAAATAAACTACCAACCTAAAATTAACATTTATAAATCTTACTCCTTACTCAAACTATAAATTCTACACTACGCAATATAAAAAAACTAAGTTTAATATTTAAAGTTGTGCTTCTTCATAACCTAAAGGTTACCCTAGAATCCTTATGCTTTGGTTGCTTGTAGGGGGGCGGGGGACGACAGAGGAATTTCTGTAGAGGGCGGCGGAGGAAGGCCAGAGATGGCAGAAGAAGGGAGCTAGGAGGTGCGTGAGTGGAGGGCTCGACGCCACTGCGTAAGCGGTGGGCCGCGCGGCCTTCGGCCACACTTCTCATTAACTTATGCAGTGGGCCGTGCGGGCTTCGGCTAGCGCCCCCACTGCTATAGCAGTGCCCGCGGGGAACGAACCTAGCGCGGGTTTGGGGTAGGGCTTCAGCCCTCCCCACCCTCACTTCTTTGCGCACGACAAAAAAATTATTTAATTAATTTTTTTCATTAGATTTTCGTTTTAAAAAAACAGACATTTTCTTTCTTCATTTTTAAAAAAAAATTAAAATAAGAGAACTACTTAATAAATTTTTCTTTAAATGTATACACATAGGAAATTTAAAAAATAAAATTTACTGGTTAATCGTAAAATGTCTGAGACAAACCAGGGAGAGCATAGAAGCACTTTTTTTTTAAATTTTATTTCATGTTTAGCTTCTATAAATTATTCCTAACATAATATAGGAAACATAATTTTAATAAGAGCATATTTTTCTTTTGAAGAAATTTCCAGAATTTTTTCTCCAAGTATGTAAAGAATAATATTTTTCTCAAGAACACCAAATTATAATTATTTGCCTAAACTTCCATTTATTTGCAATAAAGAATATATTTATTTTACCATATTCACAAGTAGGATTCAAAAGATTTATATAGGTAAATCTCTAAACCTTGAAATTATATTTGCACAAGTATATGATCCAAAAGACTTTTAAAATAAGGAACAAAATTAAAAGGTTTGAGATTTATTTCTTTACAAGGATCCTTTCCTTTTTCTGTAAGCAACCAATGTCATCTTGCTATAAGAAGAATAATTATTTAAGTAGTATAAAAACTATATTATGCTACAATAGTCCACAAGACTTACAAGAAATTTAACAAATCTTCCGTGATATAATTTCTAAATTTCATTTCACTTTAATAAATAAAGAAGGATTACATTTTCTCAAGGTCTTAATATAACTTGCCATAATGAAATTTCCATACATTTAAAAGGTTACAAAGCTATTCTTTCAGTTGTTTCCATCTTTCTCTCAAAGGTAACTTGCAAGTTCATACTCCCAGCATAAACCTGTAACAAGATAAGGTTGACCATGGAGGCTCGCCTCCCAGCCTAGGCCACCCTCGAGCTAGGGGATCCAGAATGAAGCGAGAGACAAACATGTATTCACCACTTACAGAAAAACACTTACAAATATAACCAATCAGTGAAAAACCTCCCATCACATGGTAGATAAAGAGGAAAGTCTCCAAGAGGCCTTCTTGAAAACAAAGGTAGTGGTAGATCTCACAGTAGGAGAAATACACGTATACAAACTGAAACCTCAATCCACACATAGACTTGGAATGACCATCTACACAAGATGCAGTCATAAAATATACCTCCTTATGCCCCCCAAAAGCCCTTACACCATACTTGACATCATGGGTATCATGAAACCCCATGTCTTTCCCTCCACACATGGGAGACTCTACACTAAACTAGAGTCACTTTCTACCATCCCCTTCAAGGTTTCTCTGCCCTCTCAAGGGTGACTGTGCCTTGAAGAAACCCATTCAAAATAACTTACAAATAAAAACACAACAAATTAAAACACCAAGAACTCAACTTGAAAATAACTTAAAATTTATATAGAACTCTATTAATGGAGTTTCAAGCTCAAGAATATGCAAAACCACGAATATTACTCTAAATGAAGACCAACCTTTCTCCAAAGATAAAGGGGATTTGAAAGTTGAAAAGAGCTTTCCTTCCAAGTTCTTTTCTCCAAGATGCTTCCTCAAATCTGAATCTGTCTCTAAGAATTGAGAGCATGTCAACACCCAACTCTTCCTAAAACCTTCCCTATAAAGAAAAACCTCAAATATGACCAAGACTAACCCAAAGGTGAGGTGACCTTAACCATCCCTTTCTTCCCACTTGTCTTCATTCTCCATGATTGAAGTTAAATGCAACTTGGAAAGAAGATAGAGGTTAACCAAAGTTACACAACTCCTCAAATTCACTCAAGTTTGAAAATGAGACTTTAGGGGAGCAATAAATGAGTTTAGAGGCTCATTTATGGCTAAAAATGACCCCTAACCCCTAGGGTACCAAGTTGGGTAGCTAAAACTGACCCTGATTGCCTTCTAGGAGCCTAAAAGACCCTCCTGAACTACACCTAAAGTTAACCCATGGACTTCTAAGTCAAATTGATCATCTAAAAATTTCTAACCTTGGGTAGGCTTGGGTACTACACTTAGGTAAACCCTACACCTAACCATGGTTCACATAACTAGCCATGTCAATATTAATTGCAACACTTGCAAAAATTGGCACAATAAATTAAAACAAATGACATGGCTTATTCACATTAAAATTAACTAATTTAAATACACACATGCAAACCACATTTATGAATAAAACACATATACCATGAGGTACATGTTTCTTTATATAAACATGACCTTGGAATGCATAGAATTTCACATAGGTTCCAATATTGGGTCCTTGATTTAGATCCATGGTCAATTATCCCTGCACACTAATTGCACACATCAATAGGTCCAAAACAACATGATATGAAAGTATAATGCGACATCAATATTGCATAAAAACTATATATGCATTTGAATTTAAATAAACCTATCATTAGTTTCCTAAACCAAATTCCATCATAACTACACCTACACATTTAATCTCATAAATGACATCATCATAAACTAAAATTGAATCAAAATATGTAGTATCTGGAGTATACCCTGACTACATAATCAGGTACTGAATATACAACACAGGATTCAACAGATCCTCAAAAAAATAAGTCTCCAATACTCAAAGCATGTCTAAGTACTTAAAGCATAAAAATAAATCAGTAAAACATGGATTGTCTGAGGTAGGTCTCACATCCACCCCCTATACGCATGAACTACTCCTGGAGTTCATCAAAGAGGTGAGGGTACTGAGATCTCATTTGTGTTGTGTCCTCTCAAGAGGTTGTAACCTCATCATAGCAATATCACTGGACCCTAACCTGGTCCAACTCCCTACCTCAAAGTGCAAGGATTTCGTCAAGTCATAATACAGATGGGCTCCATAGCCAACTGCTTGTCCAACTCCTCCCATGGCCTCAAAGATGGTGGTCTGATGTTCTGCTAGGAGGTTGTCAACAACTGCAAACACCATGTGGGACTTTACCCTATCTTGTATTGTCAGTTCGGACATCACTGCATGCCGACTACCACCCTTAGAACATTCTCTAGCTAGGTGACCCATGACACCACAAGTGTAACATGGTCAACGCGAATGGGCCTAAACACCTTAAGGCCTAGAGTACTATGAGCTCGAAGTCCTAGAGGTCTTGTTGTATCCATCTCTAGAAGACTGTTGAGTCTGCGTTGAAGGTGTGCTTGGCACCTATGGCCTCTAGTCCTGTTGAGACTGTTGCGGTTGTTGTTGCTGTAGGGTCCTAATTTTCCTCGAGGAGTTTCTCTGATTACCCTTCCATGAGGGTCTCTGATTACCTGTAACTTGAGGTGTGGGATTATGGTTCTGAGACCTATCCCTAGCATTATGTGGTCCTCTGAATATCTCCTCGACCACTAAGGCCCTATCCACTGTGAACCTCAAGTCTCCTGAAGGTACCATGCGTACCCTATCTAAAATCGTAGGATTCAATCCTTTGATAATCCTGTTTACCTGCAGCTTCTCGTCCCCCATGTAATCCACATAAGGTAGGAGATCGAGAAACTTTCCCTCATATTGGGATACTAAAATTCCATGTTGCTAGAGATCATGAAACTCATCAATACGGTGCTGCCTGAACTATTCTAAAACATATTGAGCTTTGAAAAGATCAAGGAAAGATTCCCAAGAAAGGGTATTAATGTATACGCATCCTTTGGACTCCTCGTGCCTCCACCAAGTGGATGCTTGGTCTCTAAATAGGAGAATCACAAATGTGCTCTAAGGTTGCTACCATAGTTACGCAACCTGAAACACCTCTCAAGGCTTAAAAGCCAAGCCTCATCAACTCTGTGATCTGGCTCCACATATTTGGTGCTTTATTGAACCTTTGGATGTCCATCCTAGGAATAATCCTTGGTCCTCCAATGGACCCTACTTCTTGCTCACGTTGATTCTCCCCAATCCTAGGAGGTGGGATCCTACTCTCTCTAGCAGAGGACCCACGTCCTTCCAAGTTCTATTGCTCTCTCTGCTGAATCACTGGAAGCATGCGATCTAGAATAAGTCCTGCCAAATTCTAAAAGGCTAGAAATAGTGCTACATTAGGATCATGAGGTGGATTCTGATTTCCCCCGTGATCCTCTACCTCGGGTCATACCTCCTCATGAGCTGCGGGAGTACGTTTTCGACCACGTCCCTATCTACGGGTCTAACAAGTGGCAGGAGGCATCTACACATACAAGAAAAAGTTTAGCGATAATGCAGTGGGTTAGGTTCCCATTGTTGCTAAACCTGGCTCTGATACCAAAATGTGATGCCTAAAAGTTGGGCAAAAGCACACAATCAATTTTTTTTAAAACACGCTTAAAGGTTAACTAAACTACGTCAAAGGTAACAAGTGCATGAAAAATGGTGCAAGGGAAAAATTGTATCTAGAAAGGTCATACGAGTTAGGGTACCTTTCGGAACTATCCTATAGGGATCCCTAAGCTACATGCTTTGATCGACACACAAATCGATACAATTGACCAAAAGTCAACCCTAGTTGACTAAAAAGTCAACTATGCACTAATAAGTGTGAAAAGATATTACTAGGGTCCGCTAAGCCCTAAGGAAGGTTCACCCACGCAAATCAAGATAGTTAACCCAAAAGTCAACCAGAGTTGACCCAAAAAGTTAATCGTCTCCGAAAGGTGCGAAACTAAAATCCTAGGGTCCAGGGGATACAGGGAACACCTGGCACAAAAATTGGGATGGTCAGACTAAGTTTGACCATGGTTGAGCAAAAGTCAACCGTGCACGATAAGGGTCAACAACGTCGATATTACCCTACAAAAGGTTAAACATAGATGATAATCTAGGGTAGTCTCTACCCTTTAATCAAAATAAAACATCGAGAGGCTTGTTAACATAAAATATATAGTTTAACTAATCAAATAACGTTTTAAACCTTACATTAATATTATAATTAACAATATTCCTAAATTTGAAAATAAACGCCTAACATTATAAGTCACTAACATAATTAAAGTTTATAATTCTACAAAAATAACCTTGATCTCCAGATAATAGTTAAACTGATTATTTACTTAACAAATACATACTAACTAACCATCTAATTTAATAAAGTCTAATAAACAATATTTAATAACAAAAAATAAACAAATCAAATATAAAATCTGAAAAATTCAAATTTGATTAAAATCTAATCTAATAAATAGTAAATCAACGCTAAACTAATTTTAATCTTTACAAAATTAAATCTATTTATGCAACCTTACATCATATAAAGAAATCTAAATACAGTTACTAGAAAGTTCATCTATAAGTCCACATATGAATTTAAAAAAAGAATACTATTAAAACTCCATTTTAAAACTAACCTAATACAAACTATTCTAATCCAAAATCAAACTAATTAAATCTAATCTAAACATTTTAATCTTAACTCAAATGAAATCTATTACTTTAAATAAACTACCAACCTAAAATTAACATTTATAAATCTTACTCGTTACTCAAACTATAAATTCTACACTATGCAATATAAAAAAACAAACTTTAATATTTAAAATTGTACTGTTTCTTCATAACCTAAAGGTTACCTTAAAATCCTTATGCTTTGGTTGCTCGTAGGGGGGGGGGGGGGGGGGGG
>MU223096.1:138218-152817 GCA_018584345.1 Thuja plicata | reverse complement strand
AATTTAAAAAAAACATAATTTACTGGTTAATCCTAAAATGTCTGAGACAAAACAGGGAGTGCATAGAAGCTCTTTTTAAAAAAAATGTTATTTCATGTTTAGCTTCTATAAATTATTCCTAACACAATGTAGGAAACATAATTTTAATAAGAGCATATTTTCTTTTGAAGAAATTTCCAGATTTTTTTCTCTACGTATGTAAAGAATAACATTTTTCTCAAGAACACCAAATTATAATTATTTGCCTAAACTTTCATTTATTTGCAATAAAGAATATATTTATTTTAGCATATTCACAAGTAGGATTCAAAAGATTTATATAGGTAAATCTCTAAACCTTGAAATTATATTTGCACAAATATATGATCCAAAGGACTTTTAAAATAAGGAACAAAATTAAAAGGTTTGAGATTTATTTCTTTACAAGGCTCCTTTCCTTTTTCTGTAAGCAACCAATGTCATCTTGCTATAAGAATAATAATTATTTAAGCAGTATAAAAACTATATTATGCTACAATAGTCCACAAGACTTACAAGAAATTTAACAAATCTTACATGATATAATTTCCAAATTTCCTTTCACTTTAATAAATAAAGGATTACATTTTCTCAAGGTCTTATTATAACTTGCCATAATGAAATTTCCATACATTTAAAAGGTTACAAATATGTTCTTTCAATTGTTTCCATCTTTCTCTCAAAGGTAACTTGCAAGTTCATACTCCCAGCATAAACCTGTAACAAGATAAGGTTGACCATGGAGGCTCACCTCCCAACCTATTCCTTTTTAAGGCCACCTCTGAGCTAAGGGATCCATAATGAAACACGAGACAAACAAACATTCACCACTTACACACTTACAAATATAATCAATTAGTGAAAAACCTCTCATCACGCGGTAGAACAAGAGGAAGGTCTCCAAGAGGCCTTCCTGAAAATAGGGGTAGTGGTAGAACTCACAGTAGGAGAAATCCAAGTATACAAATAGAAACTTCAAGCCACACATAGACTTGGAATGACCATCTACACAAGATGTAGTCATAAAATATACCTCCTTATGCCCCGAAAAGCCCTTAGGCCATACTTGGCATCATGGGTATCATGAAACCCCATGTATTTCCCTCCACACATGGGAGACTCTACACTAAACCAGAGTCATTTCCTACCACCCCCTTCAAGGTTACTCTTCCTTCTCAAAGGTGAGTGTGCCTTGAAGAAACCCATTCAAAATAACTCACAAATAAAAATACAACAAATTAAAACACCAAGAATTCAACTTGACAATAACTTAAAATTTACATAAGACTCCATTAATGGAGTTTCAAGCTCAAGAACATGCAAAACCATGAATATTACTCTAAAAGAAGACCAACCTTACTCCAAAGCTAAAGGAGATTTGAAAGTTGAGAAGAGCTTTCCTTCCAATTTCTTTTCTCCAAGAGGTTTCCTCAAATCTGAATTTGTTTCTAAGAATAGAGAGTGGGTGAACACCCAACTCTTCCTAAAACCTTTCCTATATAGGAAAACCTCCAACATGACCAAGACTAACCCAAAGGTGAGGTGACCCTAACCATCCCTTTCTTCCCACTTGCCTTCATTCTCCACGAATGAAGTTAAATTCAACTTGGGAAGAAGAGAGGGGTTAACCAAAGTTACACAACTCCTCAAATTCACTCAAGTTTGAAAAATAGACTTTAGGGGAGCAATAAATGAGTTTAGAGGCTCATTTATGGCTGACAATGACCGCTAACCCATAGGATACTAAGTTGGGTAGTTAAAACTGACCCTAGTTACCTTCTAAGAGCCTAAAAGACCCTACTAAACTACACATAAAGTTAATCCATGAATTTCTATGTCAAGTTGACCATTTAGAAACTTCTAACCTTGGGTAGGCTTGGGTACTACACTTAGGTAACTTTAGGTTAACCCTACACCTAACCATGGTTCACATAACTAGCCATGTCAACATTAATTGTAACACTTGCAAAAATTGACACAATAAATTAAAACAAGTGACATGACTTATTCACATTAACATTAGCTAATTGAAATACACACATGCAAACCACATTTACGAATAAAACACATATACCACAAGGTCCATGTTTCTTTATATAAATAGGACCTTGGAATGCATAAAATTTCACATAGGTTTCAATACTGGGTCCTCGATTTAGATCCATGGTCAATTATCCCTGCACACTCATTGCACGCACCAGTAGGTCCAAAATAACATGATATCAAAGTATAATGCGACATCAATATTACATAAAAATTATATCTGTATTTGAATTTAAATAAACCTATCATCGGTTTCCTAAACCAAATTCCTGTTGATGACAATTATTCAATTGTGTATTGTCATTGATGTTTACACAAATATAGTGATGTCTACACAAAAGTCTAATCCTATCTAAGCACAATCAGTGTATGCCAAGCTCTTGGGCATTGAAGAAGACCAAAGTGATTTTAAGTTCTAACTGAGTTCACTCGGGCATTACAGTATTGGTCAGGCATTGAAGGATTACAGTATTAACCGAGTTATGCTTTTAGTGTCAGCCGACTAACATCAGTTTACATTTTATGGTTAATTGGTTATATGCAGCTGACATACTTAAATTTTATTATTTATTTGGAAGGTTATTCAAGCTGAGTTGACAAGGCTTACCATATATATATGAGGTCAATTGTGGATTTAATGCATGGATGTAAGAAAAGAAGTGTGTGTTTGTGATATTAAGAGCGAAGGCAAAATCAGATGGGATTCTGATTAAGGACAAAACATACATAGCTGCAATAGAATATGTGATTAGTGAGGATCCAGTTTTAAAGCCAGACATAGAGATCTGAATCAACAAAAATAGTTGCTTCGTCAAACAGGTCAATCCATTGTTACTCTCTAACAATTGTAGCAGTGATCCAAAATCTCTTTATAGAGTAGACTTAATAGTCTTTTGTAAATCCTCTCACAAGGTGACATTTCTACATTGAAGTGTTTGAAGACCTCTAACAAGGCCACTCCTTATAGGGTGATTAAATCCTCTAATAGGGTCACACCTGACAGTGTGTTTTGTAACCTTTAACAGGGTTGGCTCCTAACAGGGCTGACTTCAGAAGAGTGAAAAATAGTAGCTAGTTGCAATTGGTGGTTTTTCCCAAATTGGGTTTCCACGTTAACTCTTGGTGTTATCTGTGTACATTTTATTTGCTTTGTGATTTATGTTTCAGCAATTAATCACTAAAGGATAATCACAGTTAATATCTTAATGTTTTCTATGTTAACTGAGTGACAGTAGAATATCTGTGTTAACTGAGCAACAATGATAAGTTTGATTAAGATATCTAAGGGACTTGGATTTGTTTTTTTTGTAACTGATTCACCCCTCCCCTCTTAGTTACTCAACTCATTTCCAACAATTGGTATAAGAGCATTTGGTGCTTTCAGGGAAGGTTTCAAGGCCTAAGCTAAAGATCAGAGCTGTCTTACAGAAGGGAGATCCCCAAGCTTAACAAAGACAACTTCGTTGCATGGAAATATTTTATGAGGCTACATCTATCTACTATTGGAGACACTGGTTTTCAATTCTTAGATCACAAGTATGTGGAACTACCGAGACCTATGTCTGTGGATCAGATGATGGACATGAAGAATCATAACATAATGATGATTGATATAGCTTCCTCACTCAGCTATTCTGAATTTGATGAAGTCAAGGATTGCCCTACTGCCTATGATATGTGGAAGAAACTACATGATATACATGGAGGAGATGACAATGTAAAGAGAGCCAAAGTAGAAAGTCTCAGAGGATTAGTTTGATCAGATGAAAATGAAAGAAGGAGAAGACATTACAAAATACAGTGAAAGAATCAAGAAAAGTGTCAGTGCCATCAGAGCTACCGGTGGAACAATTGAGGATAAAATAGTGGTTAGTAAGGTATTGAGAACTTTACTTCCTATATATGCAATTAGAGTTTTGAATATTCAAGAGATGAGGTGCAGTAATGATATAACTCTGGATGCATTGGTTGGAAGGCTAACAACTTTTGAGTTAGACAATTTTGACAATTATTCTCCTAATCCTAGCAATTTTGAGTCTACATTCAAAGCTAAATTAAACCTTGGTAAGATGGATAGAAACTCAAAAGGAAAATATATTGATAGTGATAGTGATGATGAAGATCTGAAAATCATTGAAGCATTACTTGCAAATAGAGCTGCCAAAGGAAAGTACAAAGGAAGAATACCATTGATTTGCTTTTCATGTAATGAGGTTGGTCACATTGCTGCTAAGTGTCCGAATAAAGAAGACAAAGATGAGAAAAAGTTTAACAAGTACAAAGGCAAGAAAGATTTCAAGAGTTACAAAAGCTGCAAGGACAAAGGTAAGAAATCTTGTTATATTGCAAAAGATTCTGATAGTGATGAAGATGAAGATGAAATGGTTTACATTGCTATTAAAGATGAGCCAGACAATGAAGATAATGAAAAGACAACACTTTATCTCATATTAGCAAGAATGACACTTTGATAATTGATTGTGGTTGTTCTCACCACATGACTGGTGATAAAACCAAATTTGAACATCTTGAGCACTATGATGGTGGAGTGTCAGTTTTGGGAATGATGAACCTTGATATGTGAAAGGTAAAGGTTGTATTGCTCTAACAGAAGGAATCAAATGTGATAATGCTTATTGGGTTGAAGGACTAAGGCGTAATCTACTAAGTGTGGCACAACTGAATAACATTGGTTTCAAGGTAGAATTCATGAATGGTAAGGTCAAGCTCCTGGATGGCAAGGGAAACCTAGTTGGAACTGGCATGCAAACAAAAGGTAATCTATTCTATCTTGATCTTATTGAAAGTTCATATTTTATTGCACAAGTAGAAGAAAGCTGGCTATGACATAAAAGGTTATGTCATGTGGATTTTGATAAACTGGTCAACATAAGAAAGAACAAAAGAGTAAGAGGTATTCCTATTCAGAAGAAACCTGAATTAACAATATGCAAACAATGTCAAATTGGGAAGATGGGCAAAACTAGTTTCAAAAGAAAGAATTACAATACTGAAGAAGTCTTGGAGTTAGTGCATACTGATTTGTGTGGACCAATAAGAATAACAAGTTACACAGGAGAGAGGTATTCCATTCTATTTGTTGATGACCATTCCAAAATGATGATTGTTATGTTTCTCAAATAAAAATCAGAAGCTTTTCAGAAGTTTAAGTGGTACCTTGCCAAAGTTGAGAAGGAAGCAAGAAAGAAACTTAAATGCTTAAGATCTGAAAGAGGAGGTGAATTCATTTCTAACGAGTTCAATGAATTCTGCAATGAAAGAGGAATCAAGAGACAAGTATTTGCCCTAGGTACACCACAACAGAATGGGATAGCAGAAAGAAGAAACATATCTATTATGGATTGTGCAAGAACCTTGATGATTGAAAAGAATGTTGCTACCTAGTATTGGAAGGAAGCCATCAACACTGTAATTCACACCTTGAACACAATTCAACTGAAGAAAGGTACTAAGAAGACACCTTTTAAATTATGGTATGGCTATAAACCTAATGTTCATTAGTTAAAAGTATTTGGAAGTAAATGTTACATCTTGAAGGAAGCAAGAAATGGAAAATTTGATGTAAAAGGTGATGAAGGTATATTCCTAGGTTACTCCTGCAAAAGAAAATCATATAAATGTTTGAACCTTGCTACTCATAAATTCATAGAAAGTGTACATGTAAAGATTGATGAGTTTGCAGAGAGAAGTGAAGAACAGAGCAATAAAGAGCCTGGGGACTACAAGAATGTTGTGCATTGTGAACTTGATACTATACTTAAGACACAAGCAATGGTGATTGGAAAACAACCATGTCAACCACTGAATTCATCAGCACAAACCTTGTTGCAACCTGTGCAACCTGAGCTGCTAACTGAAGAAATCGAGTCTCATACTGAAGAAACTGAGTCACTGACAGAGGGAACCAAGTCATAGACAGAGGCACCCGAGTCTCAGACAGAGGCACCCGAGTCTCAGACAGTGGAATCTGAGTATCAGACAGAAGAGCAGAACAAAATGTTTGAACATGGTGAACCAAGTGGATCCAACCCAGAATCAAAGAGGAAGGAACCTGTACTTGCAAAATATGTCAGAACACATCATGCACCTGAGCAAATAATTGGAGATCAGACAGAAGGTGTAATGACAAGGAACAAAATTAAAGGTACATGTTTGCTTAGTGAAATTGAACCTAGATCTATTAAAGATGCATTGAATGATGAAAGCTGATAGAAGCCATGAATGAAGAGATTGAGCATATAGAAAAGAAAAAAAACTTGGACTCTTGTACCTAGACCAAAAGACAAGAATGTGATTGGTACTAAGTGGGTTTTCAGAAACAAGATGAATGAAAAAGGTGAAGTTTCCATAAACAAAGCAAGAATAGTATGTAAAAGATATGCTCAAGAAGAGGGTATTGATTATGGAGAAACTTTTGCTCATGTTGCAAGACTTGAAGGAGTCAGAACTCTTCTGGCATATGTTGCACATAAAGGATACAAGGTATATTAAATAGATGTAAACCCTTTATTCCTGAATGAAATTCTTGAAGAATAAGTCTATATTGAGCAATCTGAAGGTTTTGTTGATCCTAACAAAAGGAGTGTGGTTTACAAATTGCATAAAGCCTTGTATGGACTAAAGCAAGCTCCTAGAGCCTAGTATGAAAGATTGCATGGTTACCTAGTAAGTATTGGATTTCAGAGAACTAATGACAATAGTAGCTTGTACATCAAAGAAGGACCTCAGAACAAGATACTATTAGCATATATATTTGTTGATGATATACTGTTTACTAGATATGATTATTTATGCAAAGCATTCTCCAAAGCTATGAGTGAGGAATTTGAGATGTCTATGTTTGGTAAAATCAAATTCTTTGTTGGTTTACAAGTTTATCAAATGAAGGATGATATCTACATTACCCAGTCTAAATACATCAAAGAGATATCGAATAAATTTGGAATGGAAGATTCCAGACCAGTTGGGACACCTATGTCTACTGGACATAAGTTGTCTAAGGATGATGATTCAAAGGAAGTAAATTAGACTACCTATAGATCCATGATTGGTAAACTTCAATATGTTGTTCACACTAGACCTGATATTGCATTAGCAGTTGGTATTGTTGCAAGGTTTTTAGTTAATCCTAGAGAGAATCATTTGATGGCTATCAAAAGGATTCTGAGATATCTTAAGGGTACTGAAGAGTATGGATTATGGTATAAGAAAGGAGGAAACTTTGATTTGAAGACTTTTACTAATGCTGATTGGGCATGAAGTGTTGATAACAAAAAGATCACAAGTGGTGGAGCATTATTTCTTGGTAAGAGGTTAGTCTCCTGGACTAGCAATAAACATAATTGCATTTTCCAGTTTACAACAGAGATAGAGTATGTTGCTGCAGCAGTAAATTGTTCAAATATCATATAGTTAAAACAACTGTTGTTAGGTATGAAGGAGGAAATCAAAGAACCAATTATTATCTACTGTCACAACGCTAGTGCTATAAACATTTCAAAGAACCCTATGATGCATACTAAGACTAAGCATAATGCAATAAAGTATCATTTCTTGAGAGAATTGGTTCAGGACAAGGAAGTAAGGTTGGAATATGTGAATACTAAAGAACAAATTGCAGATATATTAAAAAAACCATTACCTAAAGATGCATTATTGTATCTTAGAGGAAAGCTAGGGGTGATTCCCCTAACTAAGGCTCACTAATGGATAGATTAGTGATGCATCAGCCGAGCTACATAACATATTTAACACATTGATGTAGATTGTCAAAGCTTATTGCATATGAATCAGTACAAACAGGTACATTACAACTTAATTAGATATGTATTGAATGGTGTCTTTGGCATTGGTTGTCGAAGAGGGATAGATTATTGATGTCATGCCAAAGAAATTATTAAGGAAGAGATTATTGATGACAGAGGGAGAAAATTTTATCAGAAACAAAGAATGATGTAAGAGGGAGAAATTTGCATTTCAGTGATTGTGAAGACATGGGGAGTTTTCTAGATGAGGATCAGAATGAAGCTAAGGACATTAACAAAATTTTACCCTTGTTACTGTTGCTCTATAATTATTTGTATTATGACATGTTGTGTTGCCATCAATGCCAAAGATGGAGATTGTTGATGGAAATTATTCAATTGTGTATTGCCATTGATGTTTACACAAATATAGTGATGTCTACACAAATGTCTAATCCTATCCAAGCATAGTCAGTGTATGCCAAGCTCTCTCAGGCATTGAAGAAGACCAAAGTGATTTTCAATTCTAATCGAGTTCACTCGGGCATTACAGTATTGGTCGAGCATTGAAGGATTACAGTATTAACCGAGTTATGCTTTTAGTGTCAGTCGACTAACAACAGTTTACATTTTATGGTTAGTTGGTTATATGTAGCCAACAGACTTAAGTTTTATTATTTATTTGGAAGTTTATTCAAGCCGACTTGACAAGGCTAATCATATATATATGAGGTCAAGTGTGGATTAAATGTGTGGATGTAAGAAAAGAAGTGTGTGTTTGTGATATGAAGAGCGAAGGCGAAATCATATGGGATTCTGATTAAGGACATAACATACAAAGCTGCAATAGAATATTTGATCAGTGAGGATCCAGTTTTAAAGCTAGACACAAAGATCTGAATCAACAAAGACAATTGCTTTTCCAAATAGGTCAATCCATTGTTACTCTCTAACAATTGTAGCAGTGATCCAAAATCTCTTTACAGAGTAGACTTAATAGTCTTTTGTAAATCCTCTCACAAGGTGACATTTCTACATTGAAGTGTTTGAAGACCTCTAACAAGGCCATTCCTTACAGGGTGATTGAATCCTCTAACAGGGTCACACCTAACAGTGTGTTTTGTAACCTTTAACAGGGTTGGCTCCTAACTGGGCTCACTTCAAAAGAGTGAAAAACAATAACTAGTTGCAATTGGTGGTTTTTCCCAAATTGGGTTTCCACGTTAAATCTTGGTGTTATCTATGTACATGTTATTTTGTTTATGATTTATGTTTCAACAATTAATCGCTAAAGGATAATCACAGTTAATATCTTAATGTTTGCTATGTTAACCGAGTGACAGTAGAATATCTGTGTTAACCAAGCAACATTGATAAGTTTGATTAAGACATCTATGGGACTTGGATTTGTTTTTGCGGTAACTGATTCACCCCTCCCCTCTCAGTTACTCAACTCATTTCCAACAATTCCATCATAATAAACTGAAACTGAATAAAAACATGTAGTATGTCGAGTGTACCCTGATTACATAACTAGGTACTGAATATATAACATAGGATTCAACAGATCCTCAAAAACATAAGAGTCTCCAATAGTCAAAGCATGTCTAAGTACTGAAAGCATAAAAATAAAGCTATAAACATGGACTGTCTGAGGTAGGTCTCACAATATTGCACCATTGACAAGGAATGAGATATTCACCAAATAGAAAATTATTTGGATAACAAACCCCCATTTTGGAATGGAGGGAATCAAGGAAATCGATGTTTCCATAGTCACACTTATAGTGTAGACAAAAAAAATGATACCAGATATCGTACCCCACTTTAGTAGGATAATCAGAAAGCATGTGCAGTGAATGTTAATCAACAACATGGATACCAAGATAACATCAGGGATACCAAGATGACAACATAAAATCTCATTACTAAGGAGTTAGAGGAAGAGGAAAAAATAATAGGAGGAGAGGTGATGGAACTTGTTTCAATTATGGGAAAGTAGGACATTATGACTCAAAATGTTGGGAAGAAAAGAAGTAGAAATGTATATTCTGTGGATCGAATAATCATGATATCTTTAAATGTGAGAATATGAGGCTATTTAATTAGAATGCTAGTCATCCTTCTTAGAGTGACGAGCTTCAAAGAGGTGCAATGATAATTCATAGAGTACCATAACAAGGAGTTGGATGTTGTCATCAAATGGATGTGCGGTACTCAAATACTTCAACAAAGGAACATTCCACAAAAGGCCTAACAATTGAAAATAAGAAAAATAAGTCCAAATGAAAGAAAAAAGTAAGTGTGCTTAATAAACAAGGCATTGGTATAGGTAGAAATAGACAAAAGCAAATGGTAGAAGAAGGGTACGAGGAAGATAGCTTGGAGGAAGAAGAAGAAGAACCAAACTACTTTCGGCCATATAAGAAGGTTAGCATGAGAGAATTATGGAGCTAGGATAAAACATTACCATCATGATTCTGGACAAGGTTGACTTGAGGACAAGCCAAATCTTTGAAGAGGGGAAATGTTTGTTGGAAAATAGAGTAGAGATACAAATCTAGAGAGATGACATATTTTATCTGAAAGAAGACTCTAGAATGCTGGCTTGAGAATATAGAATATAGTCCAGGGATGTTATCTAAGGGCCACACCCCATATTGTAACTATAATTAGTTAGAGAGATCTATTCACCATTAAAAGAAGTGAATATAGAGAGTCTGATAATGTAAGACATAGATATATAGAAGGATATATGTAAATGGTGAATCAAATAACGAGATATATGAAATGTAATACATGATTGAATATTATAATACAAAATACTTTTGGATTTTGGTCTATTATATTTTTTATGGTGTTAATATTATAATTTATAATTAATCTTAGATCCAAAATATTTTCCTTGTTGCCTCAATAGGATTGAGTTCCTTGTAGGATACTACAACATAATAAATCCTTAGCGTACAAAAGTTTGCTATCCATCCCTCTGATTTCTCACTAACAATCATGAACTACAAGAGTTTGACTTATCATAGTTGAAGGTGTTAAAGTTTTAAAGGAGGAAAATTTGAAAATTATTAATATTGTAAACAATTGTATAGGAAAGAAGCTAACTACAAAGATACTTTGACCGTCAGACTTCTTGGAAGTGTAATCGACAATTGATAAGTTCACTAGAAGTGGAAGTAGAATAAGTTCTTGTATGTAGGTGATCATGTGCAACAAGATGTAGATAGTTGTATCTAGACCTAAAAGTATGCATATGCATATGATTCTATTTTTCAGTTTATGTGGTTTACCCCATGTTTGCACTAGGGGGTGTTAGGAATTACTGTTCACATGAGTGTTTAACTTTTAGTATGTGTCATAAAATAAAGTTATGTAAGTTAATATTAAGTTGTTGAGAAATAACTTAATGTTATAATAAATGTGTAATTGTCCGTGAGAATAATAATGTAAATGAGCTGTTAATACAACTCACATAGATATATATGAGTGAGAATAAGATGGAGATAATAAAGGCGGTTGAACAACCCATCTAGATTTAGTGTGAGAAGTAAGTGTAGTTCTTATAAGAGTTATATAACTCATGTTATATGTAATATATTATTCAATGTGAGATGAATGGAAGCGAAGTATTATTGATTAATAAAAAAATTAAAGTTCCTAGTTGGCTCTATCCAAATTTCTAATAAAAATGTGCTACTTATGAAGACGTCTATACTCAAATATAAAAAATGATTTGGATGTTGGTAGCCTAAATGAACTATTTGCGCAGACAAGGCTTCACAAGGTTGTTGGCTTCTTGATTAAGATTTGCTTTAGTGAAGTTGACATAAAAAAAACTTAAAAATTGTTAGAATTTTGAGTCTTGGTCTTTTAGATTGCCTCTCTTGTAGATGTTATTAAAATTCTTTCATTCATTCATTGATACATGCAATACTTACAACCCTCAAGTACTATTAATTAACATCATCAACACTATTGCATACAAAAGTTCTTAATTCACTATTAATACATACCAATCTTTAATACTTATTCACTTATTCTAACGAAACAATTAATTAATATAATAATTAACTAATAATAATAATAATTTTTTATTTGAATCAACATAACATTAAAGTTATGGTGCATGAAGCCTATAGGCCTTCTCTCCTAAAATCTTACATTTATATAATTTTTATAACAAATCTCCAAAAGTATAATAAATAAATGACTGATTGATTTTAATAATGCCCGCGAAACCATTCAATTTGAGGGAGACGAATAAAAAAATTCTTTCATGCTACTCGGCATTGATCACGTTGGGAAAAAGCAATGGCGTATGAATAGAAAGATCAGTAACACCATTTTGCAGCTAATTGGCGATCATCGACCCTGAAAGAAATCTAGCGTATGCATTTTCTCATCTTTCGCGTCTTTACTTTTCATTTTCTGTGGAGCACTCAGTTAGATCCTTCTAATTATGTATGCATTGTTTGTTTGGCTTCTTCTGGGCAATAGCTAGATTGGGAGGAATCTTACAATATTCGACAAATTTCTCTTTGTTACCAGTATTTAGTATTGCACGACTACTTGTTACAGTCAGTTTATTGTATCTACTTTTTTCTTGCAATTAAGTAGAAATGCCAAAGCTGTTGAGTTGAGGAGGGAATGGTTTGTTTCAGAGTAATTCCATTATTCGATGTATGACATTTTCTTTTAACTAGTGCTTTGCCTATTCTGTCATTATAGTGTCCCTTTATCGGATTTTTAAATGGTCTGTCTCCATTAAATCAATGCCTTCTTTAAATTTCCGTTACTCTGGATTTCTTTGCAACTAAGCTTTGAACTATTGTCCCGATTCCTAAAAATTATGGTCATCAGTTGATCCCCGAACCTCACCAGCTCAAATCAACATCTAAAAGTTCAGATGGATGAAGGAATATATGAGCTTCCAAGTGTCTCGTGAATTAGGGACAAGACATAACCTCATATAACAATTGCTTCTTGAGGCCATGTCCGTAGTTTAGAGTTTAGGGATACGGATCTTCATTTACTGCAGATAATAGTTGATTATTCGCTCTCTGATTTGATTTGAGGTTGTTTATCAAAGGAAAAAAATGACGGTGTAGGCTTTTTTTGTGGAGTAGTAAAATGCCATCATTTTTACCTGAAATTCTTATTGTTTCTTATATCTGGAAACTCAGATTTACAGAACCTTGTTACCCATTCCTTGTTTTGTCTTTCTGATCCGGATGCACTAATACCCTATTGTCTTGTACGGGAAGAGCACTGATATCCTGCACTTTTTGTGCATCCAACCTTTCAATTATTAATTTTAATAATTCAAATAAATGATAACTAAAAATTTATTAATAAGTCTCACATGTACTAATAGTCAATCATTTTTTTAGTTGTTTTGTTTCATAATTGATTCCTTTGTACACCACCACTGAGACATTTGTGCAGACTACTAAGACATTTGTTCATAAGTACTCGCAATTTCGAATGTACGGTTATTGGGCATCTTTAAGTAGATATTAGGCAACACTCTGAAATGCCCTCTTTTTAACCATCTCTAAGTAGGTATTAGGTGGCACTTTGAAGTGCCTTCTTTTTGACTGTTTGATGTTAATGATTTCTCAAAAAATATTTTTAAATTGCTAACTCGTATACAAAGACAACAAAAACAAAATTCTTAAAATCTGATGCATAATTTAGACTCTATAGGTGTGAAAATTATAGCTATAACAACTATTGATACACTTCCATAGAGAAGGGTGAAATTATTGTCTTTTTAAAACCATTTTCAGGGTAGCCATGATTTCACCTGCCATAATACCATTTTTAGGAATACAGTCTGTTTAGTTACTGCAGATAAAGTTGTTTTTTCGTTCTGATTTGATTTGAGATTGTTTCTTGAAGAAGAATGTGACAGTGGGTGTAGGCTTTTGTTCTGAAAGAGTAATAAGCCATCATTTTTACCTGAAATTCTTATCATTTCTTATATCTGGGAACCCAGATTTGCAGAACCTCTTTGCCAATTCCTTTTTTGTGTTCTAATTGCACTTCTGCAATGCTTAGTTCGGCTAGGAAAAACATATTGTCTGGTACAGAGAGGTGAAATTATTGTTTTTTTAACCATTTTCAGGGAAAGGATGATTTCAACTGCCATAAGATGTAATCTGCGTTATTGTGTTCAGTTGGCGAATGACTAGATTGCATCATCTGTGACATGTTTTCTCTGCAGTCAAGCTTTGAACATTACATCCTCATGATTGTGGGTTAAAAATTTAAATCCAGAGCCTTTCTAGATTAAAATCAGAAAGGTTCTTTCAGGCTTTCAACAACTTTCGAAAAATTAGGACGGATGAAGGAAAGCGTGAGCTCCAAGTGTATAGTGAATAACGGACAAAACATGAATTTTTATAACGTTCTTGATGCTATGGATGCATTCTCAGGGTTTAGGTTTTAGGATACAGGGTTTCGGTTGCTTCAAATAGTAGCTGTTCTTCTTCTCTGAATTGTTGAGGTTGTTTCTCAGGGAAGAAACCTACAGTTGTGTGGTTTTTTTTGTGATAGAGTAAAATACCATTATCTAAAAAAATGAAATGCTTATTATTTTTGATCTCTAGGTACTCAGGTTTACAAAACCTTGGTACCGATTCCCATTTACAATCTTCACAAATCACAACAATTGTTTGGTATTTGTCTTCTTATTGACCTTTTGATACGGTCACTCAATTAGGTATGACAAACCTTGTATGCAGGGATGAGATCAGTGA
>MU223096.1:105966-118709 GCA_018584345.1 Thuja plicata | reverse complement strand
CGTTCAAGTTCAGTAACCACACTATGCATTGTGTTTGCATTTGTCAAAGAGAGTGCCATTTTTTCTCTTGCAGATCTAGTCTGATGTGATGTGCATAACAAAATAAATTAATTGTGTTTAGAGTTTTCGACTGATCCACCACCCCTTGCATCATGCCTCCCTAGTCTTTAAAAATGTTGAACTTGATAATGCCATTAAAAAAACCAGAAATCGCTCCAAAACAACAAAGCTTGCTTTATTATTGTGTCTCAAGGAAGAAATATCTTACCCATAAGCGTGGGATTATTATTCACAAAACTGGAACTGTAATTCACCTCCAAAATCATACCATCCTTGGTAGTCATATTGGAACAGCAGCACAAGCAATTGCTCACTTTACATCATGCAGCCTCATATAGACAAGAAACTAAATAACAAATGCAAAGCCTTGCAACAAAATACTAACAAGATTCTGGTTTAGGCATGGCAATTTGCCTATTGTTTAAGCAAATTCAACCAGCCAGGTTACCTAACATTTCTAAATGTATAATATGATATTATCTAATTGGGTGGAGTAACATGTGACCTTCCAATTGTCATGGAAATAATTTACAAGTCACAAGACATGAGCTTATATAACAGCGCGTTCTTGAAGCAATGAATGTGTGTACATTATTTAGGTTTTAGGATACAGGGTTTCAGCCGCTGCAAAGATTAGCTGATTTTGTTCATTGATTTGTTTTGAGGCTGTTTCTTTGGGAAGTAAGCAGCAATTGGTCCGGTTTATTTTCTCTACGGGTAAAATAGCATTATTGTGTAAATTCAAATTCTTAGTATTTCTTATCCTTGGGAACTCAAATTTACAGAACCTTGTTATCTTCTTCCATTTCTTATGGACTAACTTAGAGTGTGCTGATTTTTGTTCACATAGTTACAGAGTCCAAGGACAGGATTGTCTCTATGGCATCCATTATTTCCTGTAATGATAAAGGTTTGGACTTATATTGTCTCTTTGGATAATGATATTTATTATTTCTTATAGTTAAAAGGCCACTAGGGTAGCTTGACTGCCTGTGAAAGTTAACAGCTAAGCATATATTATGTTTTTGTCGGCAGTCGAGGACAGGGATTTTCAGTTCTTATCCAAGGCAATAAAAGAAGCATACAACGCTGTAGAATCTAAAGATGGTTGGCCTTTTGGTGCTGTCGTGGTCTTTGGTGAGGAAGTTGTTGCGAGTTGTCATAACATGGGTCGGAAGCAAACAGATCCAACTGCACATGCAGAGGTTGTGGCTATAAGAGAGGTTAGTAGAAATAATATTGGGGAGCTATGCTATTTCTTTATTTTGGTATGAGTTTTCTTATTTGGTTTTATTTTTTCTCATCATTCCTTGTCAAAGTTTAATCAATTTTATTTTTACAATTGGATCAATCTGTTGTTTTAGTAATTTCTTGTTTTTCTAATAATTATCATTTGGGGAAATATGTGGTTAATAAAAAGGTTTCACATGGGAAGACAATAATGAAGGCCTGTTTTCTTTACAAATGTATTATTTTTTTGAAAAGCAACATCCTTGAGATTGTAGTTGGAAAACTCAGACTCAGCAGAATTTTGCCACTGAAAAACTGAACTCGGCAACTTAAAAATTTGCTTGAATTTCTTTAAAAGCACATTTTTTTGCAAAATTTAAAGAGAAAATATATCCAATGAGTCAATAAATGAATACAAAAGTGTTTTCTATTAAATTTGATTAATTTGAATACAAATTGAGTACAAAATCACATCATCATTTGAAATCTCAATACAATAGTTATTTGCCAACTGCTATGAATTCATGATGATTGCCTTTGAGAATCATCATCATAATTTATAAATTGCATATTACAACATTTAACTGTTGGAATACAAACACCACTGAGGGGGGGGGGGGGGGGGGGGNGGATGAATCAGTGGTTAGTTAAAAACTTGTTCTTTTCAACTTTTACAAATATAATATGAAGTTATGAAATAAGAACAAGAAATGGAATAAGAACACATTACACAATATTTATAGTGGAAAATCCCTTAGGGTAAGAAACCACTTTTAAGCAAAAACTTTATTAGCCGCTTGGGCAAAACTTTTAGAGCTACAACTCTGGGAAGCACCAACACCCTATTTTAGAAACACCAATCCCTTACACCTGAAGCACCAACTTCAAGAATACAAGAAACACCAACTTCCAAACTGAATAAATGAGATACAAAATCAGAGGATCATCTCTGTTACAATACAAATCATGAATCAAAAATTCAACTCCAAGTTGAAAACATGAAGCAGGATACACTTCACTTCTTCTCTCTCTTACTGATTCTTTTGTATCAAAACAAGTCTTCTTTTACATATGATCTTTATCAAAACAAAAAACTTACAATCTGATATGAATCCCTTAATTTGATAACATGATCATAAATTTGAATACTAGAGGACACATTGATTAAATTATCTCCAAACTATTAGCCTTCTTGAGAAATCAACATCTAGTTTCCCCTCAAAACATTAATAATTCAATTGTATATGTATGCACCATTAAAATATCTGATTAATGAATGATTCAAATCACTGAAAATAATATTATAATCCCTCCTCAATCTCTGATTATACCTTGCAATCATCAATCATTCAACACATTTTAAATTTGAAAGAAATATTATTACCATTCAAAATTTTGTTTCGTAGACTGCATACTATCCTTCTGGTCTACTGCACATATCTCTCAAATCTTGCACTTTTTCTGCAAACAACCTGTACATCTGTTTAGGGGAATGAGTACCCTTCTTATAAATGTGCTTTGTCGTTTTTGAACAGACTTTTTAACCATCCAAAACCTATTTAGACTAAAACTGCTCATAACTGTCATAACCGACTGTAACAGTTCTGGTTGAAATTCCTTCTCTCTCTCCACCACATGTTTATGCAGAAACTAACAACGACCCATTTCAGATCTGCCTCTTACCTTTCCGAAAAGGTATAATAGTTGGGGGTTAGTTTCAGACTTAATATATGCAAAACTGTTTAGACCGTAACTAGGTAGTTATGGATTACAAGCTGATTTATCATCCATTAACAACATTAAGTATTATACACTTAATACTTTATCAAACAACTTGGTAATGATTTGACCAATGTATTAGGAAACTTCATATGACATTAACCACATTTACAATCACATCAATTGAGTCACTAAATAAGGATATGTAATCAACTGCATCGTGTGTACCACTATAACTAATTGAGAGATTTAACATGCCTTATTGATATCAATGACAAAAACCAAAGATCAAAATACCAAAGGTTCAACATTAACATCTTCCTCTTCCCTAGTTGAGTGAAAACTTGGGGATGTTGTAATCTTTGCACTTTGTCATAGCTCCTCACTTGACATTGAAGGATGCATTTGTGGCTCTAATTCAACTAAATCAATGAACACCTCTAATTTGTTGTCTACCTTTAGTTTGCAATTCTTAAGGTTGTATTATATTTTATAATAATGGCATTTAGATTTTTGATACTCGTAGTTATGATACTTCATCTTTGATCAATGATATTATGATAGTGATAAAGATTATTTTCTAAGCTATCAATTTTGGTCTCCACTCCCAAATCCCTCCTTGTAATCAAATTTCCTATATGAGAAGAGATCCTAATAACTAGTGGGGGTCTAGGAGTGTAGATCCAATGGGGTTGAGGGGTGACACCACTTGTGGGGGTCTAGGGGCAACACACCCAACGGGGTTGAGGGGCAACGCCCCTTATGGCGTTCTGGGGGAAAATTTCCCATTGGGGTCAAGGGGCAGTACCCCTTGTGGGGGTTTGGTGGTAAGGCCCTAGTGGAGTTGAGGGTCAATGCCCCTCACGCGGTCGGGGAGCAACACTTTTGGCACATTCCTTGTCGTGATACAAGGTGAGGTTGAAGGGTAGTGTCCTTACCATTAAGCCCACACCAAGGCCTTTGAAACCACACAAAACTTCTTGCCGCACACCATTTCACAATTCTATCACTTAAGAGAAAAATTACTATGTTCCACGACATTTCGGGGATGGGGACGGGGGCGGGGGGACGACAAGGGACACATTTCTGGGACATTTCCTAAAGAGCCAAAAATAGGGGACGACAGGATACAAATTTTTAAAATAAATCTGTGAATTTTTCAAAATATATGAAGATATTATAGAGAGAGGGAAAGAGAGAGATATGTCAATAATTGATTATTAACAAGACATTATGCAAATAAATCACCGATTCACGAGTTACAACAGTAGTATAACAACATAAATGATAATAGCAACAGTATAAATCAGTATATAACAGCATTATAACTATAGTCTCAAATATCAAAACCATGGTCTATCAATATAAATATCCAAATCAAAATGTCTCAAACATGTATCCAAAATTCTCAAACATCAAAATATAACTGGCTATAGGCACAACTTATGAAACTAAGCGTCATTCTAGCTATCAAATATCCAAAGGCTCAGAATCATCTGAGTCACTATCTCCCTCTAGTAGAAGTGGATCATCCAATGATAGCCCGACTAGTCTTGGTTGTACCTACTCCTCATCAATTTGCCTAACATCTTCAAGATCGACATCCCATCATATTGCTGGTGTCTGTCGATACTCTATATATAATCATGAATTTAATATTTATGATTTAATATATAAAATTTTAAACATATTTAATCACGAATTTCATTGCCGAATATTAATTCATGAATTTTATCGTCCGCGGGCACGAATTCAAACCTTTTTGGGCCCCCCACATTATCGATTTGGCAAAAAGAATTAAAAAAAAAGTGTTTTTCTTCAACTTTTAATGCCAAATATCATCCGAATATTTCGGGGAGGGATCAGGGACGTTTCGGGCGTCCCCTAGGCGTTTTGGGGATGGATCACTGTACCTTAATGTTAGGGGACATTTCCTACGGTTTCCTGCTGTTTTCTGAAATCGGGGACAACTGGGGGATGTTTCCTTTTTGTCCCGCTGTCCTTGAAATGTTTCGGGGACGGAAACGAGCCCCCTAGGGACAGGAAATGCATTTCCGTGTAACATAGAAAAATTAGGTATTAGGCACATTCTTATGAAGAATATTTGCTCTCCATGTGTTATGTGAGGAAGTGTGAGAGGCATTCATGCATTTGTAGGGAAAATTTTTGACTCCTTTGACTATTTTTTCCAAAAAATAGTTGCATTATTTTTGTGTTTCGCATTTTGATGTGTTTGGTGAGATTTTTTTGTCACTCACTGAGTTTTGGATGAGTACTTGTAGAAAGATTTGTGAGTACTTGCCAAAAACTTAACGAATTCTTTGGTGAGTAAACATGGGAAAATTTTATTTTGTATTTTACTCGGTAAGTATGCCATCTTTTCTTGAGATTGTATACAATATGGTGCACACTTATACCTTAAAATTCTTCTAAAAAGAAACACAACCATAAGAGCAACCAGGGTTTATCAAAGGATGGAGGTTTGTGGATTGTAGGCATACTAATGTCTGCGGAAGGGCTATATCATTTGTAGGTCTGTCCTTGGGATCTACCTGTACTACTTGTCTCATGTTTTGACTTGGACCTCAAGATAATTGCCTAGTTTTGATTTTGGGAGAAACCATCTTTGGTCTAGATATATCTAAGAGGGTAAGGGAAAATTTTCATGTTGAAAGAGAAGTATCTCCTATGATAGAGAAACTCTTTACCTTAGAGTTTGGTCTCATAGTAAGCTAAGATAAGCTTTACATAATGCATTAACCAAGGACATAATTATTTTGAATAATCCACTGAGAGGGATTTTCACTTTTGCTAGGTTAGAGAAAAGATATATTTAAGACATGCGGGATGTCTTAGAGTTCTCATCTATTGTTATGGACAAAATAGACACAATATCACTCTAAGTGATCAACTGTAGCTTCAATGTAATGGATGAAAGTTACAATTCATACAAGAAATCATATCAAGTGAAACAAGCGGAAAAATGAAAACTTACCAAGACTCTCATATGGTGTTGATTGAGTGGGTGGAAGCGATCAAGATCTTAAAAGAAATTACTAGAGAATTTATCATAGTAATTGATATAGAAGCCACCTTAATTCCCAGATCTAAAAGCTCAAATTTTGTGAGCACAAAGCTAGCCCCTTGGATGGACAGTTGCTCATAAAGCAGGTTTAAATATTGCAGGATACGGCATAAATTGAAAGGGTCAAAGCCAGTTTACATGTAAAATTGTATATGCCATTTATGGATTGGAATGAGCCTTTGCATGCCAACTGAGTGGAAATAGAAGAAAATATTTGTATAAATATACCAATACATGGTGGAATTATGGTTAATATGACATCCATCACATCTTGTTCCTTAAAGTGTATAATAGAAGCAAGTTTTCAGCTACTTTAGTGTCAATTTATATTTGTATGTTTTCACCTAATGTTTTTCTCTTTATTTGAAAGCAGCTTTCTTTTGTTTCAATTGTTTTGTGTGATTCTATGGCATTTCTTGTTCTATTTTAGCTTATTTTTCTACTAAATCCATATCAACAAGAAATCTGTTTTAAGGAAATTCTAATCTTATGCATACTTAAGACTTATATTACATTGCTATAGAGGGTTTATAATCCTTTACTAGTAAAGCCTTTATTTAATAGGAGAGTAAGGGTCAATTCAATCTTTTGGAGGATATACTAGGACCATAGAGGTTTTGATAACCATGGTTAACCTTAGACAGCATGGAGTTGTTATAAGAATTATCCTAGGACCAATATCCATTGTTTAATTGAAATTGCAGGAGACCAATTGTGAAGAACTTGGGAAATGTCTCTCCATGATGTTGTATATATAGGATGGAAATGTTGGACTTGGTTGGAGCTATAAATTTATAAGCTGAATTGTCATCAGGATATCAACAATGAATGCCAAATTGTTTATACTGAGAATCTCCTTGACAGATTTGGTAATAGCTACTTTGGAGTAATCTGAGTGGTTTTGTAGCACAACTTTAAGCTCTAAGATTGAGAAAGCTGCATAATGTATTGTATCCTAACTGTATATCCATATGGCCCTAGCTTGTAATTTGCAATAAGCTAGAGGGACTAGCAGATCAGATTTTGGCAAGCATACACTGCTAATTTTTCCCCTTTGTATTCTTCTGCACCAATGAATGAAAGGTTCCTCAATTATCTTTCTTTTTATTTTCCTCTTGTGAACTTTGGTCCATGCTTGTTGTGGAGAAGATGGGTGATGCTTTCTTTGTTCCAAAGGATGAAATCATTTTTCTATGGTTTAAAAAATGCTAAATTGAACCATTTACCCTACAAAGCATAACATGCTTGAGATATTTATCTTATATCCATGCACTAGCTCGGGGTTAGTGTTCTATCTCTTTGAGATTATGTCTAAGTGTTGGATCAACTGTACTCCCTTGTTAATTTGGCAAGCTTCCCTTTCTTCGTATATATGCATTCAGTAAAATATAATTAGTGAATTATGTGATCTCCCCATTTTTATGCCATCCTTTTTTGTGGGCATTAGCCAGTTTTCAATGTTTTGCATTGGTTTCTAGGTATGATGGGAATGTTCCAATGTTCTTGGTGAGCCCAATTCTCAGTTTCAGTGGGTTTCAACAGAAGTTGGTATTTAATATTTATGGTAAGTGCTTGCATGGCACTGATTATGCTGTGTTTTTCTTCGTTTGTTTTCTTTGGTCTATGGAGAACATTGCTATTTATAGTAAGTGTTTGCATGATACCAATATTTTTGGGTTTTCTAGGTTTTTTGTTGTCTTTAGTCTATAGAGATCACTGCTTTTTATAGTAAGTGGTTGCATGACATTGATCTTTTTGGGTTTTTTCTTGTGTTCCATCGCTTGTCGGGGATATGGGATAGGTTTTTGGGATGATTGGACAAAGGGCCTAAGTTTTGGACAGTGGGGGACAACGGTGGGGGGGTTGTGCTTTATATACTGTATACTATACATATAGTACTTGAAATGCTAGTTATGAAAAGATTTATTTAGAAGTAATATTAAATACTTGAACATTGAACAATGAACATTGAATATCAATAAGATATTAAAATACTAAATAAAATTTCAATTTTACAAATGAAATTTTCAAATTGGTATTTGGAAGATTTCAATTATATCAAAAATATCATAAAGATGATTACAATGAGTAGCATGATATCAAAACAAGTACAAAATGTTGAAATGTAGTGAAGGGAGGCGTGTAATCATCCCTTAAGGAAAAGTTGTCATCACTAGAACTCAGTAAAGTGGGTATAAATACATCAACTTGATTCGATACAATTTCCCCATCAATTTCTTTTCTTTTTAAATTCGAAAGTAGGGGTGTAATGAGCCCGACCTAGCTCTACTGATAATTCACTTTGATCTTTGCATGAGAATAACAATTTGTAACAAGAACTCCTCTATTTAATATATTCAATTTCGATTTGATATTTCTCAGCCAGCATAAGCAATTATTTAAAAAAAAACTATTTAATAGACTCCTGGAAAATGTATTCAAAATGTTTTATTCATTTATTATTGAATTATGCAACTACTCCAATCAAATCCGAAAGATGTGTATTTGATAAATACCGATTTGCACCAGTCTTCTATTACAATGGCTCATGCCACCTTGCTGTCTCAACAATGGTAAGCCGCGGCCACAAACTCTGGTTTTCCACCCGTGTCTGTTGCTGCAAAATCGCGCGGCCCAGTCTAAGACAACTGCGGCTTCTTTGAAGGTGCGGCCTAATGTAGAGTCGCGGCCCAGTAGTCTGAAACAACGCGACCACTATGAAGGTGTGGCTTACTGTCCACCCGCGGCTCAGTCTGGAAAGGATGCAACAACTAATTGACTCCACGCGGCCAACTTAGGACACTTGTTTCATCACCCGCGGCTGCTAAGGGTAATTCCGCAGTGCATAAGGGAAGAATACCGTACGCTCTTGAGATGCATACGCCCAGCTTGTAATCTCTTGGCTGCTGTAAGAAACGACTTCTTATGCAGGCCACAGTTCAATGTTGAATTCAATCTCCAGAATATCTAGCTCCTCCCAAGACACAAATCCACAGTAAGGAGATGCAATTGATTATACAACAACAATCAATTTGCAGATTAGCTTTAGAAGAATCAGTCTTCTAGAAAACTAATTTGATCCTTATACTTTAGCAAGGGCACAAATTTCAGAATAATCAGGAACAATTCCCAAGACCAATTTTTATATAAAATATTCGATTCATGATGAATGAATGCCTTGCCTATTGCTTTTATAATTAAAAAGTGTCTTCTCTCACACACTTTTCACTTGAAGTACTTTTATACTTAGGCACATATTGAGTAATATAATTTATTAACTCATTTGGCCCCAAAAATGACCTTTTCATCAATATCATGAAATTATGACACACAAGGTCCCTGTTTCTTGTGCCCAAGATTTAAAACTTTTCATCCTGGTTCCGACGAGTTATAACACTAAGGTGCCCAACATATAATATTAACAATAATGGCAACCTTAGCAAATTTAATTAAATAATAATAATAATTCACTCGTCTTGCGAAAACAACTGAAGAAGCATCAGAATCGAAATCTGTCTTCATTGGAGTGATCCTGATGATAAAAGATGATGAACGAACCTGACGGGGTGACTTACTAAAAATAGACGCTCTCTCCAAGATTCTTGGAGCCCAAACCGAAAGCCATAAATGAAAACTGAGAGCATCATTCAACTCCTCTAACTCATCTGATCTCATCGGTGTTGGAACTGAGATGAGTAACTGAGAGGGGAGGGGTGAATCAGTTGCTCCAAAACAAATCCCTTGTCCCTTAGATGTCTTAAACAATATAACACTGTTACTCGGTCAATTAAGATATTCTTCTGTAACTCGGGTGTCAAAGCAATCTTTATAATATTCAATGCAATTATACTATAGTGATTAAGTGCAGAAACATAAAGCATGAAACAAATAACATATACACAGGTGACACCAAGATTTAACATGGAAACCCAATATGGGAAAAGCCACCAATGTAACTGGTTACTGTTTTTCACTCTTTTGAAGTGAGCCCTGTTAGGAGCCAACCCTGTTAAAGGTTACAAAACACACTGTTAGGTGTGACCCTGTTAGAGGATTTAAATCACCCTGTGAGGAGAGTGGCCTTGGTAGAGGTCTTCAACACTTCGACATAGAAATGCTACCTTGTGAGAGGATTTACAAAAAGACTATTAAGTCTACTCTATTAAGAGATTTGAGATCACTGCTACAATTGTTAGAAAGTAACAATGAATTGACCTGTATGTGTAAGCAACTGTCTTTGCTGATTCAGATCTCTGTTCTGGTTATAATTGGATCCTTGCTAATCAAATATTCTATTGCAGCTCCGAGTGTTCTGTACTCATTCATAATCCCATTTGATTTCGCCTTCACTCTTCATATCACAGAATTCCACACTTCTGCTTGTCTTCTACTTTTCACACTCATTCTCTCTTTATTCAATCCAAACTTGACCTTTCATAAATATGATAGGCCCTGCCAAGTCGTCTTGAATACACCTCTAAATAAATAATAAATCATAATTCAGTTGGCCTCATACAACCAATTAATTATAAAATGTAAACCACTGTTAGTCGGCTGACACTGAATAATCAACTCGGTTAATACCGTGTTTTTGTAATGCCCGACCATGACTGAAATGCCCGAGTGACTTGGTCAACACTAAACATCTTCAATACCCGACTGGTCTTGGTCAACACTGAAAAACTCTTTCCATTCACCAATTGTGCTCGGTGTGACTGTAGACATTTGTGTAACATCACTACATAAGTGTATATACATGTGTAACATCAATGACAATACACAATTGAATAATTGTCTTCAACAATCTCCCTCATTGGCATTGATGGCAACACAACATGTCATAATACAAAGATTTGTAGAGCAGCAAAAAACTTCTTTAATGTCCTTAGCTTCATTCTGATTCTCATCCAAAAAACTCCCTCTGTCATCAAACTCCGTCTCTGATAAGATTTCTCCCTCTGTCATCAAAACTCTCCCTCTGACATCAAACTCTATTTCTTAAGTAATTTCTTTTGTATTATATCACACTCTCCCTCTTTGACAACAGATTCCAAAGACTCCATCATCACAAATACTAATATCAATACCAATAGTCAATACTATTTCTCTTTGAAGTTGTAATGTACCTGAATGTACTAATTCATCTGCAATGGGCTCTGATGTACCTGCATCAACTGATAGATCTTCACTGTGGCTCGGGTTGATGCATCACTAAACTGTATTTTAGTGAGCTTCAGTTAGGGGAAACACCCCTAGCTTTCCTCTAAGATACAAAAATGCATCCTTAGGTAAAGGTTTGGTGAATATGTCTGCAACTTGTTCTTTGGTACTCACATATTCCAACCTCACTTCTTTGTTCTGTACCAATTCCCTCAAGAAATGATACTTTATTGCTATATGCTTGGTTTTGGTATGCATCACAGGATTCTTTGAAATGTTAATGGCACTGGTGTTGTCACAGTAGATAATAACTGGTTCTTTTACTTCTTCCTTCATTCCTAACAACAACTCCTTGAACCATATGATGTTTGAACAGTTCACTGCTGCAGCAACATATTTTGCCTCGGCTGTAGACTGAGAGATACAATTCTGTTTCTTGCTAGTCCAAGACACTAACCTCTTTCCGAGAAAGAAAGCTCCACCACTGGTGCTCTTCCTGTCATCAACACTTCCAGCCCAATCAACATCAGTGAATGTCTTCAAATCAAAGTTCCCACCTTTCTTATACCATAAACCATAGTCTTCAGTACCCTTAAGATATCTCAAAATTCTTTTGATTGCCATTAGGTGATTGTCTCTAGGATTAGCTGAAAATCTTGCAACAATACCAACTGCCAATGCAATATTGGGTCTGGTGTGAACAACATATTGCAATCTTCCAATCATGGATATGTAGTTTGTCTGATCTACCTCCTTTGAATCATCATCCTTAGACAATTTTGGTCTAGTACACATGGGTGTTCCAACTGGTTTGGAATCTTCCATTCCAAATCTCTTGAGTATCTCCTTGATATATTTTGATTGAGTAATGTAGATACCATCCTTCATTTGATGAACTTGTAATCCAACAAAGAATTTTATCTCACCAAACATAGACATCTCAAACTCTTTACTCATAGCTACAGAGAATGCTTTACATAAGTCATCATATCTAGTGAATAATATGTCATCAACAAATATCTTTGCTAACAATATTTTGTTCTGTGGTCCTTCTTTGATGTATAAGCTACTATTATCATTAGTTCTTTGAAATCCAATACTTACTAGGTAACCATGCAGTCTTTCATACCAGGCTCTGGGCGCTTGCTTCAGTCCATACAATGCTTTGTGTAGTTTGCAAACCATATTCCTTCTGCTAGAATCAACAAATCCTTCAGGTTGCTCAATGTAGACTTCTTCTAGGACTCCATTCAGAAATGCAGATTTTACATCCATTTGATATACTTTGTATCCTTTATGTGCAACATATGCCAGAAGAGTTCTGATTCTTTCAAGTCTTGCAACAAGAGCAAAAGTTTCTTTATAATCAATACCCTCTTCTTGAGCATATCCTTTACAAACTAGTCTGGCCTTGTTTCTAGAAACTTCACCATTTTCATTCATCTTATTTCTAAAAACCCGCTTGGTTCCAATCACATTCTTGTCCTTT
>MU223096.1:87209-104131 GCA_018584345.1 Thuja plicata | reverse complement strand
TTGTCTTTTCATCTTCTTCATCTGACTCATCCTTAATAGCAATATAAACCATTTCATCTTCATCTTCATCACTATCAGAATCTTTAGCAATATAACAAGACTTCTTACCTTTGTCCTTGTAGCTCTTGTAGTTCTTGAAATCTTTCTTGCCTTTGTACTTGTTGAAATTTTTCTCATCTTTGTCTTCCTTGTTTAGACACTTGGCAGCAATGTGACCAACCTCATTGCATGAAAAGAAAATCAATGACATTCTTCCTTTGTATTTTCCTTTGGCAGCTCTCCTTGCAAGTAATGCTTCAATGATATCTAGATCTTCATTACCAGATTCATCATCGCTATCACTTTCAATCTGTTTCCCTTTTGAGTATCTATCCTTCTTACCAAGGTTTAATTTAGCTTTGAATGCGGACTCAAAATTGCTAGAGTTAGGAGAATAATTGTCAAAGTTGTCCAACTCAAAAGTTGTAAGCCTTCCAACCAATGTATCCAGAGTTATATCCTTATTGCACCTCATCTCTTGAATAGCTGAAACTCTAATAGCATAGATAGGAAGTAAAGTTCTTAATACCTTTCTGACCACTGTTGTATCTTCAATTATTCCTCCTGCAGCTCTGATGGCATTCACAATCTTCTTGATTCTTTCACTGTATCTTGTAATGTCTTCTCCTTCTTTCATTTTCATCTGATCAAATTGTCCTCTGAGACTTTCTGCTTTGGCTCTCTTTACATTTGCATCTCCTCCATGAATATCCTGTAATTTCTTCCACATATCGTAGGCTATAGGGCAGTGAAGAAACTATATCAATCATCATTATGTTATGAAGCTTCTGTTCCATCATCTGTTCTACAGTCATGGCTGTTGTTGGCTCCAGATATTTGCTGTCCAAAAATTGCAAACCAACATCTCCAATAGTAGATAGATGTAGCCTCATAAGCTTTTGCCACGCATGGAAGTTGTCTTTGTTTAGCTTTGGGATCTCCCTTCTGTAAGACATCTTTGATCTTTAGCTTAGGCCTTGAAACCTTCTCTGAAAGCACTTGCAACTCTGATACCAATTGTTGGAAATGAGATGAGTAACTGAGAGGGGAGGGGTGAATCAGTTACTCCAAAACAAATCCCTTGTCCCTTAGATGTCTTAAACAATATAACGCTGTTACTCGGTCAATTAAGATATTCTTCTGTAACTCGGGTGTCAAAGCAATCTTTATAATATCCAATGCAATTATACTTTAGTGATTAAGTGCAAAAACATAAAGCATGAAACAAATAACATATACATAGGTGACACCAAGATTTAACGTGGAAACCCAATATGGGAAAAACCACCAATGTAACTAGTTACTATTTTTCACTCTTCTGAAGTGAGCCCTGTTAGGAACCTTGTTAAAGGTTACAAAACACACTGTTAGGTGTGACCCTGTTAGAGGATTTAAATCACACTGTGAGGAGTGGCCTTGTTAGAGGTCTTCAACACTTCGACATAGAAGTGCTACCTTCTGAGAGGATTTACAAAAAGACTGTTAAGTCTACTCTGTTAAGAGATTTGAGATCACTGCTACAATTATTAGAAAGTAACAATGAATTGACCTGTATGTGTAAGCAACTGTCTTTGCTGATTCAGATCTCTGTTCTGGTTATAACTGGATCCTTGTTGATCAATATTCTATTGCAGCTCTGAGTGTTCTGTACTCAATCAGAATCCCATCTGATTTCGCCTTCACTCTTCATATCACAGAATTCCACACTTCTTCTTGTCTTCTACTTTTCACACTCACTCTCTCTTTATTCAATCCAAACTTGACCTTTCATATATATGATAGGCCCTGCCAAGTCGGCTTGAATACACTTCTAAATAAATAATAAATCATAATTCAGTCGGCCTCATATAACCAATTAATTATAAAATGTAAACAACTGTTAGTCGGCTGACACTGAATAATCAACTCGGTTAATACTGTGTTTCTGTAATGCCCGACCATGACTGAAATGCCCGAGTGACTCGGTCAACACTGAACATCTTCAATACCCGACTGGTCTCGGTCAACACTGAAAAACTCTTTCCATTCACCAACTGTGCTCGGTCTCGATGTAGACATTTGTGTAACATCACTACATAAGTGTATATACATGTGTAACATCAATGACAATACATAATTGAATAATTTTCCTCAACAATCGGAACTTTCCATTGCCTTACTATAAATAGTAAGTTCACAACAATGACCCTCTAAACACCTCGCCAGACCATGAGGATCGCAATAATGACCTGGCACCATCCATTCAATGACCCTGCTAAAAATGGGGACATTACAAGGGGTCTGGGGGCGGCAGTCCCTAGTGGGTTCAAGGGGCAATGCTCGTTGCGGGGTCTTGGGACAGCGGGCAGTAGTCCCCACTGGGGTCAAGGGGCAATCCCTCTTGCTAGGTCTTTGGGGCAGCGCCCAAGGTGCGCTCCTTATCGCGATACACATTCACATTTTCCCTCCGCCAACAAGCACATTTTCCCTCTTGCGTGGCCTTTGGATTCTTCATTTTTGAAGCATTTTTCTCCCAAAATTGATGTCTTTGAACTCCCTTGGAAATGCAACATTTTTAATATTTTTGCATGCAAATCCACTTAAGACACTGTCGGTCAACACAGGACACGCAACCATCCCCAAGACAGTCGAGGGATGCCTAGGTGTCCCCTCATGCGTTCTGGGGATGCCGGCCTATCCAGACATCCTGATGGTGGGATGGTGGTGCTTGGGCAATGGTGTGGGGATGCCCCGTATCCGTCCCCCTGTCCTAGGAACACGGGGGTCTAGTGGTCAGGACGCGTTTCCGTGTTTCACTAGTTTTTTCTCTTTGGTCCTCAGAGAACATTGCTATTTATAGTAAGTTCTTGCATGCCATTGATATTTCTAAGTTTTTTCTCTTTGGTTTTCAGAGATTATTGCTATTTATAGTATGTGCTTGTGTCCATATCATTTATTATCTTTTATCTTTAGTTGGTTTTGATATGTTCAATTCTTCGTCTTTGGTGCCTTGGCAAGTTTCATTAAGGTGATGGAAATTATTAATATTTTCACTTAATTGTTTAAAAATGACTTTTTAATATCTAACTTAAGTGATAAATTAAAAATCATTTGGGGGCCTTTTTCAAGGTAACCTAATCTTTGAATATTGAAATTTGCTCTAATTTCTCCCTCCAAGTCAATATAATGAGATTTTGGCTCTCATTTTTGCATTCAGCTTGTGCACACATAACGAGATGTTGAAATGAACTTTGGAAGTTCTTAGTATAGTTGAGGACGAAAACCCTTTGCAACTTGACTGGTTTCAGTGGCGAGAGATCCACTCTAGTGTGACTTGGTATTTTCATTCAGGAAACACATTGATTTTCACCGAGCTAAGTTATCGGATCCTTCAGTTTAGCCCCCACTCTTGACTCAGGTGCGAGCGTGATCTTGATTTTGCCTAGATTCCAGCAAGGATTCCGACCGGGCATCTAGATTCCCTATGGTTTCTGCTATGCAGAACCCACAGGGAATCCAGGTGCCCAAAAACGAGCCCCACATGTCATTTTTAAATTTTTTATTTAATTTTCAGAAACATGCTGCAAGTCTCCAATAAGCTGCTGCAAGTCTCCAATAAGCCGCTGCAAGTGTTATGCTTACACTCTAAATGGCATGGGGCCTTTTAAGGGGTTGTTACTGATTATGTGCAGGTCGTTTTAGCTTTTTTTTTTGTTGGAACTTGGAATCATTATTGGAGCACTGTTGTGAGTGCCAAAAGTGATGGAAAGCAAATGTGTGAGTGGAAAACGGCTTTATAAGCCTCTTGGTAGTGCTCCAAAACATCATATTGGCATGTGAGGCGAAAAGCAAGAGCTGGAAGTTGTTAAGGTAAATGATTATGAGAAGTGACAGTTTGACATCTTAAAAAGCTGTTGTTTGATGGCTTTGCAATGCTTTGACATTTTTTTGGCCACATTTATTTTCTCAATCTTGACTGTGTCAATCAGTAGACACACTTGTGTGGTTTTCAAAGAAGGATAGAAAATGTTTAGGGTTCTCATGACTTACAGAAGCGTGGTGAGACATAGGAGGTTGTAGGGTTAATGTACAACTCCATTAAGACCAATATAACAAATCTCCAGGTATGTCACTGATTAGCGAATGGGATATGGGTAGCATATGTTAATGTTATGAACTAGAATAGCAGAGAAACAAAAGATTGTTAACAAAAAACATGCAAGAATAGATGACACAAAAAAACACTAATATTTATCCTACGAAAACCCTCCAAATTGAGGGGAAAAACCCAGCTATACAATAAATGATGCTTTATTGATAAAATAATAGAGATCTGTGTACAATGTTTCAAACTGAATCAGCAATCCACCTACTACACACAGAACCAGCAATATAATGCGTGTCTAACACCCAACCGATGCACAAGACAAAGAAATATATAGAAGATTTGACTCTTCATCTTCAAAACTAAAGACTCTTTACTTTCCAAGCACAAGTCTCTTCATTTCAAATGGATGTCTCTTCACATCTCCATGCAAGTCTTTTCAATTTCCAAATGCAAGACCCTTCGCATTTCTTGGACAAGTGATTCGCCTTCAGGAGAAAGATAACTCCCAATGCTATATAACATCAATAACATACCCAACTTGGAGTTATTCACCCATTTAAATCTTCTCTAGATGAAAATCTCTATTGTGTGTTTTTCCCATTGTCACCCATTATTATATGTTTGAAGTTTTGAACCAATATATATATATATATGTACCTGCGGAACCAGTACCTGCCCAATTTTTTTTTTGCCGAATCCAAGAATCGGAATCCGAACCCGAATCTGAATCAGAACCAGGATCGGCAACATAGTCACCAAGTTTGGTGATTTGGGGTTTCAAAAAAGAAAGATGATCTTTAAGGTATTTTTAGATGCAGGTTTATCTTCCAAGTTTTGAAGTTTTTGGTAGTGGTTTTGGACAGATTTGGGTTGTGCTTTTCAAGGGTTTGCAGGAGATTTTTTTGGCTTGGTTGTACCTTCCTTTATAGAGCGCAAATCTCTCATTTTCAGTGACTCAGCTTGGTGTAGTTGCAGAAAATTTGGGGGTATTGGATCAAAGAGGCCCAAGTATTGAAATTTGAGGCAACCACCTTCTATGAGTTTTTGGAGGGTTTCAGACAAGTCCGAATTTTCTAGATGAAACCACCTTTAAAGGTAGGCCGTCCAAGTTGTGGTCTCTGGTTTTAGAAGATTTGATTGATTTGGTTGTGTTTGGTGTTTGAAAATCTTTAACCTAGATGGCGTTGGGACCTATGTGAGGGTCTACTCATGTTGATACCAGTTTGGGAAGCAAGGAGTGAGTTTTTGAAGGGCTAGATGGCTTAGATCCAAGCGATTTACATTTTCAGGTCCTCTTTTCATTGCAGCAGATATTCTGAATAAGTTTTTCATATTTTGGGACAGATTTATTTAAGTGAGTAAAGTTGTTTCAGAATTCTGTTCATATTTATAATGTTTCTTATCTTTATATAACCCCATGTCGATTATACTAAAAGTAAACTATGGGTATTTTCTCCAAGTTATCCTATATGTGGACAGTTTTTTATGGACGGCACCCTTCAGTTCTCCCTCTGAGTACTAAGAAAATGTATCTTACTCATTGACCTGTTTAGGCATGCAAAAAACTTGAGCGCATTCACCTTTCAGACTGTGAGATTTATTCATCTTGCGAGCCTTGTTCAATGTGTTTTGGAGCTATTCAATTGACAAAATTTAAGGTACGACTTAAAACCAAAAAAATGGTGCTCCATGCATATCCTTGTACCAAAGATTTCTGTTTAGGCAATTTTTTCTGTATTCTATATCTACCCATGTTTCTGATTCCATTGACCAATATTTTGGTTTTCTGCATGCAGCGTTTGTTTTATGGTGCCAATGCAGAATCGGCAATTGCTGCTGGACTTGGGGCTCCAATTTCAAATGCCTTGAGGGGCACTGGTCTCTACCAGAAAACTAATATCGAAGTAGATAAAGCAAATGGTTGCCTTGCTGATATGGCTGAAAAAGTTTTTGAAGATACAAGGGCAAGAAAATAATATGTATCATCCTCAATTATTTGTTCGAGACACAAATTTGACACTTTGCCTTGTCGAGCATTCTTTGTCATGTTTCTTCATTCTTATTAGATACATACTGCTGTCTTCCATTGAGTTTGGAACTAGACAGCTGATTTTCCTTCAACATATCCTTTGAGTAGGTGCACCAAACAAGAATAGCTCTGGTTATATACTAATAGACTGCTGATATTATATACATTGCATTATAATATATGGAGCTTCCAATGCAATTAATTGCTTAATAAAGTGACATTTTTTTGGGGCCTTCCAAATAATAACCTCAATAGAAATTTGCACTACCTTAGAATACAATAACACTTCAGAAATTATATTCATTTCTGGGCCTTCTAATGCAATCACTTTCTTAAGCAATGAAAGTGGTAATGACAGTGATAATGAAGGCTCATTATCACTTTCTTAACCATTTGTTTGTCAACACCTATCTGTTCTCCCTCTTCAGTGTTGTTTGAAACAATCACCAAAGCAGATGATCTCTCCGGATATATTCTTCTGATTTTCTTGTCCTCATCTTTACTTTTCCCTTCCCCAACAGACATATCTGCCACATCTTCAATCCTTGCAACACTAGTATTCTTTGGAGTCTCAATAAGGCTTATACAATCTTCCCACTAGTACCACAGGACAACACAATTGTTAAAACATTTTTAGTCTCAACCTTTTCTATGTAGCAGAGAACGTCATTCTTAATATAGTCAATTTCCATAGTAGGAAACCAGCTCCACAAACTCATCCTATCCAAGAATAATGTAAATTGATCAAGTTCTGGATAATGCACATGTTTTTGAACTGATTTATTCAATCATACAGTTGGAGATTGTTTCTTCGACAATAGTTCATGTCTTCCTTCATTGCCAAGGCCCAATGTACACATAAAGAACTACTTAATGGTCTTGTAGATTATTTTTTTGATTTCCTTTTCAATGCTTGTGATGTAGCTTTAACCTCTTGTGAGCTTGAGTTGCATTCAACAACGCTTCGTGAATTGCATAAAATACATGCCAAAGACACGTATTTGTGTAGAATGGGGCTTTTGCAAACAAAAACTAATGCGAATAGCAAAATTGGACTATTGTGTGAGATGTTTTTTAGTTAGTCACACACATTGGTTAAACGTATTCATAGGCATGTAGGTTGTTATACACAAGAGATTGTAATTGCATTTCAAGAGGCATGTCTGCCATCCTATAATATTAATTCTTTTTCATGAAAGGAATCCAACTGTTGGCAAAATGTTTTGTAATGCATCTAGAGCTGCAGGTAGAGAGAAATACACCGTTTTTGAACTAATATTTAAGACCGTAGGTAGTATGCAAAGGAGAGCTTTCAAATATGGTGTCTGCTTTTGTTTTGCTTGATTACTTGGTTCATAGATAGAAGTTTGAAAATTTTATTGTTTCTGCTGATTTGCTTGTTATATTTTTAACAACTACCATACATCAAAGCCCTTGGTAAGTCCTTTCTTGGCTCTTGTTCAAATGATACTGCAAACAATACAAGTTAAAACATTCCCATTGAAAAAAAACGTTCTCATGGAAAGAAAAAACAATTTAAAACATTCCCATTGAAATTAGCTCTAGCATGCATATTATCCAAAATGATGGTTATAAATTATAGACATTAGAAACTATAGGAAAAAGTGATAAATTTATATTTGTCTTGCACAAATTAATAGGTAAGAGATGAGAGACAATGTATTGCTTTGTACCTCCAGTTGTACGTGCATTATAAAGAAAACAAACAATGACACTTCTTTCCCTTATTTTCAATGAGGCAATGACAACAATTTGAACAACAAAGTCCACAAAAGCTAAATCAAGAGAGGACTAAAAAGAATCAGCTATTTTATTTTTCACATTTAATGACTGTTAACTCAGCAACCCAGTTGATGCAGTCAAAGAAGGAGAAATCCCCAATGGAGATGTCCAACCTTGCAGCAAGAGTAAACACAACAAAATAACAAAGAACAACAAGCTTTGAACCAAAACAATAGCTTTATTCATCAAAATTTCTTCATACATGTTGGGCTGTAAGGCCTTCCTGGTTACAACCAAATGCAAAGAAACTCAACTCAGAACTAACTTCCGATCTGCTACATCTCAGATTAATCATCCCTCTGGATGCTACCCTCTCCTAAGATCTCCCTTTTACAATCACAATCCCTAAATTTATACGTGCAGGCACCAATAGGTCGACATTCAAGTTATTTCATAACCCAAGATAAACATTTTAGACCAGGCCGGCCTAGTCCCTAATTAAATACCACATTTAATTATCTCACAAGGATCGATCCAACACCCAAGTCAACCACACATAGATCCTCTCAGGAAATCACACCATTAAGCTCCAACAATCGGAAACACCGATCACAAACTCCAACAATCAACCGGTAAACTCACAGAACCAGTGTCATGAAGAACACCACCAAACTGAAAGAGAATCAACAGGATCTCTCAAACCACGCCACCTCAAGAAGCGCGATCATAGAATTTGATTCTACGAACAATAATGAACAAACCCTTTTCATTGCTCCTGCCAAACATCTCCACGGCTCGACCGATCACAAAATCTCATAAAACTGCCTGGAACCAGAAACTTCTTCTTGAACCCAGTCACAGAATCCATCATAACTCAAGTGCGGTAACGCCAAACGAGTTGCGATCATTGGACAAGCTTCCTAATGGCCCCATGATCACCATATCACGACCGCACCCACAGAAGATCAACATAAATCCACCGAGACAACAATCACCCAACCGGTGACCAAGAACAAAAAACAAACAAAAAATTGGCAACAGAGATACACCAGTTAAACAAATGTTTTTGGATGATGCAAGATTACCAAGGACCCAAGATGCTCCTGCATCAGACACCTAGGGTACAAAAAGATTTTCCATGAGAACAACTCATGAAAATCTGAAAGAAGCGGACAGTAATCCCATACTTATTCTTCCTCCACAAATCCTCCTCATCTGCAACCTGCACTGCCTTCCTCCTGTCATCAACCAGGTCTAGCAAATGACTCAGATCCAGCTCACCATCAAATCCAACCTTAGGCTCACTCCTCAGGTCTTCTCTCAACTCATACCTTCTACAAAGACTCAAATTCTTCACCTCTTTCTCCTTATCCATCGAAGGAATCAAGCTACACCTCTTACCATCCTTCCTAATAGTAATTATGTTCTATCTACGGTTATGAACAACCTCTCTGTCATACTGCCAAAGTCTACCAAGTAAAACATGACATGCACTCATAACCATTATGTCACATAATACTGCATCTTTATAAGAACCAATGAAAAAATTCACCATGCACTGTTCCCTTACTTCTACCACCTGATCACCATGCAACCAGCCACTCCTATAAGGACTAGGATGCCTAAGTCTTCTCAAACCAAGCTTCTGCACCATCTCCTTAGAAACTAAGTTGTAAGTGCTACCACTATCCACTATCACCTTACAACACTTACCCCCAACCTTGCATCTGGTCTTGAATAAACTCTTCTGCTGACAAGGTTCTGCCTCCTTATTCACCTTCAACTTTCGGAGCATAATAGCTTCCCCAGTTTCAGGAGCATTGTCAGATTTATTAGCAGATGGTGTAATGTCCCCACCTCTGATGTTTAAACTTTACTAGCTCCTTGATGAACAAACCTTCATAGATGACTAATCTCTGCCTTAATTCCGTACTAGGAATTATATTGTTCAACTTTGAAGGTCTGCTGATGCAAGTTATTGTTTCCAAGGGGGATGTCTTCAATTTCTAGTACTAATGTATGGTCCTTGAGGAGGGCTTCTTATCTTGGGATACTTTTTTTGGAAGTATTTGTGTTTAATGCTTTTATATCTAAGACTTCCTCCTTATTGGTTATTGTCGGCTGTAATGAATCAGTATTTGGATGCTTGTCTATCTTCAACCAATATATAAACTAATTTAGATTGCCTTTCCTCCTGATCTGATTTGGAGGAGAAAAATAATAGTCTCCAGTCTTATGATTTGATGTTCTTGTATATTGCTGAAGTTTTCATCGTGTTTTGCTAATGGCAGATTGGTCTAAGTTGCTTCTAAAATTGCTACTGGCTGTATATATTGACTGTTATCTTTCTCAATATTTTGGTGGTACTGTTGGTAGTAAATCTTTATGTTTGATTTGCTTGTGGTTGTCGACTGGCAGTTATAATGGTTCAATACAACGCCGTTCAATGGTAAAAAGGGAGGGATGGAACTTAAATAAACCGCAGACTTAATCCTAATCCTAATGCTAATGTTCTTGCTGACTGAGCTAATCCTTTTCAATGCAAACTGGATGATTTCTATCCCTGAGAGATTTCTCTCTTCACTGCTATTTTCGTTGCTTCTCTCTACGGCTTGTCATGGGTTATATGTATACAACATCATGTTTATGTATGACATAATCCCATGATGTCTGCCCCCCCTTTTGTATCTTCCGTCTCTGATTTTATATTGATTGAAGAGGCATATGTTGGAAGGTTGCAATTGTACCTCTTCCAGTACTAATCAATATTGTTTTATTAATCGTTGTGCTAATCAATATTGTTTTATTAATCGTTGTGCTACTCTTAAAACTTTACTATCAATATTTGTTAATGAAGTCGCTAGCCATCTTATAGACTCCAATTCCATTGCTTATGTAGCCATTATCGACCATTTGGGGTGAGATATATTCATCGATAATACTATATATGTGAAATATATATAGTTAATATAATTATTTACTTTTTATTATATAATTATTATATGATATCAAATATATTATTATATTTAAATATTATATAAATAATAATATTATATTATATTAAGGATAGAGTACTAGTATACTATTAAATTTTTCTTTTAATATTATACTTTTATTCTCTTATTATATTCATTTATTAATAATATTATATATAATATTATTAATAATATATTCTTTCGTTATTATAATAATAATTTAAATAATGTATTATTTAATTAGTTTAATCAATGTAATTATAATTATATTTATTTTCCATTAATTAATTATTTAATCGTATATTTTAATTCTTATTAAATTCCATTCTGGAAGGGGACATTACAAATGGTTCACCTTCTTCACTCATACAAGCAACTCTTTTGTCTTCCTTACACTGAAAAGCCCTGTGTCTTTTCAAGCCACACTTAAAGCAAGTACCTTTGAACTCTTTACCACCATTAACTTCCTTAGGTGCAACCGGTTTAGGTTCTACCTCAGCTAGTTGCTTGCCCTTATCACCACCAACGGTTTGCTTCTCCCTTCCTCTAGAGTTATTTTGTTGTTTCCTATTCAACTTGTCTTCTGCCTTCAGGGCATACTGATAAGCCTCCTCAACTGATCCAATCTTTAGCATACGCATCTCATCCTGAGTTTTAAACTTCAAACCATTCACATACCTAGCCACCTTCTCCTTGGAAAGTTCTCTGTGACCAGATCTAATGGTTACTTTGTAAAATTATTCAGTACAATCCTTCACATTCAGATCTTCCTACTTCAGGTTCTGCAACCTTTTGAACAACTCCAATTCATAGTCCTCAGGTATGAATTTTCCTTTCATTTTTGCGACCATCAGCCTCCACCGAGTGATCTTCATTTCACCTTCTTCCTCTCTATCCTTCTGCAATTCTTTCCACTTCAAAGTTGCATGACCTTTCAACTTTGTTTGTGCCAACCTTATTGTCCAAGGATCTTGGATGTCTTCTAACTCAAAGTAATCTTCCAACTCACCTATCCAATCAATCAGATCGTCTGGACTCAATGTACCTGAGAAGTTAGATACTTCCAACCTATAACCAACACCAAGCCTTTCTATAGGTCTCAACAACCGGCCAGATCCATCACTCCCAACAGACCTAGCAACATCTGCAGCTCCAAATCCCTCTCCAGCTTCCTCAAAACCATCATCAGATCCAAGATTCCTGCGCAATCCAGCAACAACGGTCCTGATCCCTTCCATGATGTCATTCCTTAAACCGGTCATCTCATTCCTAATCTCAGCTCAGAGATCTTCCTTCATCTGCTCCATCAACCTAGGGTTTATTCTCAGTGGCATCCTTCTAGATCTTAGGTGTAACTGCCTGAAATTGACGATCTAATTCACCAAAGCTGATACCATAACCTTTGCAAAACCCTAGTTCTAAAAAACAATTCAACCACAACAACAAATCGTCTTCCTGGCCACCTTGTGCAAAATCCTTCGCTAATGCTAGTCGGATTCGATCTCTTCCACCTCACAACAACACCATAGGAACACCACAAGTCCAGAACTTGAGATTGAAGCTACCACAAGATCCAAAACCTTTTCTCTGATACCACCCGATGTAGTCAAGGAGGAGAAATCCCCAATGGAGATGTCCAACCTTGCAACAAAAGTCAACACAATGGAAATAACAAAGAACAACAAGCTTTGAACCAAAACAATAGCCTTATTCACTAGAATTTCTTCATACATGTTGGGCTATAAGGCCTTCTCGATTATGACCAAATACAAAGAAAATCAACTTAGATCTACCTTTGGATCTGCTACATCTCAGAACTATCATCCCTTTGGATGTTACCCTCTCCTAAGATCCCCCTCTTACAATCTAAAGCCCTAAATTTATACACAACCACCAATAGGTTGACATTCAAGTTATTACATAACCCTAGACAAACATTTTAGACCAGGTCGACCTAATCCCTAATTAAATACAACATTTAATTATTTCACAAGGATAGATCCAACACCCAAGTCGATCACACATAGATCCTTCTAGGAAATCACACCATTCAGCTCCAACGGTCGGAAACATCAATCCCAACCTCCAACAGTCAACTGGTAAACTCACAGAACGAGTGTCATGAAGAACAACAACAAACTGAAAGAGAATCAACAAGATCTCTCAAACCACGTCACCTTGAGAAGTGCGATCATAGAATTCAATTCTATGAACAATAATGAACAAACCCTTTTCATAGCTCCTGCCAAACATCTCGACGACTCGATCGATCACAGAATCTTAGAAAACAGTATGTAACCAAAAACTTCTTGAACCTAGTCACATAATCCATCATAACTCAAGCGTGGTAAATCCAAACGAGTTGCAATCATAGGACAAGCTTCCTAATGACCCCATGAACACCATATCACGACGACACCCACAAAATATCAACAAGACTCCACTGAGACAAAAATCACCCAACCGGTGACCAAGAACAAAAAACAAACACAAAACTAGCAACAAAGATCCACCAGTTAAGTAAATGTTTTTGGATGATGCAAGATTACCAAGAACCCAAGATACTCCTGCATCACCAATGGATTACGACTTCCCTCTTATACCACTGTGGACATCATTTAGTTACCATTTGTAGCTATGTCAAAACATTGAAGTTTTTTCTTTATAAGATATGGCCACTGTACCTTTTGCACTTTTAGGCACTATAAGTTGCTTGCCCACTGATGATTGTTTCATTCAAAGGTTGCCATCCTTGATGTCTCTGGAATATGGAATGTCCTTTTTCCTTGTGTGTTCTATCCTTGACATGTTGTACTTGAACATTTCATTGTGAAAATGCTTCATTGAGTCCACAATGTCGTGGCTACTCCTGAAACTTTTGTTGCTTTGAACTAGAAGGTTTCACACCTGAAGTGGCATGCCCCTTCAATAGTTTGCTGCTCAAACATTAATGAACTAAAAGGTTTCATGCAAAGAAAACATGTCCCTTTAATAGCCCATAGTATTTATAAACTATAGTTGTCCTTTTACTTGATCTGCATCTCTATTGGCACGCTGGGCTCAACCCTCGTGGGAGCCACATTTACCCCACATACTATTCAACCACCTGCTTCTACACATTGCACAAACAACTAGAAATAATAATGCATTTTGGCTTTAAATTGTGCATGGTTATGTGGGTAAATATGCATGAAGAATGATCAATGATTGCTTAGAACATAGTTCTAATATATTGCTTTTGATATTTTTTAGGATACAAGATAACTAGGCAGCAAATACCAAAGGAGCCTACAAGGAAAAGTGGAAGATCAGAAGCCCCTTCCACACAAGTCATTCATTCAGGCCATGACTGGCCCCTCTTCATCCATATTTTCTTTTTTCTTCACTAGTACATATATTCATACATTGTTTGAATTCAAGATGCAATGAATTATTTCTAGCTAGTTTCATGACTTGTGTGAAGCATGTAAACGATACTTTGATGAATACAATATTACATTTCAGAAAATATTTCTTGAATATTCTTTCTATGTTGTGTTCTTTTCTTCATTAAATGTAATAATTAATTTCATGAATTAATTTCAAAGTTATTGTATTTGATATCAAAAGCACATGACGTAGAACATAAATCAAATTGTGCTTCTTTTGATTTGAAACACAATGGCTCTACTTGATTGAGCATGTAGGTGAAAATTTGGTAACATTTACATAAGAAAAACACGTACGAGTTTTGTAAAACTATGGACATGGTGCATTTAAGGCCATTATGAACGTTGCCCAATGGAACCCGTATGTGTTCTATTGAGGTAAATATCATTCCCAACGGCCTAAAAAACCAAATAGTTTTTCATAACTCGTGCTGGTTATGAATAATTTTAGTTCTTCATAACTTGTGTGAAGCATGTAAGCGATACTTTGATGAATACAATATTACATTTCAGAAAATATTTCTTGAATATTCTTTCTATGTTGTGTTCTTTTCTTCATTAAATGTAATAATTAATTTCAAAGTTATTGTATTTGATATCAAAAGCACATGACATAGAACATAAATCAAATTGTGCTTCTTTTGATTTGAAACACAATGGCTCTACTTGATTGAGCATGTAGGTGAAAATTTGGTAACATTTACATAAGAAAAACACGTACGAGTTTTGTATAACTATGGACATGGTGCATTTAAGGCCATTATGAACGTTGCCCAATGGAACCCGTATGTGTTCTATTGAGGTAAATATCATTCCCAACGGCCTAAAAAACCAAATAGTTTTTCATAACTCGTGCTGGTTATGAATAATTTTAGTTCTTCATGACCTGTACGGGTTATGAAGAGCTTTTAGTATTTTTTAATTGGCTCGGTTTATGCTTGGCTTCCTCGAGCCAATTGATTTCAAATTTTGAATAAAACGCATGGGTTTTGTGAAAATTTAAGTTTTTTTCATCATGTGGCCACTTTTTTGACCAACATCTTGGTGCACTTACCCATGATGACTTTTTAGAAATGATGGTTAATAATAGTATATGTAAATTAAGGGAACAAGAAGAGAAGGGAAAATAAGTTAATTTAATCTCGGGTGAAGAAATTAGGACATTAACTAGTTAGTGTCAATTAAAACAAAAATATATGTTATGAAGATTCACAAGCATTGACCAAAACCCATCCCCCTTAAGGTTTAGAAGTGGGAGAGTTGTTGTAGAAGCATTACAAAAATAAAATGAAGAGAAGAAATAGTAGAAAAAAGAGCGAAAAGAAGAAAGAAAATAGAAAGATGTCTGCAAAAGTGGAGAGAAATTCTAGGCAATGAGGAATTTGATATTAAATTTGAGAGAGACAAAGACAACGAAACGAAGCCTAAGAGCAACACAAAGAAAGAAACAAATCAAACCACACCTAAACTTGAGAGGAAACCGGAACTGAATCTTGAAATGACACAAGATAGTGATTTGAGACAAAAATCAAACATCATGGAATCAACAATTAGAATCCCAATCTAAAACATATACCATTGAAGCTGTGAAGCATGTAATACTTTTGGAATCAATATGAGATAAATTGGGAAAAAAAACAAGGGTAGATTACTAGATTTTGTCAGATCCCTGAGAAAAGAAGAAATGAAATGGTATATGAAAAACTACCCACAACATGCAACCACTTGGGATGAAGTAATTAAAGAATTCTTTGCTAGGTTCACAACTCTGAAGATACTAATCGAAAGTGTAAGCAAGATCAAAAACTTAATACAGGGAGAAATTGAACTGGTAAAGAGCTATGACAAAAGATTTAAATATGTTTGTAGAAAATTGGAAGAACCTCTAATAGAGAAGAAAAAGATAGAGTGGTTCATTTATTGATTACAAAAAGACACTAGAGCAAGATTGGATGGACGAAATTTTGACAAATACATAGACTTAATAGCTATAACATACTAGATTGAATGCCAACCATGGAGATGTTAATCTCTAAGTTCTGTTGATGATTAGTGCCCAACACTTAGCCATTTCATTAGGCAATTTTAGTTGGCTATCACTGTTGCCGAGCTAAAACTATGCAAGGCCGAGCAACATTGTCAAGCAGTTTTCAGTTTGCCTAGTTACATTGCCGAGCCGAGTAGAGTCAGAGATGTTAAGTGTCGAGCGACAGACAGTCAAGTGCCGAGCATAACAATTTTTTGTATACTTGTCAGGAATGATATAAAATTCAAGGATAAGTGATCCGACCGACTTGTATAAGTTTTTGGGCCGACATTGTGTGCATTTAATATTCTCATACGGAGTTAATTATGCATTTAATTGTTTTATCCTATGCATGACTCATTGTAAGCATTAATTGGTTTTACCTTCAAGGCATGGATATCAGATCTTGATCGTTGATCTAGATCTCACTGTCAGATCTGTACAGATATATTAGATTGCTTCGAAACCCTATTTTGTAGAATTCAAGAAGAGAATGAGATTAAGGACTAGGATTCCTAAGTCACTAGTGGAGAAACACTATGAGGAAATATGTTTTCTAGTTGACACAGATAACACTTATATCAAGGCAGTAACT
>MU223096.1:63341-74874 GCA_018584345.1 Thuja plicata | reverse complement strand
GGTCCAGGGTCCGAATCCGGCAACGCAGATCCAGACGAACCCACAGGTCCAGATCTGGACCCTGCCCGGATCCAGCACGGACTAGGGGGTGAATCCGGATCTGGTTCGGACCCGGACCCGGACCTGGATCCAAGGTCCCGGGTCCGAATCCGACAACTTAGCTTGTACGGGAAGAGAACTGATATCCTGCACTTTTTGTGCATCCAACCTTTCAATTATTAATTTTAATGATTCAAATAAATGATAACTAAAAATTTATTAACAAGTCTCACATGTACTAATAGCCAATCATTTTTTAGCTTTTTTGTTTCATAATTGGTTCATTTGCACACCACTACTGAGACATTTATGCAGACTACTAAGACATTTCTTCATAAGTACTTGCAATTTGAGTGTACACTTATTGGGCATCTTTAAGTAGATATTAGGCAACACTCTGAAATGCCCTCTTTTTGACTATCTTTAAGTAGGTATTAGGCGACACTTTGAAATGCCTTCTTTTTAACCGTTTGATGTTAATGTTTTCTCAAAAAGTATTTTTAAATTGCTAACTTGTATTCAAAGACAACAAAAAAAATCTTGAAATCTGATGCATAATTTAGACTCTATACGTGTGAAAATTATAGCTATAACAACTATTGATACACTTCCCATGGGGAAGGGTGAAATTATTGTCTTTCTAAAACCATTTTCAGGGGAGCCATGATTTCACCTGCCATAATACCATTTTAAGGAATACGGTGTGTTTAGTTATTGCAGATAAAGTTGATTTTTCGTTCTGATTTGATTTGAGGTTGTTTAGTTACATTACATCCTCATGACTGTGGGTTAAAAATTTAAATCCAGAGCCTTTCTAGATTAAAATCAGAAAGGTTCTTTCAGGCTTTCAGCAACTTTCGAAAAATTAGGATGGATGAAGGAAAGCGTGAGCTCCAAGTGTATAGTGAATAACGGACAAAACATGATTTTTTATAACGTTCTTGATGCTATGGATGCATTCACAGGGTTTAGATTTTAGGGATACAGGGTTTCGGTTACTTCAAAATTCAAATAGTAGCTGTTCTTCTTCTCTGAATTGTTTTGAGGTTGTTTCTCTGGGAAGAAACCTACAGTTGCGTGGTTATTTTTTGTGATAGAGTAAATTACCATCATCTAGAAAAATGAAATGCTTATTATTTTTGATCTCTAGATACTCAGGTTTACAAAACCTCGGTACCGATTCCCATTACAATCTTCACAAATCACAATAATTGTTTGGTATTTGTCTTCTTATTGACCTTTTGATACGGTCACTCAATTAGGTATGACGAACCTTGTATGCAGGGATGAGATTAGTGAGTTTTTACAATTTGGAAGCCAGAGATGATTTTGCCTGTAGTTATGTCTACTGGGTTCACCTGGCCTCCAACGACTAGTATGTATCTTTTGCTGCAATATTTCTCTGTAGTGAAGCTTTGAGCAAGTGCTTCCCAATAATTGTGGATTAGTGTAAGCATCTTAATTCACATCTTATGTGACACAAAACCGAGTAGCAGCATGTACTGTAAATTGTTTTTCAAATTATAAGGGGAAGCTTCTTTTGACCTAGAATCTAAGGATTTTGGAGAATGTATGCAGTACAAACAAACTTAATTAAAAAAATTCAATTTGTTTTCTCAATCTGGAGGACAAGGTGATTTAGCACATCTGCACTAGATGAGGACTCTAACCTAACACAAATAATTGATGTTTATAGTTTTCAAGTAAATGTGGAGATTGAGAATCATAAACAGAGCAAGATTCAATTTATTGAACATAAACACAAACTGCAAATTAAATGCAAAGGGTTGTGTACGAAACCAGAATATACAAATATTATATATTTACATTATAAAATTATAAATATATTGTAATCATATATAATATATGAATATTATGTGTTCTATAAATATGTTATATGTAATTATAATATATTCATTTATTATAATACTATAAAATATATTTTAAAATTATATATTTATATTAATATATGAATTTGTACCCAAGAATTTTTGTACTGACATATCCAATCCTTAAACTTTTAATTGTTTTCGTATTCGAAGTGGCAAATTTGGATTTCATCTACCTATTGATTTTTTCCAAAATTTTCCTAAATTGATTGCTAAAATTGTCCTTGTACCTCATAGTCATCCAATCCTCCATCATTATCCTTGAATGAAACAAAAGAAATGAATCCAGAGATAAAATTCTCTATTGAAAACAATTTATTCTTTTGTTTAGTAAATAATGGATGAAGCTTCATTTAGAGTTCTCACGAGAAAAGAATACTATCTTTTCGATAGAGAAATATTTGCTTCCTTTTTTTAACTTTTTTTTGAACCTCTATTTGCTTAAATTTTCCAACAATATTAATAAAATGGAAGGACATCACATCCATCGTGTATTTTTCCCTAGGATGCCGGTTCGGGTTTGGGTTCAGGTTCAAGTTTGAGTACGAAGGACCGGTTCGCCAGTACGGCAAAATTTTGAAAAGGGGTTTGGGTTCGGGTTCGTTTTTACAAAAACATGTAAAAATTATATATACATATATACATATCTATGCAGCCTAGAAGCATGAGTTAAGATTAGAATGTCGCATAGTATCATAAAAATAACAAAAGCTTTAAAACACCATAAACATGTAATCATAGCATCACGAATCATGATCATACCATCATAGCATCATATACTTTGAGTTCAACATCAAAGATTCAAAACATTAAAATGTCAAATGATAAATCATAACATCAAGTTCAAGTATCATTGTTTCAAGTTCAACTAATGGATTAATAATTAATTGATATTCTTCTTCTCCATCATCATCATCTTCTATATGGATCCTAATAAGACTCAAAGGTTAATTTTTCCCCACTTTTACCGGCACAGTTTCCACCCCATATTACTAAATTGGGGTTTGGGGGCAAAGCCCCCAAGACGGGGTCAAGAGGCAGTGCCCTATGATCCCATCATGCTACAGAGTGTTCTCAATACTCTATCATGTTGGCCCCTAGTATTGGTCACGATGGATGCCTAGCATCCAACATCTCTTGTGTCTCCACACAAGGCCACCGTTGGGAAATGAAGCACCAAAAAAACTCTCCTTAGCATTCCACTTGCATGAAGGCAAGAATGCATTTTTCCACCTATGCTATGATGGGATCATGGCCAATGTCCAGGTCTTGCACAATATCCCGGTCTTGCACAATGTCCTCTATTGTGTGCGCATGGAGGTAGCCGTCCCCCTTATTTGGCGCATGTACAACTAAATCGTGCCTATAGGATCCTTGGGGTTCGGTCTGCACAACTGTAAAATAACCTCTTCCTTGTTACTGGATGCAGATTCCTCTCCCCTTGTAGGTGTGTTTGGTGACTTCGTAGCCTCAACAAGTGCTTATGTGGCCATAGGTACAATAGGCTTTGCTACGAATTGTGCCACCTCCTAAGAAAGTGTCAACTCGGGAAATGGAGGTGTTGGCTGCTTACCCTGTTGAGTGTCTACTGTTGGAGCAATTTTTGTCTCGTACATCCTTGCATTTACTTGCCTCCTAACAGTCTCTAAAAGTAGGCCGAGAGACTCGATTGGAGGGGCATCTGGCATTACCCTTGTCATGCCCAGCCAACTATTGATTATCTCCTCTAGATCCTCCCCTGGAAGTGTGCTTTTGGTTGGAAGTATAGCATCAACCACAAGAGCTACCGAAAGTATGCTCACAGTGGAAGTGCAAGTGCAAAAGGTGGAGGTGGTGCTTCCATGGATGAAACCACGAGTGGTGGGATGACAATTGAAGGTGTCGGGATAGGCATTGTTGGAAGGGGTGCCAAGATAGACACCACTGACAGAGGTGTTTCCTTCACTAGAAAGTGCTCCACGCCGCCCTCTGAACATGCCTAAACAGCTAATGGGACACACTTTCCACTCTCACCCGAGGCAAAAGACAACTCAATCGCCTCTCCTTTGCCACTACTCTCAGTGTCCTATGGTATAGGACTAAATCTGCCAAGCAAGATGTCATACAAGTTTAGGTTATTCCATAATTTGGATTTTTTGGGGACTGTCCTCTGGAAATTAGTTCTAATTAGAATTTTCCAGGCCTCATTCGCTTCTGTTGCTTTTATAATCCATTTAGAGGCAAGGGCTACACCTTTCAATTTAAGGTCTCTCAAACCTAAACTACCCTCTTGCTTAGAAAGACAACACCAATCCCATCTTACAACATGCCTCCTTCTTTCCCCGTCACCATCAGACCGCAAAAATTGTTTGATAATTTTTTTCACTTTATCACTTTGATATGATGCAAAGAACCACATAGAGGCATAATAAATTGTATAGGATGATAAATTTTCTTGGCATACTTGCAATCTACCAACAAGGGACAAGAAATTCCTGTTCCAATTGTTCAATTTTCTCTCAATCTTTGAAAACATCCACTACCACATGTTGGGTAAGGGTGACATAGAAAATGGGATACCGAAGTATCTGACAATCTTATTTGGCACTCCCCATTGCCAAAAAAATGTAGGAATCCACTTTGGGGGAGAGTTCTCTCATGTTAACAACAGTCTTATTTTGAGACAATTTAGCCCCGGAGGCAATACAAAACAACTCTAATCTCTTCATTAAATTAATCATGTTATCCTTTTCAAGAGAAGGAAATAACGCAGTGTCATCGGCAAACTGCATATTGATCAGATTTGATTGATCGATATGTGATAGGCCCTTGACTGTAGGTTGCATCTTAATATCTCTAAGGGTATAATGCAGACCTAAAGATGCAATGACAAATAGGGCAGGGGCCAAAGGGCACCCCTGTCTTATTGATCTCCCCAAGAAAAATGAATCTATTAGTTAACCATTAATATCAACCTAAGCATTGACATCCTTAAACAACACCTTTACCATTTGATAGAAGGATGATGGGAAATCCATAGCTTCTAGAATAGTAAAAACAAATGACCATTGAACATGGTCATAAGCTTTCTCAAAGTCAAGTAGTAGGATTCCAACATTTTGTTTACTATGTCTCCCCCAGTTGAGACCTTTCCAACTTGTAATAAGATTTTCTAATATATATCTCCCTTTGTTAAAACTTGTTTGGGTTATACAAATGATCTTTGGTAGAATTTCTGTCAATCTTCTTGCTAATGTTTTAGCAAAGATTTGTATGGTACATTCAATGGTGTGATTAGTCTCCAATTGCTCATGTTGCCTTTGTCACCCTCTATAGGGAGGAGCTTAATCACTCCCTTCTTAATGTTCTCACCCAAAAGAACCACTCTCAACTACCTCTTTGTACACTTCAAGTAGGTCTTCCACCACCCAGTCCATATTGGCTCTGTGAAATTCAATAGGAAGTACATCTGCACCCAGAGATATCCCCTTTTTGAATGATAGAGTCGATTGACTTATTTCATCTTTGGTAATTTCTCTACCTAAAGCATTAGCCAATCTCTGGAGTAACTTTTTTGGAATGATCCTCCTACAAAACTCTTGGCGTCTTTACATTCAATATTTTTTGTCCTCTGCAGTAAACAATTGGCTGTAAATCTTATGAAATACCATTTTGATTTCTTCATGAGAACGACACCACTTATCCTCAGCATGGATAGGACTAATAGATTCTCTTGCAAATTTGGCTTCAAGGATATTAAAGAAGTACTTAGTACCTTTATCACCTTCCTTTAACCAATTAATTTTAGCTCTAATTCTTGCCCCTTGTGCCTTCTTTGTTTACAATTTTCTAAGATTATGTTGAGCCCATTTAATGTTATCAATGAGCACATCATCATTGGGTTCATTTTGTAGTTCTTTCTCATTGATTAGTAATTTTTCATGAAGAAATGCTTCAATTTTCCTTCCCCTTATAGCATTTTTTTTGCCCACATTCCTCAAAAACCTTTGCAAATTGTTAGTAAGAGTCTTTCAGTATGATCTAGCTCCATTTGATCTGTACAAGCCTCTAGTAATATACTTGACAGTCCTGATTCCCTCTATACGCAGTCTTGCTGCTCTAGATGGTTTGTGTTCAATTTGAATAGCCCTTCGTTCTTCATAATAGGTTTAGGATTTGCATTATTGAAAATGATTTTTGCTTTTATAGGGTGATGATTAGATAGAGCCTTAGGTTCAACCATCACACTGTTTTCATTGTGGTTTGTTTGAAAACAAAACATGTTTTTATCAGCATAAAACCTATCTAATCTGTAGTACACCCTTCTCCCGGAACCCTGGTTGTATCACCATGTGAACCATATATTCTTGCTTTGTTTCTTTTGCCCTTCTAGTTGGTTGAATAGGTTTTTCATTTAGAAGAATTCATTATTCTTCCAACTCCAAGGATTGCCACCGGTTTTATCCTCTTTGGTTTTTGTCATATTGAAGTCACTAGCCATGATCCATGGGATACATGGCAGTGAGTTTGTCATCCAGTTCCACATTTCTATTCTTTCCTTAGCCTCATTTGGAGCATAGACTGCACACACTCCAAATTTCATCTCATCTTTTTCAATCTATTGCATGGGGAGTGTCCTGACCTCGTAATCCATTTTTCCCATTTGTTACCAACAAGTATTGCAATTCCACCCTTTCCTCTCTCATGTTCGGTACGGATTGCAACTGAATCTTTCCATACGAATCTCAAATTGTTACTTAAGTGGAAGCCTACAACCTTCACGTTTTGAATGAGCAAGAAATCAAGGTTCTTGTTTTCATTGCAGAGTTCCTTTACAACATACTTTCCATTAGGGATTCCAATCCCCTAACATTCCAACTAATACAACTAATCATGAAGATAGTTCAGGGTTTTTCCCACTCTTATATAACGTTTCAAAACAGTCTAGAAGACTTTTTTTCCCCTTTTTTACCACTTTTCATAGTACTGTTAGTTCTAATAATTTTTCTTTTCCTCTTGACAATAAACTCTAAATTATTATTATCATCTTTCTTTGCACCATTAGAATCCTTAAACAGCGTGTTAAAGAAATTGAGGGATAGTGTATCACTATTTGGTTCACAGTCAAATGCTATTTGAATCAACAGATGAATTATAGTCAGGCACTTCAGAGTAACTTTTTGATGCACCTTCTTCATTATTAGAATCTATGACCATGTCTCCTTCATTTGCGGAGTCAACATTTTCATAATATTTTCCTTGATTATCCATAATTTGTTCAACCTCTACTTGAAGGACATCCTGCTTGTCATGTGCTATACCATCACAGCCTATGGCCTTTGTTGTATCGGTAGGGTCAGGGTGAATGCTGTTATTTCTCCTGAGTATATGTTGTCCACCTGTCCAAAACAAGTTCCTAGGCATTCTTTTTATGGTTTGGATTATCCTTACCTCTGTCACAGTTTTTGAGATTTTCAGGTGTCAACAACTTTTCATTCGATAATTTTTTCTCATAATCTTCAACATAAATCAGGGTTTCATCGTTCTTTTCATTAGATAATTTTTTGTCATTATCTTCAACATGAATTGGGGTTTAGTTTCTCTCATCTTCTTTATAAGAAGATATATTGTCCACATTCCCATTGTTAGACTTGTTCTCAACCCTATTCATTTGGAAGGAATTGTTTTCTTTTTCTTGTATTTGAGGCTGTAAAAACTGATTCTTTAGGTTTAGGGTTGCTTTTATTAATAAACAGCAGGGGACAATCTTTCTTAACATGCACATCATTTTTACACCTGAAATAGGAATTTAAACTCCCCAATGCTTCTATTCCACAATTATAGACCTTATCTTTTAACGGTATTTCAAGAATATCAGGGATTTCAATACCCTCATTAAATGAGATAAGGACCCTAGCATGCAAATAAGGCAGAGAAACACGTGATTCTTCCACTTGAAGAATCTTTCCAATTGGTAAAAGTAGTTTTGGAATAAAAGCCCAATATTGAACGGGGATGTTTTTTACTAGATCCACCTGGGTTTTCTCATAGTTTTTGACAAAAATCACAAATGACCCTTTTTGCATCATTCTACAAAAAGAAACAAAACCCCCATTTTCTTTTCCCCTACATTATTGAGCCATTCATCAAAAAATCTTCTAGCCGGCAAGTTATTAGGGTCTAAACAAACAAGAAAGAGAGCCATATTTCTCAGTCTCTCCTCTTCTCTGTCAAGGGCTTTTAACATTACCTCATTAGGAGAAAGTCTTAATACCTGCGATAGGAGAGGATCCTTACCTCCCTGGGGTTGCTCATCTCTGCACTTTCTTTCTTCTCTGTCGGTCGCTGCACTGTGTCTTCCGAGCCCTACATCGAATTTGGGTTCTTCCGATGTTGAATTTGGCCTTTTTTCTTGCAAAGCTTCCTTAAAGGTTGTAGGGTTTCCATTTTTCCTTATCTAATATCATATTCTCCATGACCCTCCACCCCCCCGTCTGCCTGCAAACTACCGTCTATATGTGAATATACACACGCAGGAGATATCACATTGTCTAGTACAATTTGTCAATCAAACACAGAGACAAACAAAACTAAAAGAGGGAAGGAAAGAAAGCACATAATGGAAACACAGCCTGGACTAGGTCTGCACAAAACTGACGACAGAAACCAAGCCCACACATCAAGGCATGATGGGGGAATGTGGCGGGGGGCTGCAATCGTGTCCAGAAGTTTGTTTCCTCGATTGCAGAGCCCACCTTCCCCATAAGCCTTATATTTGTTAAAAGTGATTTATTTTATGATTTAAATATTCTTGGTACTAATCACATTGTCAAGCATCCAACATTTAAAACTTTTAATTCTCTTTCCAATAGCTATTACACTAAGGCACTTAATGAATTTTTTTAATTAAATTAAGAAACCTTAGTAAAATAATTTAATTAAAGCCAATAATACACTTGAGTTGTGAAAACTATTAGAAAGCATTGGAATCAAAATCTGATTGCATTGGAAAGATACCGATAATGAATAATGAAAAACAGGGTCAGTGATGACTTACTATAAATAGACACTCTATCCAAAAATCTTGGAGAACACACTAGAAGCCAGAATTCACTTTAGAAAGTGTCATAAGAGTCCTCTATACCAAGTGTGCTCATTGCCAACGACAAACATGTCCTCTGCTAAGGGCAATGCTTATCGAGAAAGCCTGAGCTAACTACAATGTTGAAGTGATTGAAAATGGGGACATTACACACAAGGCGCTCCTAGGGTGCTCCCACTCCCACTCTTGCTCGGGGAGCATTTTGGAGCAGGCATGGGACTGGTTTTTGAAACACCTAGTCACATAGTTTTGAAATACAAGAATATTCTCAACTCTTCAATGTCCAATGTCTATACAAACAGAATCATGGCTCTTTACACCATCCACCCACACATCGTATAATAAATTGCTACTAGAATACATGTTGGTCTGTAGATATCTTCATGGTAGCTGCAGACTCCTTCAACAAGTTGTCATTGTCTTCAATAGCTGTTTGTTGCTGCCAAGCATTGCTTCTGCCCCCTATTGTTGTGTGCCCACCTGGAGTGCCTCTACAAATATATTTTGACACTGGATGCCTATTGAAGGCACCTTGTCACAATTTTTTCATGCTGTATGCTTTCATTCTGCTCTCACAAGTCACACAGCAGCTTAATGTTTCTATAAACAGAGCACATTTCCACATTCATAGTGTCTCCGCTCCTCACACTCTCGTTCAAGTTCAGTAACCACACTATGCATTGTGTTTGCATTTGTCAAAGAGAGTGCCATTTTTTCTCTTGCAGATCTAGTCTGATGTGATGTGCATAACAAAATAAATTAATTGTGTTTAGAGTTTTTGACTGATCCACCACCCCTTGCATCATACCTCCCTAGTCTTTAAAAATGTTGAACTTGATGATGCCATTAAAAAAACCAGAAATCGCTCCAAAACAACAAAGCTTGCTTTGTTCTTGCGTCTCAAGGAAGAAATATCTTACCCATAAGCGTGGGATTATCATTCACAAATCTGGAAGTGTAATTCACCTCCAAAGTCATACCACCCTTCGTAGGCTAATAGCTCTAGTACCATATTGGAACAGGAGCACAAGCGATTGCTCACTTTACATCATGCAGCCTCATATAGACAAGAAACCAAATAACAAATGCAAAGCCTTGCAACAAAATACTAACAAGATTCTGGTTTAGGCATAGCAATTTGCCTATTCTTTAAGCAAATTCAACCAGCCAGGTTACCTAACATTTCTAAATGTATAATATGATATTATCTAATAGGGTGGAGTAACATGTGACCTTCCAAGTGTCACGGAAATAATCTACAAGTCACAAGACCTGAGCTTATATAACAGCGTGTTCTTGAAGCAATGAATGCGTGTACATTATTTAGGTTTTAGGATATGGGGTTTCAGTTGCTGCAAAGATTAGCTGATTTTGTTCATTGATTTGTTTTGAACTGTTTCTTTGGGAAGTAAGCAGCAATTGGCCCGGCTTATTTTCTCTAGGGGTAAAATACCATTATTGTGTAAATTCAAATTCTTAGTATTTTTTATCCTTGGGAACTCAAATTTACAGAACCTTGTTATCTTCTACCATTTCTTATGGACTAACTTAGAGTGTGCTGAATTTTGTTCACATAGTTACATAGTCCAAGGACAGGATTGTTTCTATGGCATCCATGATTTCCTGTAATGAGAAAGGTTTGGACTTATATTGTATCTTTGGATAATGATATTTCTTATAGTTAAAAGGCCACTAGGGTAGCTTGACTGACTGTGAAAGTTAACAGCTAAGCATATATTATGTTTTTGTCTGCAGTTGAGGACAGGGATTTTCCGTTCTTATCCAAGGCAATAAAAGAAGCATACAACGCTGTAGAATCTGAAGATGGTGAGCCTTTTGGTGCTGTTGTGGTCTTTGGTGAGGAAGTTGTTGCGAGTTGTCATAACATGAGTCTGATTCAAACAGATCCAACTGCACATGCAGAGGTTGTGGCTATAAGAGAGGTTGGTAGAAATAATATTGGGGAACTATGCTATTTCTTTATTTTGGTATGAGTTATCTTATTTGGCTTTATTTTTTCTGATCATTCCTTGTCAAACTTTAATGAATTTTATTTTTACAATTGGATCAAACTGTTCTTTTACTAATTTCTTGTTTTTCTAATAATTATCATTTGGGGAAATATGTGGTTAATAAAAAGGTTTCACATGGGAAGACAATAATGAAGACCTATTTTCTTTTCAAATGTGTTGGCTAAATATTTTGCAAGTCACTAAAACTACAACTTGCAAAATGTGTATTTTAGGCAGCAGTATGTGAGATTTCTCTCTCCTCTCAGCAATAGGGGAGGCTCCCTTCTTACCGCAGGTGGCTTCAAGTAGAACTGAACTGTAGCACATACAGTTCACCTTGCAACAGTAATGCTGGTGATTCGATGATTGACGTAAGAACAATCAAACGAGGCAGCGGTTGATTTATCTAAAGACGAGGTGATACAATGAGCTCAAAGTCTCATGTCCTCACCTCGAATCAGTAATCTAATCTATTTATCCAATACTGAAGCTCAAAGTCTTCAGTCCTTGGA
>MU223096.1:31815-51883 GCA_018584345.1 Thuja plicata | reverse complement strand
GCATGTCCTTTCTTATAAATAATAATGAATAGACATGTCCCATGAAGGGACATGTCTCTCCTAGCCTCATTCCCAATATAAATGAAAGAGAAATTGTTGCATTTGGAAAACACATACAAAATAGAGTGCTATTACATTTGCAGCCATCCTAAAGCTTAACACTCCATGTGTTATGTGAGGAAGTGTGAGAGGCATTCATGCATTTGTAGGGCAAAATTGTGACTCCTTTGACTAATTTTTCCAAAAAATAGTTGCATTATTTTTGTGTTTGGCGAGTAAACATGGGAAAATTTCATTTTGTATTTTACTCGGCAAGTATGCCATCTTTTCTTGAGATTGTATACAATATGGTGCACACTTGCACCTTAAAATTCTACTAGAAAGAAACGCAACCATAAGAGCAACCAGGGTTTATCAAAGGATGGAGGTTTGTGGATTGTAGGCATACTAATGCCTGCGGAAAGGCTATATCATTTTTAGGTCTGTCCTTGGGATCTACCTGTACTACTTGTCTCATGTTTTGACTTGGACCCCAAGATAATTGCCAATTTTGATTTTGGGATAAACCGTCTTTTGTCTAGATATATCTAAGAGGGTGAGGAAAAATTTTCATGTTGAAAGAGAAGTATCTCCTATGATAGAGAAACTCTTTACCTTAGAGTTTGGTCTCATAGTAAGCTAAGATAAGCTTTACATAATGCATTAACCAAGGACATAATTATTTTGAATAATCCATTGAGAGGGATTTTCACCTTTTCTAGGTTAGAGAAAAGATATTTTAAAGACACGCGGGATGTCTTAGAGTTTTCATCTATTGTTATGGACAAAATAGACACAATATCATTGTAAGTGATCAACTGTAGCTTCAATGTTATGGATGAAAGTCACAATTCAATACAAGAAATCATATCAGGTTAAACAAGAGGAAAAATGAAAACTTACCAAGACTCTCATAGGGTGTTGATAGAGTGGGTGGAAGCGATCAAGATCTTAAAAGAAATTACTAGAGAATTTATCATAGTTATTGATATAGAAGCCACCTTAATTCTCAGATCTAAAAGCTCAAATACTGTGAACACAAGGCTAGCCCCTGGGATGGACAGTTGCTCATAAAGCAGTTTTAATTATTGCAGGATACAGCGTAAATTGAAAGGGTCAAAGCCAGTTTACATGTAAAATTGTATATGCCATTTATTGATTGGAATGAGCCTTTGCATGCCAACTGAGTAGAAATAGAAGAAAATATTTGTATAAATATACCAGGACATGGTGGAATTATGGTCAATATGACATTCATCACATCTTGTCCCTTAAAGTGTATAATAGAAGCGAGTTTTCAGCTACTTTAGTGCCAATTTTTACTTGTATGTTTTCACCTAATGTTTTTCTCTTTATTTGAAAGCAGCTTTCTTTTGTTGCAATTGTTTGTGTGATTCTATGGCATTTCTTGTTCTATTTTAGCTTATTTTTCTACTAAATCCATATCAACAAGAAATCTGATTTAAGGAAATTCTAATCTAAAGCATACTTAAGGCTTATATTACATTGCTACAGAGGGTGCATAATCCTTTACTAGTAAAGCCTTTATTTAAAAGGAGAGTAAGGGTCAGTCAATCTTTTGGAGGATATACTAGGACGGTAGGACCGTAGAGGTATTGATAACCATGGTTAACCTTGGACAGCATGGAGTTGTTATAAGAATTATCCTAGGACCAATATCCATTGTTTAATTGAAATTGCAGGAGACCAATTCTGAAGAACTTGGGAAATGTCTCTCCATTATGTTGTATATATAGGATGGAAATGTTGGACTTGGTTGGAGCTGTAAATTTGTAAGCTGAATTGCCATCAAGATATCAACAATGAATGCCAAATTGTTTATACTGAGAATCTCCTTGACAGATTTGGTAATAGCTACTTTGGAGTAATCTGAGTGGTTTTGTGGCATAACTTTACGCTCTAAGATTGAGAAAGCTGCATAATGTATTGTATCCTAACTGTATATCCATATGGCCCTTTTCTTGTAATTTGCAATAAGCTAGAGGGACTAGCAGATCAGATTTTGGCAAGCATACACTGCTAATTTTTCCCCTTTGTATTCTTCTGTACCTTTGAATGAAAGGTTCCTCAATTATCTTTCTTTTCATTTTGCTCTTGTGAATTTTGGTCCATGCTTGTTGTGGAGAAGATGAGTGATGCTTTATTTGTTCTAAAGGATGAAATCATTTTACTATGGTTTAAAAAATGCTAAATCGAACCATACCATTTACCCAACAAAGGATAACATGCTTGAGATATTTATCTTATATCCATGTACTAGCTTGGGGTTAGTGTTCTATCTCTTGGAGATTATCTCTGAGTCGTGGATCAACTGTACTCCCTTGTTAATTTGGCAAGCTTCCCTTTCTTCGTATATACGCGTTCAGTAAAATATAATTAGTGTTAATTATGTGATCCCCCCATTTTTATTCCCTCCTATTTTGTCGGCATTAGCCAGTATTCAAGGTTTTCTGTTAGTTTCTAGGTATGATGGGAGTGTTCCAATGTTCTTGGTGAGCTCAATTCTCACTTTTAGTGGGTTTCAACAACAGTTGGTATTTAACATTTATGGTAAGTGCTTGCATGTTACTGATCATTTTGTGTTTTTATGGGTTTGTTTCTTTGGTCTATGGAGAACATTGCTTTTTATAGTAAGTGTTTGCATTACACCAATATTTTTGGGTTTTCTAGATTTTTTGTCTTTAGTCTATAGAGAACACTACTTTTTATAGTAAGTGGTTGCATGACATTGATCTTTTTGGGTTTTTTCTTTTGTTCCATCGCTCGTCAGGGATAGGGGACTGGTTTTTGGGACAATGGGACAAAGGGCGTAAGTTTGGGGATAGTGGGGGACGACAGTGGGGGGGCTGTGCTTTATATACTATATACTATATATATAGTACTTGAAATTCTAGATATGAAAAGATTTATAGAAGTAATACTAAATACTTGAACATTGAATATCAATAGGATATTAGAATACTAAATAAAATTTCAATTTTACAAATGAAGTTTTCAAATTGGCGATTGGAAGATCTCTATTATATCAAAAATATCATAAAGATGATTACAATGAGTAGCATGATATCAAAACAAGTACACAATGTTGAAATGTAGTGAAGGGAGGTGTGTAATTATCCCTTAAGGAAAAGTTGTCATCACTAGAACTCAGTAAAGTGGGTATAGAAACATCAACTTGATTCGACACAATTTCCCCATCAATTTCTTTTCTTTTTAAATTCGAAAGTAGGGGTTTGGGGGCGGCAGTCCCCAGTGGGGTCAAGGGGCAATGCTCGTTGCAGGGTCCTGGGACAGCGGGCGGTAGTCCCCACTGGGGTCAAGGGGCAATGCCTCTTGCGGGGTCCTGGGGCAGCGCCCAAGGTGTGCTCCCTGTCGCAATACACATTCACATTTTCCCTCCGGTGCCAAGCACATTTTTCCTCTTGTGTGGCCTTTGGATTCTTCATTTTTAAAGCATTTTTCTCCCAAAATTGACGTGTTTGAACTCCTTTGGAAATGCAACATTTTTAATGTTTTTGCGTGCAAATCCACTTAAGACGCTATCGGTCGACACGGGATGCGCAAACATCCCCAAGATGGTCGAGGGATGCCTAGGCGTCCCCATATGCGTTTTGGGGATGCCATCCTGTCCCGACGTCCTGATGGTGGAATGGTGGTGCTTGGGTAGTGGTGGGGGGATGCCCCATCTCCGTCCCCCTGTCCTAGGAATGCAAGGGTCTAGGGGTCGGGACGCGTCCCCTTGTTTCACTAGTTTTTTTCTCTTTGGTCCTCAGAGAACATTGCTATTTATAGTAAGTGCTTGCATGCCATTGATATTTCTAAGTCTGTTCTCTTTGGTTTTCAGAGAATATTGCTATTTATAGTATGTGCTTGTGTCAATATCATTTATTATCTTTCATCTTTAGTTGGTTATGATATGTTCAATTCTTCGTCTTTGGTGTCTTGGCAAGTTTCATTAAGGTGATGGAAATTATTTTAATATTTTCACTTAAGTGTTTAAAAAATGACTTTTTAATGTCTAACTTAAGTGATAAATTAAAAATCGTTTGGAGGCCTTTTTCAAGGCAACATTATCTTTGAATATTGAAATTTGCTCTAATTTCTCCCTCCAAGTCAATATAATGAGATTTTGACTCTCATTCTTGCATTCAGCTTGTGCACACATAATGAGATGTTGAAATGAACTTTGGAAGTTCTTCTTAGTATAGTTGAGGACGAAAACCCTTTGCAACTTGACTGGTTTCAGTGGTGAGAGATCCACTCTAGTGTGACTTGGTATTTTCATTCAGGAAACATATTGATTTTCACCGAGCTAAGTTATCGGATCCTTCAGTTTAGCCCTGGCTCCTGATTCTGGTGCTAGCCTGATCTTGATTTTGCCCAGATTCCAGAAAGGATTCTGGCCGGGCATCCGGATTCCTCCCGGTCGGAATCCTGCCAGAATCTATAGGAATCCAAGGCTGCGGGTGCCCAAAAATGGGCCCCACATGCCATTTTTTAATTTTTTTTTTAATTTTCAGAAACATGCTGTAAGTCTCCAATAAGCCACTGCAAGTGTTATGCTTGCACTTTTAATGGCATGGGGCCTCTTAAGGGGTTGTTACTGATTATGTGCAGGTCGTTTTAGCTATTTTTTTTGTTGGAACTTGGAATCATTATTGGAGCAATGCTGTGAGTGCCAAAATGGATGGATAGCAAATGTGAGTGGAAAACGACTTTATAGGCCTCTTGGTAGTGCTCCAGAAGATCATAATGGCATGTGAGGCGAAAAGCAACAGCTGGAAGTTTTTAAGGCAGATGATTATGAGAAGTGACAGTGTGACATCTTAAAAAGCTGTTGTTTGATGGCTTTGACATGCTTTGACATTTTTTTGGCCACATTTATTTTCTCAATCTTGACTATGTCAATTAGGGTGTCAGCTGATTTGTGCATTATTGGAAGCCTATTTCTTTGCCTAGAAGATGCAATGGTTTGTTCCTATGGAAGGCAACTGTCCGTGTATTGCCAGTGGTTGTTATGGCTGACACATTATTTGGCTTGCCCACACAGGATTTTGGCAGACAGTCGAGTGATTACTGATGGGAAACATTTGACATGCCAAGGAACCACTTCCCTGCCCTTGCTAAGAGGCCACAGAAGGATTTAAGGCAATCAAGGAGTCTTTGGCACAGCTTGGTTGGCTCAGTAGACTCTTATGTTGTTTTCAAAGAAGGATAGAAAATGTTTAGGGTTCTCATGACTTACAGAAGCGAGGTGAGACAGAGGAGGTTGTAGGGTTAATGTACAGCTCCATTAAGACCAATATGGCAAATCTCCAGGTACGTCACTGATTAGTGAATGGGATATGGTTAGCATACCCAACTTGGAGTTATTTACCCATTTAAATCTTCTCTAGATGAAAATCTCTATTGTGTGTTTTGCCCATTGTCACCCATTATTATATGTTTGAAGTTTTGAACCAATGATGAATGAACATTGAACACACACACACACACACACACACACATATATATATATATATACCTGTGGTACCGGAACCCGCCCAAATTTTTTTTTGCCAAATCCAAGAATTGGAATCCGATCCCGAATCTGAATCAGAACCAGGATTGGCAACATAGTCACCGAGTTTGGTGATTTGGGGTTTCAAAAAAGAAAGATGACCTTTAAGGTATTTTTAGATGCAAGTTTATCTTCCAAGTTTTGAAGTTTTTGGTAGTGGTTTTCGACAGATTTGGTTCGTGCTTTTCAAGGGTTTGCAGGAGATTTTTTTGGGTCAGCTGTACCTTCCTTTATAGAGGGCAAATCTCACATTTTCAGTCACTCAGCTTGGTGTAGTTGCAGAAAATTTGGGGGTAGTGGATCAAAGAGGCCCAAGTATTGAGGCAACCACCTTCTATGAGTTTTTGGAGGGTTTCAGACAAGTCTGAATTTTCTAGATGAAACCACCTCTAAATGTAGGCCCACCAAGTTGTGGTCTCTGTATTCAGGAGATTTGATTAATTTGGTTGTGTTTGGTGTTTGAAAATCTTTAACCTAGATGGCGTTGGGACCTATGTGAGGGTCTACTCATGTTGATACCAGTTTAGGAAGCAAGGAGTGAGTTTTTGAAGGGTTAGATGGCTTAGATCCAAGCGATTTACATTTTCAGGTCCTCTTTTCATTGCAGCAGATATTCTGAATGAGTTTTTCATATTTTGGGACAGATTTATATAAGTGAGTAAAGTTGTTTCAGAATTCTGTTCATATTTATAATGTTTCTTATCTTAATATAACCCCGTGTTGATTATACTAAAAGCGAACTATGGGTATTTTCTCCAAGTTATCCCATATGTGGACAGTTTTTTATGGGCGGCACCCTTCAGTTCTCCCTCTGATTACTAAGAAAATGTATCTTACTCATTGACCTGTTTAGGCATGCAAAAAACTTGAGCGCACTCACCTTTCAGACTGTGAGATTTATTCATCTTGCGAGCCTTGCTCAATGTGTTTTGGAGCTATTCAATTGACAAAATTTAAGGTACGACTTAAAACCAAAAAAATGGTTCTCCATGCATATCCTTGTACCCAAGATTTCTGTTTCGGCAATTTTTTCTGTATTCTATATCTACCCTTGTTTCTGATTCCATTGACCAATATTTTGGTTTTCTGCATGCAGCGTTTGTTTTATGGTGCCAATGTAGAATCGGCAATTGCCGCCGGACTTGAGGCTACAATTTCAAATGCCTTGAGGGGCACTGGTCTCTACCAGAAAACTAATATCGAAGTAGATAAAGCAAATGGTTGCCTTGCTGATATGGCTGAAAAAGTTTTTGAAGATACAAGGGCAAGAAAATAATATGTATCATCCTCAATTATTTGTTCGAGACACAAATTTGACACTTTGCCTTGTCGAGCATTCTTTGTCATGTTTCTTCATTCTTATTAGATACATACTGCTGTATTCCATTGAGTTTGGAAATAGACAGCAGATTTTCCTTCAACATATCCTATAAGTAGGTGCACCAAACAAGAATAGCTCTGGTTATATACTAATAGACTGCTGATCTTATACACATTGCATTATAATATATGGAGCTTCCAATGCAATCAATTGCTTAAGAAAGTGACACTTTTTTGGGGCCTTCCAAATAATAACTTCAACAGAAATTTGCACTACCTTAGACTACAATAACGCGTCAGAAATTATTTTCATTTCGGGCCTTCTAATGCAATCACTTTCTTATGCAATGAAGTGATGATGGAGGCTCCAAAATGAAGACAATATCTGGCCCTAAAACGCTCCAAATAATAACTTCATCAAATAGGCAGGGAACTAATGTTTTCGTTTGACATGTTACTTGTGAATTTGTTCAAGTTCAAGACATATTTTTTCCCCTATAGTTTATAGTTTCTGCCTTTAATAAATAGCATTTTTGGTAATTTTTTTGTTTTTTTTTCTGATTGGCTCATTTTATTTTTCCTAACAATTTTATTTGTTTTAATTGTGATACATTGGGAAAAAAAAGGTGTCGATGTGTCTTGTGCTCGTAATTTATGTATAATTGGAGGTACATGGCAATATATCATTTATGACGCATCATTTAATATTCCAGTTAATATGCATGCGAGATATAATTTCAATTGAAATGTTTTGGAATGTTGTATTGTTTTAATGAGAATGTTTAAACTTGTGGTTATTTGCCGTGTCTTTGAGCAAGCTTTGAGAGAGAATGAGTAGAGCAAGAGCCAAAGGACGGTGTTGAGGTATGGTGACTGGATTTTTTTTTGTCTAATTTTTTGGTTTAGTTGTGGTATTAGTTTTGTTTTCGAAGTTTTCATTGTGATTGGTTCATTGTTAAAATAGTTTGTGCTCTATGGTCTGGATTGTTACGATTTTCTTCTATTTGTTTAAAAATTTTGCGGGCTTTTGTTATCTGTTATTTAGCTTCGTGGTTTGAACAAAGGGCAAGAAAAAGTTGAGCAAGGGTTGAGCACGAGCTTTTGTTTGTCTGTGACGTCTTTTATAGTATAGACTGTTTATTTTCATTGCTTCATTGTTAAAATGCATTGTAATTTATTCTTTGTTTAGCTGTTGATTGTCATTGCCCTATTATCAAAATGGGTTAGAGTTTGTTGTTAGTTTAGCTATGTGGGTTTTTGTTTTTGGTTGTGCAATATTTTTGTTTGAGTTGGAATATGATCATAAGTACTAAAAATGTTGTTTTCGTGCAACAAAAAATTGAGTTAAATCTTTCTAATAGTGGTTAAAATGATACAGGTTTTAGATGCTCATTCAATTGCAAGGGTTCATCAAGAGCCGAAAGATGGTGTTGAGTTATGGTGACTGGTTTTTTTGTTTTGTCTAATTTTTTGGTTTAGTTGTGGTGTTGGTTTTGTTGTTTGAAGTGTTTATCGTGATTGGTTCACTGTTAAAACGGTTTGTGCTCTATGGTGTAGATTGTTATAGCTCTTTTATATTTGTTTTAAAATTTTGTAGGTTTTTGTCATTTGTTATTTAGTTTTGTGGTTTAAGCAAAATGTAAGAAAGAGTCGAGCAAGGGCTTTCATTTGTATATAATGTCTTTTATTGTACAAATTGTTTATGTTCATTACTTTATTATTAAAATGCATTACAATTTGTTCTTTGTTTACCTGTTGATTGTCATTGTCCTATTGTCAAAATGGGCTAGAACTTGTTGTTAGTTTAGCTATGTGGGGGTTTTTTTTGTTTAATATTTTTGTTTGAGTCAGAATATGATCATAGGCACTAAAAATATTGTTCTGGTGTAAAGGAAACTTCAATTAATCTTTCTTATAGTGGCTAAAACCACATAGGTTTTAGATGTTCGTTCAATTGCAAGGATTTATTGGATTTGTTTTGTGTTTTGTAGCTGTTTGTATTCTTTTAGTGGTTTTTAAAAAATTTATTGTAAAAAATTAGGGAAAAATTTAATGTTTTTGTTTTGCTTTATTTCTTGGTCTAGCTATATTGCAATGTAGAAGACAATATTTAGTTGGTGTTATGTGGGAAGAAAGGGCCGAGCAACAAGTTTGAGGCGTTGTCATTGTTTTTGTTTGGTTTGATTTTTTCGTTGCCTATCGCATTTGTTATTGTACATACGGTTTATTTTCATTGCTTCATTGTTAAAATGGATTGCAGTTTATTTTTTTAGTCACAATCAAAGCAAAAAAATTAGAATTTTTGACGAGTGACTCTGGAACATGGTAACTTCATTACTAGGTTGAAACATGTGTCTGAAGCTTAAATAAAACAAATGCTTCAACATACACAATTAGTCCAATCCAATTCCAGAGCAATGCATAAGCATTCATGAAGATGAGGGTAATATGGTCTAGATTTCAAATTAAGGATGATCAAGTATTTGTTTTCTATATAGTCATGGCTTTATTTTGTAAATTGCATCCAAGGAAATGCTAAAATCTAGTAATCATTGTGCTATGTTCTAGGATGGTCTATTTGTCAAGTGACCTTTTTGTTTTTAAAATTTATTCGATATATCTACACATAACTTGTTGTCCAATTCTTGTAGTGTTGAACACACTCCGAATGCCAAGGGAGAGGGAGGGAATCAACATAAACCAAAAGCTCACTTAAGTAATCAATTCACCACATAAAACATTAAGCAGATAATGAATTGAAACAACAACAAAAACACCAAGATTTTATACATGGAAAACCTAAACTGGGAAAAACCACAGTGAGCACTTGCCCACAAAGATAATTCACTGACGTATATATTGTGATTACAAAGAAAGGAGCCCACTACTTCAGATCTACAACCAGAGGCTCATTGCCAATACAATAATGAATACAAATAGGATCTCGTTGCTCCAAACTTGCAAATAGAGGCTCATTGCCAAAGTAGCAAGATACTTCAAAGAAGTTGTGCACCTAAGACTCAATGTCCTAGTGATAAGGTACATACACCATTCATAATAGATAAAGAGAAGTTCTAATAATGTAGTTGATCTACACAACTCTAATCTCCTAATAATGAAGTTGATCTACACAACTCTTTCACTCTACCTCTACCTTCGCTTCTCTATTACATACACTAACTTATGCTCTTCTAAAACTTTTCTTGTAGATCTTTACTTGGTTGATCGCCACACACACACTCTTACATTCTTACTTATTGCCAAAGCACAAACTATTCTTATTATACACGATAGATCATTGAAGATTACAACAAGGTCGACCGTGCCAAAAGGATGTTACAATTAAGTTACAAGTCGTCCATGGAAAAACATATTACGATAAAGTCCCATGCCAGAAGTATCTAGACCAAAACATAGAATGGACCCAAATAAATAAGCGATAAACATTAAATACATAGGTCACACAACACGAACCCATCCGAATAAGAGAAAACAATAAACGCAATAACCTAGACCTAAATCGAGAAACATGATCCACTCTAGAGAGAGAGAGAGAGAGTTACACATAGCCCATGCCAGATCCACAATTTTCGGAACAACATCCATAGCCATCTCAAATGTGTAAAAATGCAGTATCCAAAGAACCACATTGCTAGCCAGATGTATCCAGACCTCCAAACACCATGGTGAGATCCACCTGCCATGTCACTTGCCAACAATCCACGTCAGATTTTGTCACAACACATTTCTAGACCAAAACAACAACTGGTCAAAATTGTAACACTTGATGACAATTTCTGGATCACTCGAAAATTCCGCAACGAAGACCAAATCCTGAATCCATTTGCATAAACATATGCACACCTTCAACTTTAATTTCTGAAGCAGAAACCTTCTAGAAAATACAACTGAATAAATATATCTTCAACTGCATAACTTTGTCACTGAACCAATGACACCCAGACTACATTGACTTCCAGACATAAGATATAATACTGAAGCACTGATAGATACCATCTTCTTATGATCACAAAATACATACCTATCTTACACTATTCTGAATACATACTTGTTTTCCACTGCAATATAATACTGAATACATACATGTCTTCCATTGTTCTGAATACATACTTTTCTTCCACCATTCTATAGGATCAAAAACACTAACATGTTCAACAAACAACCTTCTTTTCGGACCAATAGGTATACCTAAAAATTTCATTAGTGAATACTTCCAGACACAAGTGTAAGAGAAAACACCTCCAACACCTCCAAACTACAGTGTTTGACATCAATGACAACAATCAAAGACAACAAACAACCAAACATATATTTCCAACAATCTCCCCCTTTTTCATTGATGGCAAATAGCCACAAAAAATATTGATATCAATCACTATCAACTTCCCCCCTACTAAAATAACCAAAACACACATTTATGAATATAACATCAACTTAATATTTTCCTTATATTTCTCCCCCTTTTTCATCAAGGACAAAGGCAAAAAACATACTTACTGCTGCATAGCTTTGATAACCACCACAAGCATCAGTCTAGATTAAAAATAAGTCAAAAATCTCCCCTTGGATAGATGCACCACTCTGATGCACTAAGCTAGCCGAAGGAGGGGCAACAACCCCAAGCATCTCATGGAGAAAATCAAAAGTATTCTGATCATGTGATGAAACATATCTCCAACAAACTTCAATTTTCTTGACTGATTCAAAATTGTAGGAATCTTTTCAATTGACATATAAAATTCATCTAAAGAGACAAGAGAAGCAACTTGCTCCTCATTACCAGCATCATCCAAATCATTAATTTCTACAGTTTCCATTTGTTTGTCAACACCTTTCTGTTCCCCCTCTTCACTGTTGTTTGAAACAATCACCAAAGCAGAGCATCTCTCCGGATATATTCTTCTGATTTTCATGTCCTCATCTTTACTTTTCCCTTCACCAACAAACATATGTTCCACATCTTCAATCCTTGCAACACTAGTATTCTTTGGAGTCTCAATAAGGCTTATGCAATCTTCCCCAGTAGTACCATAGGACAACACAATTGTCCAAACAATTTTAGACTCATCCCTTTCTATGTGGCAGAGAATACCATTCTTAAAATAGTCAATTTCCATAGTAGGAAACCAGCTCCACAGACTCATCCTATCCATCAACTTATCAAAGAATCTTCTAAAGTTAACAACACTCTTAATTAAACTATTCAAATGCATAAAACGATTCAAATGCGTAACATTTATCCAATCCTCATCTGAGCACAACATAGAATGAACAATCTCTCACACAACCAAACATAGTCACTTTTATGGACCACAAAACACAAATCTTACCTTAGGAAAAACCTTCACGTCTTATTGTCATGTTGAGAAGATACCCAACATCTAGTCTTGAGTGGGAAAACAAATTCATATGATAACTCCCCTTTATACCTTGTAGTCTGAGTCGTTTAACAAAGGAGGAAACAACATCCAAAATGGATGTCAGATTGCCATCAAAAGCACCTTTTGTGTTCTTCATCAAATATATCTTGTTCCTTTCTTTTGAGTCTTCTGTAATCATCAAACAATCATCCCGTTTTCCCTTATCTTTGTAGAACCTTGCAATATGTCCCGCCATGTTACAATTATAGAAAACCAGACTATCCTTTTTCATTTTAGTAGTTTCATTATTCTTGATATTGATATTTATACTGCATTCAACCTTTCTATGTCCATAACCATTGCAATCACAGTAGTATCCAGTGAAGTTCTTAACATTTCTATTAACATTCACTCTACTAAAATTCTTAAAATTCACTCTATTTTTTTCACTGTACCGCCTTATGCCCTAACTTATTGCAATGATAACATCTTCCATTAAATACATAAATCCTTTGACGTCTACATTCATTAATTCCACACCCTACTTTATTGCAATAAAAATAGATTCTATCAAAAGATGAATAGTTGAAATGAATAGGAGAAGGTCTCCAATTCATCAGCCCCTTTCTATCCTTTTGCTTGCATTTGATGCACCAAATTTCTTTTGTTTTTGTCCTGCTTCTGGTTTACCAATTCTTTGTGTCTTCAATCTGCTTCCGATCTAACAAATCATTTTTGTCTTCCATCTACTTCCAGTCTACCATATCCTTTTTGTTTTCTATCCGATTATGGTCTACCATATCCTCTTTGTCTTCTTCTTGGTTCTGGTCTACCATATTGATTTTGTCTTCTTCCCACTTCACTTCTACCAAAACCCATTTGGCTCCTACCAAAATATTTGATTCATTATTTCTCTCCTCATTGTTATTTTGCTATATGGAATCCACTTTGTCTTGTTTGAGTTCCATCTCAACTTAATCTCCCTATCTTCCATTGCATTGACTTAGAAAACACAAATCCTCACATTTGTCTTCAATATAATAGATATTCCTAGCAGTTCTAAAACCTTCAACAATCCTTTTACCAATCTATTTCTTTTTGATAACACAACCATCACTTTTGAACATAACTACATAACCTTTCTTACACATTTGAGTAGCACTTAAAATATTATGTTTCAAACCTTCCACGTAATAAGCATCATCATCTCTATGCTTACCATTAACTGAAATGGTTCCAATGCCTTTGATTTGTGCACTTATCTTGCAAATATGATTGCACCACCATCATATTCTTCAAACTTGATGAATCTTCTCTCGTCTCCTATCATATGATTTGAACATTCAAAATCTATAATCCATGCACATGTAACAACTTTAGCATGCAATGTAATCTCCTCTTTGTTTTGTGAAATATACATAAATAGAGATTTCTCAATTGTTTAATTGGTATCCATATCTTTAAAAAAATATTCTTTCATGGAACATAAGCTCTTTCTACCCTTGCATTTGAAATTTATTCACTTTCTGAAATCGCTTTTCTTTTGATTGTATTTTCTATCATCATCTTCTGATTCACTAAGATATTCCTTATACTTGTGATCTTTAGCAAAATCTCATATCCTTCCACAATTAAAGTACTTAAGATGTAACTTACCTTTGTATCTACCAGTGCCTCACTTGAATCTTCTTAACAGACATGCTTCAACTTTCTCCAAAATCTTGCAGGTCTCTAGTTCAACTTCAACAACTTTGAATGAAGTCTCTCTCTCTCTTTTCCCTTTTAACTTCTACAATCTCAAATGCCAAAAGTGAACCAATAAGTTGATCTATTGAATATTGACTTAGATCATTGCTTTCCCTTATTGAGCATGCTATTGGGGTGAAATCCTTTGGTAGAGTTAATAAGATCTTGAACATAACATCTGTGTCTTCTAGATGTCCACCAACAGCTTTGATTCCATCAACAACATCTTTAACTTTGTAAATGCAACTGTCAACACTCTCGTATTCTGCCTTTCTTAAGACATCATACTTCTATTTGAGATTCATTAGCCTTTCTTGTTTTGTCTTTAAATCTCCTTCATATACCAAGACCAAGTTATCCTAGATCTCTTTCGCACCTTTCAAACTTTTCACCTTCCCAAATGTTGTGTCACATACACCACTGAAAAGAATTTCTCTTGCTTTCACATTAGTTTCCTTTTGTCTTTCTTCATTAGTAGTCAAAGGCCTTCCAAAAGGGGGATAAAAGCCAATTTGAATAACCTCCCAAATACCATTCTTTAATGTTTCTAGATACGCTTCCATATTATCCTTTCAATAAGGAAAACTTGCTCCATTAAATACTGGAGCTTGGAAATATAAGTTTTGTGCAATCCTAGATTTGCCTCAAGCAGTTAAGGTTCTTCAAAAGGAACCTTGGTCTAATACCAATTTTTGAACACACTTCAGATGCTGATGGGGGGGGGATCAACATAAGCCAAAAAAATCACTTATATAATCAATTCACCACGTAAAACATTAAGTAGATAATGAATGAAACAATAAAAGAACACCAAGATTTTATACTTAAAAAACCCAAACTGAGAAAAACCACGGTGAACACTTGCCCAAAAAGATAATTCATTGATGTATATATTTTGATTACAAAGAAAGGAGCTCACTGCTCCATATCTGTAACCAGAGGCTCACTACAAATACAAAAATGAATACATATAGGAGCTCATTGCTTCAGATTTGCAAATAGAGGCTCATTGCCAAAGTAGCAAGATACTGTAAAGAACTTGTGCACCCAAGACTTACTGTCCTAGGGACAAGGTATATACAACCCTTCACAATAGATAAAGAGAAGTTCTCCTGATAATGCAGTTGATCTGCACAAATCTAATCTCCTGATAATGCAATTGATTTGCACAACTCTAATCTCTTGATAATACAATTGATCTGCACAACTCTTTCACACTATCTCTATCTTCGCTTCTCTATTACATACATTGACTTGTGCTCTTCTGAGACTATTCTTGTAGATCTTTACTTGATGGATCACCACACACACTCTTTTACACTCTTACTCTTTTCCAAATCACAAACTGTGCTTATATACAAGATAGATCATTGGAGATTACAACACGACCGACCATGCCAAAATGATATTGCAATTAAGTTATAATTCGTCCATAGAAACAACAAATTACAATAAGGTCTCATGCCAGAAGCATCTCGACCAAAACATAGAATAGACCCAAATGGATAAGAGATAAACAATAAATACAAAGGTCACACATAGCACAAACCCATTCGAATAAGAGATAAACATTAAATGCAATTACCCAGACCGAAATCAAGGAGCATGATCCACTCTAGGAGAGAGAGGGACCATGAACACGCTACACATAGCCCAATGCTAGATCCACAATTATCAGAACAACATCCATAACCATCTCAAACGTGTTGAAACACATTGCCCAAAGAACCACATTGCTAGCCAGTTGTATCCATACCTCCACACGTCATGGTGAGATTGATACGCCACATCATTTGCCAACAATCCACGCCAGAAGCCGTTACAACACATTTCCAGACCAAATTTTTTTTTGATTAAAACTACGATACTTGATAATTTTTAGATCACCAAGAACAATTTCTAAATCACCAAAACACACCACAATGAAGGCCAAATCCTGAATACATCTGGATAAACATCTGCACACCTTCAAATTTGATTTCTAGAGCAGAAACATTCCAGAAAACACAACTGAACAATTGTTATCTTCAATTGCATAACTCTGTCACTAAACCACNGACCAAATTTTTTTTTGATTAAAACTACGATACTTGATAATTTTTAGATCACCAAGAACAATTTCTAAATCACCAAAACACACCACAATGAAGGCCAAATCCTGAATACACCTGGATAAACATCTGCACACCTTCAAATTTGATTTCTAGAGCAGAAACATTCCAGAAAACACAACTGAACAATTGTTATCTTCAATTGCATAACTCTGTCACTAAACCACTCACATCCGGACCACATTGACTTCCAAACATAAGAACATATCACTGAAGCACTAATAAAAACCATCTCCTCAAGATCTTAAAATACATACCTACCTTCCACTTTTATGAATACATACTTGTCTTCCACTACACTATAGCACTAAATACATATGTGTCTTCCACTCTTTTGAATACATAATTGTCTTCCACCATTCTATAGGATCCAAAACACTAACATGTTCAACAAACAACCTTCTTTCCGGACCAACAGATATACTTGAACATGTCATCATCAAATACTTCCACACACAAGTGTAAGAGAAAACACTTCCAACACCTCTGCAAACATAATGTTTGACATTAATGACAACAAACAAAGATAACAAACAACCAAACATATATTTCCAACATGTAGTTTGAATTTGAATTGTTATTATGAAATTTATTCTTTGGAAAAGAAAATGAATGTGTTGAAATTTGCATAATTCTATATTCCAAATAGATTGTAAGCTATTTAAGGGGCAAAACAATGACAATGTAGAATTTGAAATATAAGAAATTTGGTTTTAGTTGCTTTTAGAAAGACTAATTCACAATGTTCTTCTCAAAAAAAGTTTTTTAAACTAAATGAGCATATTTGGATAGCCATAGCTAAACCAAGAACAAACTCTAAATCATTTTAAGAACAAAGCAATGAAAGCAAATAGTTTGAATACCAACTCATGCCAAAGCTAAATGAAGAAATTAAAAAAATCAAGAACACTAACAATTTTTCTCGTTATTTTTTTCATAATAAAAAGAAAAAAAAATCAAAACAATACAAAAATGCGAAAAATACAAAATAGATTTCAATAAAGCCCTATAATTGAGCCAACATCTAAAACCCATGTGGTTTTGGTCATTGTTATGAAGACTAATTCATATGTTTGTTCTAGTTCTTGCCCAAATGACAATGTTAAATAACAAACTACAAAAACTGACAAAATTTATAATTAAATTTAAAAAAACCCAAACTATTTTAACAATGAAGGATTGTAAAGCTAAATCACAACTAAACCAATAAATTAAATAAAAAAGTCACCATACTTGAAAACCCTAGCTTTTGTTCCATTTTTTCTTAGAAATTGCTCAAACAAAAATGCAAAAATGCAAAAAATACAAAATAAAACATTCACAAGGAAATTAACTCTGCCCTGCATAGTCAAACCAACAATGAATTGTAACCAATTTGATAGTGAAACATTCATAATAAACAACTAAACCAACAAAAAATTCATGGTTGGCCTTTGATTTTGTTTTGTGAATTAGGATTCAAACATATGCTTGAAGCGAATAATCAAGTTATTCTATTGTAGAATAATATATTTATCAAAAGACCTTTTAATTTTTAAAAATTACTTAGTTTATCTATACATAGCTTAGTGTTGGCATTGGTGATCATGATCTTTTCATTGTTAAAATATGTTATGAATAAGTTCATTGCAATGACAATGAATAGTATAAATACTCAATTATGATAAAACTAATGTGAAAAATTGGAGAAAATAAAAAAGTCAACATATCCCAAGAAACAAATATCAAGTCATTTAAACAGTAAAGCAATGACAATGAATAGTTTGTACAATAAGCTACGCTAGAGTTAAGCAATTAGAATGAGTTTTAGTTCTATTATAGTAATCATGTGTGAATTAGATTAGAAACTTGTGTTGCTTGCATTTTCGTTTGAGAAAGCCTTAAGAAAGAGCAAAGCAAGGGTTGAGCAAGAGCAAAGAGACAATTTTGAGGTATGGTGATTGTCTTTTTTTTTTTCCTTTTTTTTTAAAACTTAATTTTGGTGTTAGTTTTGTTGTTTGAAATGTTCATTGTTAAAATGGTTTGTGCTTTTTAGTAGCAATTAGCTTTTCTGTACAACGAATGATTTGTCAAAAACTATTTAAATAGCTTAGAATATGTGCTTGGATTAGATATAGCCATATAAATTCAATGATCTATTTTTAAAACCTTTTAGTAGTAACAAGAAAAAGTTTGAATTAGTCTTGTTGTTTTTGTTCTTAAAACTATATTAATTTTAGATTATAGTCTATTGTAGAGCTCAATGCATAAGAATTTTATGAATAAGAAGAAAACATGATCCGGATTTTAAATCAGAAGAACTGACACAAATGCTTGTAACAAGTAATCAAGTTCCTTTGTTGTGCAATAGTCTATTTGTCAAGAGACTTTTTTTATTTAAAAAATTACTTAGTTTAGCAACTTAAAGATAAATTCTTTACTTTCTTTTGTACTTTGTAATCTCTATGTATTATAAATAGGATTTTGATTATTTTTTTGCTTTTACCTATTTGGCTTGTATTTTTTCCAAACATTTTTTTTGGTTTTAATTATGAAAAATTAGAGAAGAAAAGGCATTATCATTTGTTGTCTTTGTAATATATGTACAAATGCATGTAGAGGGCAATATATTGATTCTATTGTAATTGTACAATATGAAATTGGTGATCAAAGGGGATCAAGCCAATCTTCTATTGAACATTAGGAATGTAGGATTTGAGAGATACAAATCCACAGAATGCCAAGAATACCTGCATGCAAATAACCTGTTACAAGACAGAAGCAAAAAGAGGGAAAAATAAGAACTCATAAGTTACTCAAAATGTGAGAGCTAAATTATAATCTGAGTTAATGAAAAAAGAATTACAAGGTTCAACCTATAAAGGTGAACAAAACCCTAAAGCCTAAAAAAGCTAGGTTGCACATTAATAATTAATAAAAGAATTAATTATTAATGCACCTAAGAGAAAGCTTAAGCACTAAAGAGTAATAACTTAATTAATTAAATCAACATGATTTAATTAATAAGAAAACTAATGATTACTCTAACACCCCCCTTAAGCTAAGCACAAGGGGTAAGCTAACCTAGCACAACTATGAAAGCAAGAAATGGGTCCCAGCAACAAGGCCTGATCAGGTACCCAATACAAGGAAATCTCTATAAACCGGAGACAAAAAAGAAAACCAAGTGGGAAAAACCCCTCTCCAAAAAGAGATAGAAAAATACAAAAAAGAAATAGCTCAAGAGACTCTCTTAAGACCATAAGTACAACCAACCCCCCCATGAGAGAGGGATGAGACACAAAAGTCCTGCCAGAATGAAGAAACTCCTGTCACAATGGTAGATGCCTGATGTAGAATCCAAAAGGAGATCTTGAAGCGACAAATGATATTCCTCCCCTTGGGAAGAAACAAATCCAAAGGACGATGTCGAAGAAACCCTGTGAAGATTGATGGACCAATCTGACTCAAGATGTGTGCCATGATCAGATGCTGAAGAATCTCTTTGTCTGAACTGAAACAAATGATGCCAAATCCAAACTGATGTGGAGAATCCTTAAATGCAACTGCTGAATGCACTGATAATGGTGGGCGAAGAGTGATAACCTGACTGTCAAGGTAGACAAGATGAATGTCCTCAAAATAATCCTCCAAATTTGCAATATAAGACTCAACAAACAAGAAGGAGATGTCTGCAAGATAAGATTCCAAAGTAGCTATGTTTGGAAGGTGAATGATGCCCTGTTGCACAGAATCAGGAGCAACTGGAGATGCTGATGAAGTCTCAGTTTGAAGAGTGGGAACTGTGAGACAAGCCTCTGATCCATCGGAACATGTAAGGGTGTCTAAATACTCAAGCTCCTCTAAAGTATCATGATCAAAGGGTGTATTCTCTCTCCAAGCAATGGGTA
>MU223096.1:15878-31189 GCA_018584345.1 Thuja plicata | reverse complement strand
CGAGCCTGTGGTCTTTGATATGACTGCCGCTGGGGGCTAGAAAGGCCCGTGGGGGCTGAGAGCCCGCTGGGTGGTGGTGGCCGGTGGCTGAGCTGTGCGGCAGTGGTGCGCCAGCAGGGGCCGGGCGTGGGCTGGGCCAGGGCTACGCGACGGTGGCACGCTGGCGGTGCAGCAGGTAATGCCCAAAAAAGGGTTTTGGGGCATGTTTTTCAAGGTTTTTGATTTTTTTTCTTGAAATGCGTGTCGTACGACCTAGGAGAGAGAAATTTTTTCCCAGAGGTCACAGTCACCAAAAATGGCAAACTTTATATGAAAATTAACTCTCCCAGGCCTTTTGAACACGATGGTGGTATCCATTTTTTCTCAAAGTGCCCCCCAAAAAAATGTCTCTTCCAGATTGAAGAAGAAACCCCAAAAAAGCTGTAGTTTTTGCCCTTGAAACACGGCTTCACAAACCCCAGACCAGGTAGTAGCAAGGAAACTCTGATACCATGTAGGATTTGAGAGATACAAATCCACAGAACGCCAAGAATACCTGCATGCAAATTACCTGTTACAGGAGAGAAGCAGAAAGAGGGAAAAAGAAGAACTCAGAAGTTACTCAAAATGTGAGAGCTAAATTATAATCTGAGTTAATGAAAAAAGAATTACAAGGGTCAACCTATAAAGGTGAACAAAACCCTAAAGCCTAAAAAAGCTAGGTTGCACATTAATAATTAATAAAAGAATTAATTATTAATGCACCTAAGAGAAAACTTAAGCACTAAAGAGTAATAACTTAATTATTTTAAATCAACATGCTTTAATTAATAAGAAAACTAATGATTACTCTAACAAGGAATACAAAACCACCCCAAGACAAATATCATTGACAATACCTTGATCTAGAAGAGATGTCAATGCACTATCTATGTTTGACGGATTTTGGTTCCTTTTGCTGTTAGGAATGAAGGAAGAGAGAGGTATAATGGAAAATGTCTAAGTATGAACTTGACGAGGCTATAAATGATATAAAGATGGAGGTAGAAGAGGATTTGCGTACATCTAGGAATGAATGAGGAATTACGCTGCTATAGATTTGATTTTTCGATAGTCGGGATCCTACAAACACCTGTACTTGCAAATATGAGATCCTGAAGTTGTAAAATGTGCCCAGAATCAATTTGAGCCTATTTTGAAGGATACAGATTGAATTAGCACCTTTTACCCAGCTACAGGGAAAATGTGGCATTCTGTACCTTGGGTTTTGGTCTGAAACTTGCAGAGATGCTCCGTCTAGTCCCTATCTTCTCAAATTTTGTCTAACAGCTCCGCAACCTGTTCTTACACAAAAAAAAATGGGGAAGAAGGTTGGCTAAAAGGGTTTGTGTCAATTAAACCCTTGTTTAGGATTCAACCTTGAAAAATTCAATGGAATTGCATAAGGAAAGATGAAATGGAAGCTCGATTTGAATTGTAAATTATCTCATTTATTGACGATGTAATGCTTCTTTGGATGGAATCACAAGTGTTAATGCAACAGCTTGAACTCCACAAAAACCCAAAAATAAATTATGAAAGATAAGTCTTGGACGATGAATGTTGTAGTTTTGCACAATGCTTGATGAAGAGGAAGGAAAATGCCTTGAAGACTTGGATGCTTGAAGAGATTGAAAATGCTCTTGAAATCCAATCACTTGATTGCTTGATAATAATGTCGGATCTTCATTATGGTTACCAAAATGAGGAGAGATAGGGTGTTTATATATCTCTCACAACATTTCGGGGGTTAAAACTCAAGCATGCCCATTGTAAATCAAAATCCTCTGCTAAAACACCGAGATAGGGACCCAATTTGAATTTGGGCACAAAAGTTAGGGTACAGATCGAAAAGTCATTATGTACCCAGGTACAAATCAAAAATTTGTTCTGTACCCACCAGTCTGGGCTCAAATTTGGACTGTGGGTCCCAGAAAGTGCGAGGTGCAAGGTTTGATCGAACAACCAGTTTCAGAGTCGGGAGAGAATGTAAAGGTCATAAATGGTAAGATAGGGCCTAAGGAGATGAAATGAATTATTTGATTGGAGGAAAAATTGAGGAGCACACTTAGAAATAGGGGCTAACCTCGAGTTTTGAAGAAATTGAATCAACATAGGACTTATATTATTAATTTGAAGGTTCAATGAGCATTAGGAGAGTGTGAAATCAATGTGGGAACCCATACATACCAAAATGAGGCTAACATTTGCACCTAATTAAGGGTGCTTAATTTTTAGGATGGTATAGTAACATGTAATACTCCAAGCCATATGCGTGTCAAAGTTAATTTTGATGGCAATGTTTGAATTTGTGTTGTTTGCTATATCGTTTGAAGCAATTTGTTAGTTTAGCTTTATCATGACTTCTTTCTCAAACTGTTTATTGTCATTGGTCTAGTATTGAAGCGTCTTGCAATTTGTTTATCATGGTTTCTATCTAAAATCCATTTGTATATTATAGTATATGTGATGCAATCGATCTTTAACTACGATTATCAACACTGTTGTTTGAACAACCAAACTAATATTTTCAAAATAACATAATTCCATATTCTAAACAAATTGTAAGTCATTTGAATAGTAGAACAATGATAGTGTATAGTTTCTAGTGTAAGTCATGCTTGAGCTAAGCAAATAAATTCATCAAAATAAAAGTAGTAACAATATCTAAGACAAAGAAATGAAATAAAAGGACTAGTCGAATAAAACTAAATAAAAAAATAGAAACAAGAAAACCGGTAACCATACTTGCAAATATCATACAAAATGTGTTAGCAGACACAAGGAACATGAATTATTTATTGAATGCCATAAGATTTTTTGTCTACTTTTAATAATAATAAAAATAATTGACTAGTATTTACTATCAACTAATATTCTTGCTAGCACTTTTGAGATTTTATTTTTAAAAATTGAGAACAAATCATTTGAAATATTAAGATAATTTCTTTGTGTTTTATTGATTGCACGACATCCAGGAAACATACCATATAGCTTGTCTCTACAAACACATTTGTATAATGTATGCAAATGCAAAGCAAGTGCATTGCAATATACAAGCTTATTGCTTAAGCCAAAGTTTTTATCACATATCTTTAGTGCAGATATCATGACTAGTTTGTTTGTTTCAATTCATGATTATGCTATCTATTTAGCATTTTATTCTAAAATAATTGAAGATTTAGTTGTATTAGCATCTATGTGGCATTGTAAAATATTCTATATATACATTAAATTTCAAAAAAATACAATTTCCTTATTTGTGTTGACATATTTTGCAAAATGTCTATTATATTGACATGTGCAGATGAGATTCAAGTAGAAGGATGCATTATTGCATTGGCAAATTACTAGCAACACTCATGATCAACCAAAGAATTTTCATGACATATCTTTTCTTAGAGGTATGGTGACTGCTTTTCCTTTTTTTATTCATTGGTAAATCTCTAGTCCAATGTAATAGACATTTTATTGATGCTCTGGTTTCTCCAGGGGGGGTTTCGGGGACTGTTGTTGTCCCTGTCCCAGCTGGGGTTGTTGGGGGGACCAACCCTGTTTCTCAGGTCGTGGGTTCTTCTGCTTTTTCTTTGAAGGTGGAGGAAGGTTGGACAATAGTAAAAGGAAAGAAACATGATCTCCTTTACCTTCTTTTGATATGAGTTTACGGTATCATAAGGGTGGGCTTAAATGATTATCTTAAATGCCCTTTGTATGGGGATCGATAGTTTGGTCTTGGTTTCTCTCTTGTGGGAAAGCTTGTATATTCCCTTTGTTGTGTTTGGTGTTGTTTCACAGTTGTTTCATTGTTCTCCTCATGTTCTATCCTTCAGAGGTTCTTTGTAAAAGGTTTTGGGTCCTTTCAAAACTTGTTTTTACTTAATCTAAACACTATTATGAAGAAACAAAATATGTCACAAAAATCTAATTATAGTAGAAACATAAAAATTATAAAACTATCCAAGAATAAATTGATCAAGTTCTAGATAATGCATAATGTTTTTGAACTAATTGATTCAATCATATAGTTGGAGATTGTTTGTTTGACAATAGTTCATGTCTTCCTTCATTGCCACTGTACACATAAAGAACTACTTAATGGCCTTGTAGATTATTTTTTTGCTTTCCTTTTCAATGATTGTGATGTAGCTTTAACCTCTTGTGAGCTTGAGTTGCATTCAACAATGCTTCGTGAATTGCATTAAATACATGCCAAAGACACATATTGTGTAGAATGGGGCTCTTGCAAACAAAAACTAACACGAATGACAAAATTGGACTATCAGGTGAGTTGTTTTGTAGTTAGTCATACACATTGGTTAAACATATTCATATGCATGTAGGTTGTCAATCACAAGAGATTGTAATTGCATTTCAACAGGCATGTCTGCCATCCTATAATATTAATTCTTTTCCAAGAAAGGAATCCAACTGTTGGCAAAATGTTTTGTAATACATCTAGAGTTGTAGGTAGAGGGAAATACACCATTTATGAGCTAATATTTAAGACTGTAGGTAGTATGCAAAGGAGACCTTTCAAATATGGTGTCTGCTTTTGTTTTGCTTGATTACTTGGTTCATAGATAGAATTTTAAATTTTTTATTGTTTCTGCTGATTTGCTTGTTATATTTTTAACAACTACCATACATTAGAGCCCTTGGTAAGTCCTTTCTCGACTCTTGTTCAAATGATACTGCAAACAATAGAAGTTAAAACATTCTCATTGAAATTTTTTTCTCTTGGAAAGAAAAACAATTTAAAACATTCTCATTCAAATTAGCTCTAGCACGCATATTACCTAGAGTATTAAATCGTGCATAAAAAATGATGTATTGCCCTATAGTTGTACTTGTACATGTATTACAAACACAAGACATGTCAATACCTTTTTTCTCCCAATTTTTTAAATTAAATCAAATAAAATCTCTGAAAAAATACAATGAGCTAATCAGGGAAAAACAAAATATTATCCAAAATAATGGTTATAAATTATAGACATTTGGAACTATAGGAAAAAGTGATAAGTCTTGCACAAATTAATAGGTAAGAGATGAGAAACAATGTATTGCTTTGTACCTCCAATTGTACGTGTATTACAAAGACTAACACCTTTTTCCCTAATTTTCAATGAGGCAATGACAACAATTTGGACAACAAAGTCCACAAAAGCTAAATCAAGAGAGGAATCAAAAGAATCAGCTATTTCTTTGCTCTTTCTTAGCACTACACATAAAAATAACTCACAAAATTTTAAAAAATCTACTTTTGGCTACTGCTAGCTACATTAATTCATGGTTTTCTTCCACATTAGCATTTTTTTTTTGTCGAATTTTGCAGCCAAATCTGCACACAAATCTCGCTAAGAAGAAAGATAAAATAAAATAGAGCTTGCAGGAAAAAGAACAGAGAAAAAAATAGAGCAATGAACAATGAAAATTCTATTGATCATATTGATTACAAAATGCAAGATTTATAATGAATATATAATCACAGGAACAAAAATTGTGCATGTAATTTCTGAAGAGGTGGAGAAAACAATGTATGGTTATCTTTAGTTAGGGTTACAAAAGCACATTGCATGCATCACACCGCTCCATAAATCATGAGGAAATTCAACATTGCACATTCAAAATTAACATAGGACACTACATGTAAATAAATTCTAGTACACGTAGTTGCATGCCGATTCGATATTTACGAAGGTGATTGGAAATTTCGCTAACACCCCCACCATAAGTCAAACTAAGAAGGAAAAAAAGGAAAGAGGAAAGAGGGAAAACCTAGTGGGAACAAAACCCCTCAAAACATATGCTAACAAAGATGCAGCTATATGAAGAGAAGAAGAACATTCTCCGAGACACAAGAAAATTGTGGACAGCTGTCAAATAATAATTGCCACAGTGCTGAATGAAGAACATACTATGAAACCAAGATGATGACCATGATCAATCTGCATGAGTGCCCCCAATGACACTACTTGAACAATGAGCAGATGGAAAACAAAGGAAAAACATCTATCAATCGCAGATACAAAAGATAACAATCTGCATAGGTTCCCCCAAACAATGAAAAATGATAAACAAATGCAAAACACATGTCAGTGAAGAATGCAGATGATACATGAATCTATACGAGTGACCCCAACGACACTACTCAATCATGAAAGAATAAAATACTAGTTGATAATACATGTGCCAATTGTCAAAAGGAAAAAAAAATGATCAACTATGGAACAAAGGAAGTATTAGCACGAAGAGGCATCACAAGTCCATTGAAACAGTGTCTCACTAAAGAGGAAATGAAGGCAAGACCCATGCGAAGAGAGAAAGACCTTAACCTGTCTATGGTGCAGAATTTGGTTCAACCTTTGTTTCCATGACTATTCGATACAAGCCTCTACTTGTGGGCTAAAGCAGAATCTTTGGCTTCCATTCAAAATAGTTCTATGGCATGAGAATGACAAAGACTGAAAATACCATTCTTTATAACATATCTGATCTTCAATACCTGCAAAAATAAAACTTACATTTCTCCTTCCTAGCTCCTAGGCTCTGAAAGAATGTAAAATTTTGCAGCTAAACCTGCACACAAATCTCGCTATTAAGAAGAAAGAAAAAATAAAATAGAGCTTGCAGGAAAAAGATTAGAGAAAAAAAATAGAGCAATGAACACTGCAAATTCTATTGACCATATTTATTACAAAATGCAAGACTTAAATGAATATATAATCACAGGAGCAGAAATTGTGCATGTAATTTCTAAAGAGGTGGAGAAAACAATGTATGGTTCTCTTTAGTTAGGCTTACAAAAGCACATCACATGCATCACATCGCTTCGTAAATCATGGGAAAATTCACCATTGCACATCCAAAATTAATGTAGCACACTGCATGTAAATCACCGCTAATACACGTAGTTGCATGCATATTCGATATTTACGAAGATGATTGGAAATTTCGCTAACACCCCCCATAAATCTAACTAAGGAAGAAAAAAGGAAAGAGGAAAGACGGAAAACCCACTGGGACCAAAACCTCCCTCAAAATATACACTAACAAAGATGCAACTATATGAAGAGCAGAAGAACATTCTCTGAGACACAAGAAAATTGTGGACAACTGTCAAATAATATCTGCCACAGTGTTGAATGAAGAACATCCTTTGCAACCAAGATGATGATCAAGATCAATTTTCATGAGTGCCCCCAATGACACTACTTGAACAATGAGAAGATGACAAACAAAAGAAAAACATCTGTCAATCGAAGATACAAAAGATAACAATCTGCATAGGTGTCCCCAAACAATTAACAAATGACAAACAAAGGCAAAACATATGCCAGTCAAGAATGCAGACGATTCATGAATCTCTATGAGCGACCCCAACGAAACTACTCAACTAGGAAAGAATAAAATACTAGTTGATAATACATGTGCCGATTGTCAAAGAAAAGAAAAAATGATCAACTATGGAACCAAGGAAGTATTAGCACGAAGAGGCATCGAAAGTCCCATAAAACATTGTCTCTAAAGAGGGAAGGAAGGCAAGACCCATGCGAAGAGAGCAAGACCTTGGCCTGTCTAGTTCAACCTCTATTGCCATGATTGTTCGATACAAGCCTCTACTTGTGGGCTAAAGCAGAATATTTTGCTTCCATTCAAAATAGTTGTATGACATAGAATGACATAGACTGAAAATATCATTCTTTATAACAAATATGATCTTTAATACCTGTAAAAAAAACTTACATTTCTCCTCCCTAGCTCCTAGGCTCTTATACCATGTATAATTTGTAGCTAAATTTGCACACAAATATCACTTAGAAGAAAGAAAAAATAAAATAAAGCTTGTAGGAAAAAGAACAGAGCAAAAAAATAGAGCAATGAATAGTGGGAATTATATTGACCATATTGATTACAAAATGCAAGATTTACAATGAATATATAATCACAGGAGCAGAAATTGTGAATGTAATTTCTGAAGAGGTGGAGAAAACAATGTATGGTTCTCTTTAGTTAGGCTTACAAAGGCACACCACATGCATCACACTGCTTCGTAAATCATGGATAAATTCACCATTGCACATCCAAAATTAATGTAGAACACTTCATGTAAATCACTGCTAATACGAGTAGTTTCATGCAGATTCAATATTTACGAAGGTGATTAGAAATTCTGCTATCAAATCTAAGGAATAATCATACTTGGATGGTCATAGCTTAAGCAACAACAATGTCAATTTATCTTGTCAAGGATAAGTTTGCACAATTTATTCTTGGTTTATCTATGGTTGCACGAATATGAACATATAGTTTAAAAATATGCTTCTAGTGGCAAGAAAATAATGCATTACTCATTTTCAAAATGCCTAAAACAATGTGTTTTAGATATCAGTTCAATTGCAATGCTTTGAAAATCCCCAACTCTTGTTCAACCCATGTTTGACTCTTTCTTAGACCTTGCTCAAATCAAAATGCAAAAAAATAAAATCAAAGCAAGTTAAAACATTTGTATCGAAATTAACTCTGACATACATATTATGTAGAGTATTAAATGTTACATTGGAAATAATGTACTGCATTTTACCTGCAGTTGTATATATATTATGAAGACAACACACGTGAAAACTTTTTTTGTTTAATTTTTCATAATTAAAACAAATAAAACTGACAGGAAAAATACTATGAACTAATCAAAATAAAACAAAAATTTATCCAAAATGCTATTTGTAAAATGTAGACATAAAAAATTGCAGGAAAATATAATAATTTTATCTTTAACTTGTAGAAATTAACAAGGAAAAGCATGTAAAATTCATGAGAAGGACATATTGTAGCTAATACAATTGCTATCAAAATATCCAACTACAATTGTCAATTGGGAAGAACAAAAAAACTTGCAAATATTGAAAACTAACATAATAAAGCCTTTAGCTCTTGTACGAACAACTAAAATTCATTTTCTTTTAGCCATTGTCATGAAGACTAATTCATAGTTTTTTTCTTACGAGATCAACATTTCTAAGATGTTTGGCAATATTCCTACTCAATCAATAATATTACATGATATATACCAAAAGTTGACAAAACTTACAAACAGGGTCAAAAAAATCCTTGCAATTGGAACGAGATCTAAAAATCATGTTTTTAAAGTGGGTGAGAATATTCAGATACTCACAACTAAAGAATTAAAAATAAACAATTTGTACAATAATGAATGTCTTAGCTAAATCAAGAAATCAAACAAAACTGTAATGTCTAACTAGGGAACTTGTGAAGATGATATCTATTCTATCAAAAAGACACGGCAATAATTTTTGTTTTAAAGTACAGGTGTTTTTTAACCTACAAGTTATGATATCATTTACAAATTATGATTGTGGAATTAACATAATTTAACATTTCACAATTACATTACTAAGATCATAAAGTGAGATTGATTTTTTAAATCTATAACCTATGTCCTCTAAGGTTTCCTAACGTCTCTACTTAAGAAACATAACTACAATATCATCCAATTAACTATATAACATTATAGTGTATTTCATCTTCTCTATCCATAAACATTATTACTATCCTTAAGTTCATTTTAACACTAATGGTAAATGTTCATATTTCTTTCCATTGCAATAGCCATAAATTTAACTCCAAACAATAATATTATACATATAACGACAGATCTAACTTAACCCATTTATAACATGATCAAATCTTACATTAAGACAAATAAAGATATATTTACTCCTTATCACAACTACATAGTTGAAAATTACAATTACATCATCACGAATACAATTACATCAATTCTCTATATGGAGTATCCAAATACATTATTAAATAAAAATAGTAGATGATACATGAAATGATATATATACAATGAAATCCTCCACACAACAAGAATAAAGTTGCAGGAACCAAGATCCAACCAAGAGCACAAACAAGTCTGCCAAACCTCAATGGAAGAAGAATCACTCCCACCTAACCATATGGAATCCTGAGACCCACTGTCGTGCTAAGGATATATACACAAGGCCCCACACACAAGCAACCCAAAACAAGGAAGGGGGTGATATTCAAATACAAGATGAAACACCACACAAGGACTCACAGGAGAAATGCAAACGATAACAATTACCAATAAACCAAATACCAACTACCAGAGGCTACCAAATTTCATATGGAGGAAACCTAGGATACATGTAGGAAGAGTACCATAACACAGTCTCTATCTTTGAGTTACCTTGGACTAGTCTCTCTAAACCCTAGACCATCAAGTGAGACTCATGTGGAGCTAGGCAATCCTTTTATGTGGACAAGAAAGTCTGATCATGCCAACTCACTACGTCCCACGGATGGACATGCATCATCCCATTCCCATCCTTAGCCTATACTAGCATTCAAGGCATGGGCAATGCATCCATATTTATCTTTCTAGTGTTATCCCTAATTTATTTATTAAGTTATCACTTGATTACAACCACCAATAGGTTAGCCTGGACTGACTAATTTAGGGCCCTAGACCCCCATTGGAAGCCACTGCCCCACAATGCACCTAGTTAACCTACCCCTAATTCTCAAAACAATAATCACAAGAGAATAATCACATCAATAAACCATTAATCATATTAGTACGCACCTATAAAAACATACAAGATCAAATGAAATTGATTCATGAACCTTTTACAAAGCCTCTCTCATAGGCATGTCCCAAATCCTGAAATAAGAAGCATACTTGATTGCATTTTAATATAACAAGGACATCATGCATGTGACGTGGAATCCACATCATCATATAACCATAATGATAAATAAGATCATATACACAAGTTCTAATACAACAGAATGACACATAACTAAACCAATCTTACACCACTAGTATCCAAATATATGAACCACAACACCACCATTAACCTGATCATTCAAACTCAAATGACTGATAAAAAAAGTATAAGACAATCATGAAAACATTAACCATATCAGTGAGGGACACGTATCTAAATTGTGGATGGTTTTATAGAGCTCTTGATTTGGTTGGTCTCCCATCTAGTTCAAAAATATGGAACAACATTATTAAATGTAGATCCCTGCTCAAGGATGGTCTTAAGTGGCTAATTGGTAATGGAAGGATAATAAGATTCTGGGAAGATAGATGGTTGGGGGAAAAACCACTTGCTAATAGTGCTTATAACGTTCTTATGGGGTAGGCTAAATCTGTCTTGGGCCCTCATATTGTTAACTATATCATCCCAGGAGTGAGTGAAAAAACCTTGAACAATGCTTTTTGATTTGGAATGGCCTCCTCCTGAAGGTTGTTGATCTTCAAATTCTCTTGAAGAAAGTGAGACTCCCTTTGTTCCCCAAGGAGGATAGATTCATTTGGTCAAAAAATTCTTTAGGGGCCTTCTCAGCTAAGACTGCTTACATTTTGCTATTAAAGTTCAATGGGGATATGAATAGCTGGAAGAAGATGTGGAACCCATAAGTCATACCGAAAATAAACTTCTTCCATGGTAAAAATCTAACCTTAGACAATTTAATGAAGAGGGGCTTTTAGTTCCCAAACACGTGTTCACTATGTAAACAAGATGAGGAGACAATTTCCCACATGTTTATTCACTATCAATTTACATCTCATGTTTGGAAGAATGTCCTTCAAAAACTTAATATCCAATGGGTGTTTAAGGGGGATTTGCAGTAGTTTGTCCTGAGTTGGAGAATCCCTTCAAAGCGACAAATTACTCCTCATTTTTGTTGGTGTCTTTGGAAAGAAAGAAACACTAGGATTTTTAGAGAGAAGGAAAATAGTGTGGATAATGTGCTCATCATCCTGAATAAACTCCTCTTGGATTTTTTTTTCCGCTGATGGAAAACTCCTAGTGAGACACCCTCTCAATGGGATGGTACATTAGCTAGAGATTGGAAGCTTCTGAAGAAATTTAAGAATTTTGACAGTTCTAAAAAGGTTGCTAGAGCTAACACCAAATGAAAACCTCCTAGAGCACCTTGATATAAACTTAACTTCAATGGTGTAGCCAGAGATGGGAAGGCAGCTGGAGGAGGTTTTATTAGGAATCATGAGGGAGGCATTATTTCCGCCTACTGAGGGAATTTATAGGATTTCACTAGCAACCAAGCTAAGGGTATGACCTTACTATGGGGTCTTAAGTCTTCCCTGTTAATCAAAGTTCATACTTTTGAAATTGAAGGAGATTCCTAGTTGATCATCGAAGCCACAAAATGGACTTTGACTCCTAGATGGTTTGTGAAGGGGATAATTGATGATATTTGTTCCCTCCTTAATGGGTTTGATGAATTTACCATTCAACACATTTACAAGGAAGGTAATGCGGTTGCAAATCATATGGCTGCTATTGGTCTAGACCAAGTTCGCCTAAGGTGCTGGAGAAGGGAGAGCTCATTTTGTCAAGGAACAATCACCCTTCTAAGTAAGTATACCCCAACTATAATCCCATGAGTTCGAACATAGTTTATATTTGGACTCTATTTTGGGCTTTACTGGTTATGCATTGCATTATTGGGACACCTTTAAATTTTTGCCTGTTACGGAATTTGAAATTATTTGATTTGAATATGCCACATGTGCACCTCTTTCAAAGCTTGCATATCCCCTTCAATTAGTATGATGAACTTATCGGGATGAAAGTTAATCATTTTTTGCACCGAGTATAATAAATACATGATTTTTTATCACTTATCATGTGCCATTATATGCTCTTTCCTAGTGCAAGACTTAAGTTGGGGTTTTTTCTTACACTTGTGATGCTAATTTGCTTCTCATGTGCTTTTCTCTCTGTAATTGCTCTAGCCATTTTCTGTGGGAAGTCATGGGAGGTGCCCACATAAGGGTTGTACTTGATAAGTTTGAGGAATGGAAGAACGATGGAATAGTCTAGTATATTTGCAAAGAGGGCTGGTCTACTCAATTTATGGAATGTATCAATGACCATGATGAAAGTATGTCCAACTAGTTTGTTACTTCTTTGGTGGCAAGAAGGGTTTCAATGGGGGGCATATCCTTCAAAGTTAATGAAGAAGTAATTGCTCAAGCTAATGGACTCTCTACAGATGGTTGTAAATGGATAAAAACTAGTAAAGTTTTAGATACAATGAGCCTTAATTTATTTTTCTATGGTAATGAACAACTTTTTAAACTCTATGGAGGCTATGACTGAGAACAACTACTTGAGATGTGGGATAGAGTGTGTTTGGTGGTCATGAAGTACTTCACTTTGAAGGGGCCCTTCAGTGTGTATTATTACTACCCTATGCCCTTAATTATTTTAGGAACCACAATTCCATTTCAATTCTATTTTATCTTTCACATTCCCTTGAGATCACTATGAAAGATATGATTGAAGCTAAAAAACATGTTAAGAATTTTACCATCTTTTACCAGGGGCTTATGTTCAGATTGTATCATTTTCATTAGCCCTCTATCCTCCCCATTCTATTTTTATTGAAGAAGTTCCCACCCCCTAAAACCCTCCTTTGGCCAGTATCATGGATACCCCAAGCCCTAGTAATATACGATGTCTTAAAAAACCTGCCCAAAAAGCTATACCCCAGGAGCTATCACTAGATTTTAAGTCGGTGAAGCAGAAACAAGACAAGAAAATTACTACCCCTCCTAAAATCAAAGCCAAAACCATAAAAAGGTTAAAATTAACCTCCACCAAAGTGACTCTAATATTGAGATAACTGAGGAGACTAGCACTCCACGTAGGTCTACCAGGCTTACCATCAAACTTAATAAAGAGAAAACCCTTACAGAGACCTCAAATTCCAAGGCTGGGGGTGAATGTGAAAATAGGTCCAAGGAGAAGAATATTATAAAGGAGGAAACCCTTTCAACCTCTTCCAACAACTCCTCTCATGTTTCTACAAGTATTAATTCTAATTCCAAGGAACCCATCCGTGCTCCAGAGGAGGTAAAGGTCATGATGGTGGTTATTGACAAAGGCAAAGCTCCGGTGGCAAGGAAATGTAGAAAGTATGACTCGATCTGCTAGGAGGTTGGTAAGCTGAAAAAGAAAATGGTGAAGATGGAAGAGGGACTTTAATGTGTCTCTCTTTTCCCTTAAGGTCATGCACAATTTCACCACGACCCTTTGCATGCTTCAAAACGATACTGCCAATGAGGATAGTGAAGAAGATGACCACAAGGAACTATTCAAGTTCCTTACTAAGGATTGGGCTACTTTAATGCTAACGAAGGAATGCGAGAGGAAGAAATACTAGGGAGATGCTCCCTTTTAATTTTTTACACTATAGTTAAAAGTGGCCACGCAGGCCTTATTAGTTTTTGTTTGAACTTATATGATGATGTTCAAACTTATGCTTTCATATAAGATTGGTATAACCCTCAGAGATCAATGATTAAGACTTTATTACTCCGATGGTTACTGTGTTAGAGACTAGTAGTAGTTTGGTTGTTATGATTTTAATGACTATTGTAGACTTTGTTGATATGCTAAATGCTAATGATAGGTTAGTTAGTTCTCCGGAGAAGGCTAATATGATGGGTACTGCTCAGTTGTCATTTGTTGTTTTTGATATGGAGAAATAAGGGTGTCTAATTTTGTATTTCCATGTGTTGTTAATGTAAATCTGTTACTTTTCGCCCTCTGGGCTTGTCTCTAACCGGATAAAACCTTTGTTTTTCTACTTTTTATATAAAAAAACATCAATCATAGCAATATGCATCTATAACAATAATAAAGTCATAAGAATCTAGTCTAGGAAATTAACCAACCTTTCTCATAGGCGGTCCTAAACCTTATACAACAAGCTTAATTAGATCATATGAATAACAATACTTGGGACATGATGCATGCAATCCATAACCTACATAAATCTGATAATGAAAACCATATAAAAATTGATAAAATAGAAGACATTTAAGTCTCTAAGCCTTTGGTATACCTCTACAAATTAAACAGGTCAAAATTTTAATAAAACAAGCAATCTATGCAACTGAACAAGTATTTAATGCAATTGTATGAAGCATCCAACACACTTCTATGATTCCACAATGCAAGCGAACTAATTATGCAATGCAAATGTATGACAAACTTAGTTTGAAAATTGGACTTCAATCTAGACTGAAAATAAAATTAGATGAAGACCCAATTTGATTCTTGCTGACAACCTTCCAGAATCCCAATAAAAAAGACCCTAGTACTCAAGAAAGAAAACCCAATAACAAAAATAAAAAATGTAGACCACTAAAAGAAAGGAAAGGAATAAAGATTTAAACACATCAAAAATAAAACACC
>MU223095.1:881576-893666 GCA_018584345.1 Thuja plicata | reverse complement strand
TATTAATTAGACACATGTGATAACTTGATAAGACACAAATTGAGGTTGATTTTTAATTTAAAATTTGCTAAGATGGAGTTAGTATAAAGCTCAATTGAAGGTTTAGGATTAAGGTTGAGCTTGATTGGGTGTTAAGGTTAGAGTTCAAAATGTTTTAATGTGTAATTCAATTTAGAATCAAGGTTAGGGTTCAATCTAGTTTAATGTTTAATTTTGTTTTCATATACATATATACACATACATATATATGCACACACACACACACACACACACACACACACACACACACTCACATATATATGCATACACACACACACACATATATACACACATATATGCATATATACATGTGCATATATATTATATATGCATACACACACACACACATATATATACACACATACATATATGCATATATATATATGTATATATACACATATATGCACATTATACACATATATGCATATGTATATGCACATATATGCAAATATATACACATATATGCATATATACATGCATATATACACATATACATGCATATACATAAACAATATATATAAAAAAACATTATAATGCATATATACAAATAATATATATTATAAAACAATAAAATATGCAAATTAAAAATGTGAAAAACCTTAATAAAGACGTTCAAAAAAATGGAAGCCCACTCTGTCTGTCGCTTTCAACCCAACCGAAACAGTGAAAATGACTACTCCGGCGGGTTTTTTATTCCACCAAAAAAAACCTACTTACTTTCGATCGAAAGTAAGTAAGTACTTTAGAGCGAAAATACTTACTTACTTTCAATCAAAAGTAAGTAGGTACTTTCGATCAGAAGTAACTCACTTCCGGTCGAAAGTGTTTCATCGTTCTGATCGAAAGTATGATGAATTTTTTAGCAGGCCACACTTTTCAGGGCGAATTCCTTCCTCACAAAAAGTGTAACCCACTATTGTGGTATTACCCTTTAAAAAATATAAGCGTTTATTGTAACATAAAATTTAATCCAAATTTTTTATTTTAGCTAACTTATATAATTTAAAATGCTACATTTTTTTGAACAATGGGTACGCCATATTTCATAAATTAAAAAATAAAAATTGGACTGTTGGCAATGGATACACAGTACCTTTTAAGTTGAATTTATATTTTACCTTTCTAATGGTCAAACAAATTCATTTGAATTTAATGAACACAGTTGAAACTTTACTAAAGTGGAATATAATTGTTTTTTTTTTTTTGTACTCAAAATTTTTTAATGTATGTAGTACATTTAATTAATTATACTTACAATTAAATTTCCGACAAAACAAATATTACTTTTCCTTGTATGTAATACATTAGCTTATATATTTAATGTACACAATATTGAATTATATTTTTATTTTTCTATCATCATTAAGGCGTGGTCATACATTATAGGAACAAAAAACTAAGAGCGCGTAAGGAAACCCTGAAAGAGTGCGAGAAATACCCGTTCCAATCTCTGCAACATGTAATTTCAGTTCCCCAACATCAACATGCTTGTGTTGTATTTTCTCCGTGAATATGATCGCTCAATCGTGAGAAGAGATAATGTTCCAAGCTGAAGAAAAGTTGTGGTAGGGGTAATGTTTATAAATAAGGTTTTGTCACAGATCTTGTATTGAAAATGCCGATTTTAAGAATTTTGTCCACATCTACTATAAACAAAAAAAATTGGGGCCAAAAGTCAGAGTCGTTGGGTTAGCTCAAAAACATTGTTGAGCTAAGGAAGGATTTTGTTAGAGATTCATTATCATTACATTGTGAAAGGTTGTTAATATAATCAAGAGTAGATTTACTCTTGAAAGAAAGGATGAAAAAAAAAGGTTACAAATATAAGATTTATAGTGGTTTATCGAAATTGGCAACATCCACTTTCAAAGTAGGGAAATATCATTATTAACGTTACACTTATACACTATACATGACATTTACACACCTATTTGTGAAAACATATACAACTAGATCAAATGAAGAGATGGGAGAAGGCGAAAGGTCATGTGACTGTTGGACTTCACATTCCCAACAATTCCCCACTTGAAGTCCAATTGGTATAGCCATGGATAGTGACATCCCTATTGTTTCCACTTTTAATGTCACATTGTAACTAGGTTGATAGAAGATTTTAACTTTGTCAAAGACTGTTCAAGGACATTGTGATTTAATCTTCTCCAAATGTTGTCGAACTCAATAAAATCTAATAGCCAAATATCTTCTCTTACAACTTTTACAGGTAAAAACTCACCCATAAATCCACAATTAGAAACACCACTCTATGCAAGTTCAAAATACACTTCATCCACAATCAGTACACCACTCTATAAGTTCAAAATACACTGTATCCACAATTGAACACCCACTCTGTGCAAGTTTAAAATGCAAAGCCAGGTCTTTACCTTTCCTACCAAGTCTGGCCACTGCACTGGCCACAAGCGTCAAATTTTCTAGCTTCCTCACATAGGGAAGCCTTAACAGAAACCTATCATCATTTGACACAAGATTTTGAACACCCAACAACATTATAAAATTTTTCCAAATACATGCAATTTCACAATCACTAAGAAGGTGTCATAGCTACAGGTAACCCTTTATGGTATTAGTTTGCAAGTTGAGCTTTGCTCTCTGCTCCAACTCATCATTTTGTAATCCTTCATCCTTCATTGACCAGAAGCCTATATCATTTAAGACTCCAGTGTCATCACCCTTTTCTGGTGTCCCGCCAGCATCTTTTTTTGTTGTTGCACCATCATCATCTTCTTTTGTTGTTGCACCATCATCACTCTTCAGTTTCATGAGTTCATGGTTGCTCAAATGATTTAGACATGACATAGCTGCATCAAGAGTTGAGAAGGAAACAAACCCAACATCCTCCTCTTCAGTCGAATCCTCCACATTTTCAAAGCTATCTATCACATCCTTGTTTGCATTTTCTTCATTTTGCAATAATAAAACTTGTTTGTCGTCTCTCCATAGGTTCTGTCGAGCACTATTGTTTTCACTTTCTTCATCCCACCAATGTACATGACGCTTTATTTTAGCTTTCACGGGGGTGGACAAATACTCCATATCATAGCCAAAAATGGTTGGGCTTTTATCAAATTCCAATATGTCAAGAAATTCTTTAATAACTAGATCAACTTCATCATCAAATTGATCAAAAAAATCTTTAGAATACTCAAGGCTTTAGACAATGATGAATCTAAAGTAGGATGACCAACTCTCACTTTAATTTGACTCTCAAATATATAGAAGAATAAAGCTTCAGGATCTAACACCCAAACATCTTCCATCTCTGCTCCTCAGCTCTAACCAAGCTCTCATACCAATTGTTAAAAATAATCAAGAGCATATCTAAAACAATAAAGAACAGAAAAAAATATTTAGAAACAAGTCACAAACACAAGATTTATAATGCTTCACCAAAACTAGCTCCATCCACTCTCAAAGAAAAAAAAAAGTCTTTATTAACATTACACCAAAACACCATACATGACATGTATACATCCATTTATACAAACATATACAACTATTAAACGAAGAGACAAGAGAAGATGAAAGGTCATGTGACTATTGGACTTCACATCCCAACAAAAGTTATATATAATATGTATCATAGTCCTATATTCTAATCATGGACCACATAGAGGCATCATATAAATCTGTCCTACAATTATGTAGTTGCAACATATGAAATACATTCTTTTTCAAATATATTTTCTTAGTCTAGTCATGGTCACAATGGATAACAGTTCTCCTCCAAAATCCCGTAATTGTGTCATGACTCAAGATACATAGAACAACATATGCATGATGGAGATTTAGTTTTTATTTTGTTGTTAATTACATTTTAATATTTTATACATGTATGTATTAAACAAATATCAAATTTTTAGAATATAAAAATTAAATTAAAATATGTGTATTTGATTGGATTTAAAATAAGAGTGAAAAAATGAATGTACATCTTGAAGTTAAAAAATAGAAATTAATTTGACTCCACTAAATGATAGTTATTAATAATTGAAATTAAATTTGAGGTGAATAAGTTAAGATGATTATACTCAATGAAAACTACATGATTGTGCATGAAACTATTTTTGGTGGTTTTGATCACCTTCATGTGTAGTTTGGCCTTGTTATTTAGGAATTAAACTCATGCTCTTAAAAAAAGGTAGTGCCTGCACTAAAGTTACGCCTATGCTTACACCTACAAGAGACGATTTGATAGTGTTAAAGAGCATAATTAAAACTTTCTATGCTAAGAGAGGATGACAATAACTTCACACTTTTGACCTTAGTCAAGCCTTATTGATTAATTAAATAATTTTGATGTTTTTTTGTGAAACACACCAAGAAACAAACATATTTGACAAATTTGTGGTTGAGTTAATATGGGATTAGAGACTTGAATAGAAGTGTAAGGAGTGATAAATAACCTAGTTCCTGAACTAGGGTTTTGATTCTTGTCGATTAAAGAGTCAATATAAATAAATTCTTGATGCAAAATAATACTATATATGAGTTGTTTTGAATATAAAAGGTGTTATTAGTAAGTGATATTTGTTGGTGAGGGATGGTCCTAGATGACAAATAATGACCTAGTGGTGATGTCCTTTTATAAGTATAATAGGCACACAACTTGAAAGTTTTGGCTTAAGAGTCAATAATGCTAAATCTAGGGGTTAAATATTTTTATTAAAAAAAATAATAGAAGTTCAAAATTTGATCTTAATAGAATCATATAAGCTTGAAATAACTTAAACCAAACTAGAAATGTAAGCGAAATCAACAAGAATGTGTGAAGAAGAGAGATGGCATATTATGTTCCATAGGAAACCCTTCTAGAAAAAATCCAACACTAAATGATCTAGATATGTATTGATTTTAGAATAGGAGGCCAAATACATCTTGGTGCAGCCAAAAAGAAAAGAGGCCAAATACAATATTCTAATTAAAACATTTCAAGTAATGGAAATCTCTACATTTTTTAATCATACAAACAACCCAACCATGCTCTTTTAATTTGTGACTACAAACCTACTTACACAAGCCTTCAATTTATAGACATTAATCTTGAGAAAAAATTTATGTTAGACTCTTTTGTTGGTTTCTTCTATGCATAGTGCTTGCATCCTTCCTATAGATTTTTTTGGGGAGCCATACATAACTAATTATAGACATTACAAAGACACTTGAGAGGTAGTTTTTGTAATTTGTTTATTATCTTATATAAGATTTCTCCTATTTATTTATCTATTTGGTTTTTTTTTTATGAAAGATATTAAATAATGAAACATCTAGACCCTAGTGATCTATGATTCTTTTTTGTTAAATTTTTCTATTCAACTTTATTGTTAGATATAATAGTAAAATAATTAGTGTTGACTATTTGATGGTAATCTTAAACACAATGTAATTTTTTTATAGTTTCTAACTTGTAAGAGATGTTGAGTGATAGCTAGGTTAATGTTAATGACAAATGACACTCTCAAAATAATAATAATAATAATAATAATAATATAATGTTATATTTTGATTGTGTGTGGTACAATAAATCAAACAACAAGATCAATATGTGCATCATTTATTGACTAACAAGGGAATATATTAGATGAATATTGTAATGAAATACATGGCAACACCAAAGATGATATTAAATGAGAGTTAAAGAGTAGTGGAAATAATAATCTTGACAAACCCAACTCAAAAGGGACTAAGAAAATAATTTATATGCAAGAAAGGGTAAAAAGGCCAAATAAAATATAAGGGGATTGGGGTTTATTAAGACAAAGATTGATTGGATGTCAAAGTAGTCATTTATTAAACCAATGGAGAAACAAAACATCTTGATTGAAACTAAAAAAAAATTATAGCTAAAAGTTGGCACCATACAAATATGTTAGTAATTAATAAAGAGTAAAGTTTAGATGAAGAGAAAAATTAGTGTTAAGTAATACCTGGAATATGATGAGTGTATTAAAACAAATTACACCATATGTAATTATTGAGATGTCATATATGTTTTCTAATACATAATGAATGATATTATGTCATAACAAGGAACATAAAATTCATAATTTAGTTAACATAGACCATTAAATAAATTTGGCGAACTTCACAGGGCAATTTTTTCTCCTTTTTTTCAGAATTCTGGAGCATATGGTTCCCCTTAGCCGCTTACCCTATTTCAGAGCTTTTACAATAGATTTATCTGCTGTAAGTTTACATCTTTAACGACTTCTATCCTGAAACTTGACAAGGAAATGCAATTGACTATTGATGCATTCAAATCTTCAATACCATGGCAAAAAAAATTACCCAGCTCAAATCAAAGATCATATTTATTTTATGTAATCCCCTTTCACAAGACAAACAAAACCTATGACTATCATTCTGTATTTCTATGGCTATCACCATTGATGCTATTCAGCCCGATCTTGAAGTACTTTGGCATTACTTCTGCTGGTTAAGGAAGCCAAGAAGAAGCTTATTCACCTCCTCAGGGGATTGCTCCTGAACAAAATGGCTCCCTTCTGAGAAATACTTAATCTCCAGATTGGGCACTTCAGATTTCAGGATATCACTGTTTATGTAATCCGCCATTCCTGGAAATTTGATTACATAATCTTTGATGCCCATGATCAGAAGTGTTGGAACTTTAATAGTATAATCTGTTAACTCCGCCAGTTTACCCTCATTGCTATTAATTGACATCCAAAGTGCAGAACATGTAAGTTGTATGATGGAATCTCCTCACTGAATGATTCAACGACAAAACAAAAACATTTGATTCTAAGATTTACCTCATCAAAGTAATGTAGGGAACTTGCATTGGGAAAGCAAAACCTGATTTCTCATACAGGCTTGAGTATGTTTTCAGGTCGTCCTCAGTAAACCAAGATGGCAGAGGAGTTGAAGGATCATAGAGATCCATGATCTCTTTACCCTCTGGTGCCACAGGCAGTTCACTTCCAGAGAAAAGGGTATAAATGTTCCTTACCACTGCTTTTACATCAAAACGCCCAAAATCTGCCAAGGCTCTTCCGGGTTGCTAATATTGAACCAAAAAGAAAACCCATCAGTAAACAAGACAATTTAAGGGCTGACAAAAAGTTGCAGAAACAGGGGAAGTGAAAGAGACCTTCCAATGTCTGATATAAAATCCTTCTGGAAACAAATCCAATTGAATAGTTGCCAGGCCTGGTCTCAAATAAGGAATACCCAATGTTACAATGCCTCTCACTCGCTCAGGGTAGAGAAGATACAGATAATATGCAATCGGCGCTCCAAAATCCTTGCCCACAACAAATGCCTGTAAAACCCAGAGAAGCAGACATTTGGGTTATGAGTTGGGGATTTTGATTATCAAGACCTATAAATTCATTGAATAAAGTTCTGGGTACTCACTTTCTGAATGCCCAATGCATCAAGGAGGCCGGCCATGTCCTCTACAAGATCTACATACTTGCCTTTCTCTATTTGGGAGGGCTGGTCAGAGAGTCCATAGCCTCTGTAGTCAGGGGCAATTGCGTGAAACCCTGCATCTGCTAAGGCAATCATCTGATGACGCCATGAATACCAAATTTCAGGAAAGCCATGAAGCAACAGCACAGCTGGACCTGCAACCAAATCTCATTAAGGCGTGGTCATACATTATAGGAACAAAAAACTAAGAGCACGTAAGGAAACCCTGAAAAGAGTGCGAGAAATACCTGTTCCAATCTCTGCAACATGTAATTTCAGTTCCCCAACATCAACATGCTTGTGCTGTATTTTCTCCATGAATATGATCGCTCGATCGTGAGAAGAGATAATGTTCAAGGTGAAGAAAAGCTGTGGTTAGGATAATGCTTATAAATAAAGTTTTGTCACAGATCTTCTACTGAATATGCCGATTATAAGAATTTTGTCCACATCTGCTATAAACAAAGAAAAAATTGGGGCCAAAAGTCAGAGTCGTTGGGTTAGCTCAAAAACATTGTTGAACTAAGGAAGGATTTTGTTAGAGATTCATTACATTATGGAAGTTGTTAATATAATCAAGAGTAGATTGACAAAAATAAAATAAAATATAGGAGAGTAGATTGACAAAAATTAGGATCAGAAATAGAAATCAGTTACAAACACAAGATTTATAGTGGTTTATCAAAATTGGCAATAACCACTCTCAAAGTAGGGAAATATTATTATTAACGTTACACTTATACATCATACATGGCATTTACACATCTATTTGTGCAAACATCTACAACTAGATCAAATGAAGAGATGGGAGAAGTCGAAAGGTCATGTGACTGTTGGACTTCACATTCCCAACTTATCTCCCACTTGAAGTCCAAATGGTATAGCCATGGATAGTGATATCCCTAGTGTTTCCACTTTTAATGTCACATTGTAACCAGGCTGATAGAAGATTTTAACTTTGCCAAAGACTATTCAAGGACGTTGTGATTTAATGTTCTCCAAATTTTGTCGAACTCAATAAAATCTAATAGCCAAACATCTTCTCTTACAACTTTAATAGGTACAAACTCGTGCCCATAAACCCACAATCAGAAACATGACTCTATGCAAGTTCAAAATACACTTCATCCACAATCAGAACACCACTCTATAAGTTCAAAATACACTCCATCCACAATCGAACACCCACTCTTTGCATGTTTAAAATGCAAAGCCAATTCGTTAACTCTCCTGCCAAGTCTGGCCACTACACTGGCCAAAAGCTTCAAATTTTCTAGCTTCCCCGCATAGGGAAGCCTTAACAGAAACCTATCATCATTTGACACAACATTTTGAATACCCAACAACATTATAAAATTTGTCCAAATACGTGCAATTTCACAATCACTAAGAAGGTGTCATAGCTACAAGTAACCCTTTATGGTATTAGTGTGCAAGTTGAGCTCTGTTCTCTGCTCCAACTTCTCATTTTTTAGTCCTTCACCCTTCATTGACCATAAGCCTATATCATTTAAGACCCCAGTGTCATCACCCTTTTCTGGTGTCCCACCAACATCCTTTTCTGTTGTTACCCCATCATCATCTTCTTTTATTGTTGCGCCATCATCACTCTTCAGTGCCATGAGTTTATGGTTGCTCAAACAATATAGACATGCCACAATTGCACTTCAAGAGTCGAGAAGGAAGCAAACCCAACATCCTCCTCTTTAGTCAAATCCCCCACATTTTCACAACTATCTATCACATCCTTGTTTGTCGCCTCTCCAACGGTTCTATCGAGCACTAGTGTTTTCACTTTCTTCATCCCACCGATGTACATGACGCTTTATTTTAGCTTTCACGAGGGTGGACAGATACTCCATATCAAAGCCAAAAAGGGTTGGACTTTTATCAGATTCCAATATATGTCAAGAAATTCTTCAATAACTAGATCAACTTCATCATCAAATTGATCAAAAAATTCTTCTGAATAGTCAAGGCTTCACACAATGATGAATCTAAAGTAGGATGAACAACTCTCACTTTAATTTGACTCATAAATATATAGAAGAATAAAGCTCCAGGATCCAACACCCAAACATCTTCCATCTCTGCTCTTCGTCTCTAACCAAGCTTTCATACCAATTGTTAAAAATAATCAAGAGTAGATCCAAAAAAAATAAAGAACAGAAAAAATATTTAGAAATCAGTCACAAACAATAGATTCATAGCGTTTCACCAAAACTAGTTGCATCCACTCTCAAAGCAAAAAATATATCTTTATTAACCTTACAACAATAGACCATACATGACATGTATACATCCATTTATACAAACATATACAACTATTAAATGAAGAGACAAGAGAAGGTGAAAGGTCATGTGACTATTGGACTTCACATTCCCAACAAAAGTTGTATATAATATGTATCATAGTCCTATATTCTAATCATGGACCACATAGAGGCATCATATAAATATGTCCTACAATTATGTAGTTGCAACATATGAAATGCATACTTTTGCAAATACATTTTCTTAGTCTAGTCATGGTCACCATGGATAACAGTTCTCCTCCAAAATCCTGTAATTGTGTCATGACTCAAGATACATAGAACAACATATGCATGATGGAGGCTTAGTTTTTATTTTGTTGTTAATTACATTTTAATATTTTATACATGTATGTATTAAACAAATATCAAATTTTTAAATATAAAAAAAAAAGAATTTAAATGTGTATTTGATTGGATTTAAAATAAGAGTGAAAAAGTGAATGCATATCTTGAAGTTAAAAAATACGAATTAATTTGGCTTCACTAAATGGTAGTTATTGATAATTGATAGTTATTAATTTTTTTAATAACACAATGGTCCAACCTCATGCAAGAGGTTCCAACCTCAATAGTGGTGTCATACAAGAGAGAGTCAATATGAGACATTATAACTTCAATTTCCTAAAGTAAAGCATTATTTGCAATGGGACTAATAAACTTTGTACCTTTAGTTTTAATACTCTTACAACCTCAACACATATGTTTGGAGAAATATCATGAATCCCTAAAGGAGCTATTGTAGATACAAAATTGGAATATTACTCTCTCTAACTAGTATCCTAATATTACAATAATATTTGAACATCATTAAAATGACTTGTAAGGTCTTTAATACACCTAGCATTAATAGGTAAATTACATATATTGTACATACAAAATTATAATATTACTCTCTAGATAACTAGTATCCTAACATTACAATAATATTTGAACATCATTAAAATGACTTGTAAGGTCTTTCATACACCTAGCATTAATAGGAAAATTCCATATTTCCATACTATTTTTTTAGGGCCATAGTCCATTTTAAAAATAAAAATGAGTCAAAACCACTCTTACAACCTTGAACTAGAGGTCAAGACCATGTGTAGTTTTAATCTTGGAAGGGAAAATCATATCAATCTATGAGTTAGGATTGTTCTAAGTAGGGATAAGGTGATTTTTTTTTATGTAAGTATGTGTTTGAGCTCATTAGTGCACCAAATAAGTTAAAATAATGTGTTATAGAAATGCAATTAGGAAACCTATGTAAAGTGGTATAAAATGAAGGGTAAAGGTGCAAGAAATGCACCTACAACCCTTACATTTTACTTTGATGTGAATGTAAATCTACATGAAAAAGAATACCTAAATAAAAAGTAAAAGACAAGCACACGTAGAAGCACAATAGTTAGAGAGATAATCTAGCTCTGGTCAATGAACAACACATAAATTTGAGCTTAATTAATAATATATGAACCCTTCAAATTTGTGTATACTATAAAATGATACACACAAATCAATGAGAAAAAAAAAATTGTACATTAAAACATAACATGATTGATGTAATGAACAATGTATATGAAAAATGAGGATAATGCTAGTAAAAAAAGTGTGAACTTGACAGTATAAAAATGTTAACTAGCATGTTGAAATTTTAGTATAATAATCTAAAAAGTGACTATATATGTTTTAAGGAAATTAAAGGAAAAATAGAAATACATACCTCAAATATTGATATTTAGGTTGTGTATATATGTGTAGATGAAAGATGCCCCCACTTTTTGGTTTCCAATGTGAACAATCACGAGTATACACATCTTACAGAGATCAAACAACAATCATGCACCCCGAGTGATAAGACCAAGTTTAAAGCATTATAAAACAAAAAACAAAACATGTAAATTTTTAAAAAATATGTATCACCTAGATTGGTGCACCCAATGAGGTTATCCTCATTTATTCCATGTTACATAAGTAAAGAATAATCTACCATTGTCTCTTTATGAATGAATTTGTTATTTAATCATAAAAATCATGATGTAGTATAAAACTCACATTTTCCAGATTTTAAGATCTATATCTTGAGATGTTTCATTTGTAATTTATCTTACTTTGATGTTCATTATATACATTTGCAATCATACCATCATAAATTGTTGCATCGATGTGTAATTTATGTTTAATTTATCTTTCTCTTAATTATATGTGCCACATGTGATGTTCTATGTAACTAGGTTTGGAAGAATCCTCCCTATCACGATGGGGTGTTATATATGTTTGTGTATGTATGTACACACACACA
>MU223095.1:840505-864564 GCA_018584345.1 Thuja plicata | reverse complement strand
AACTTTTCACCAGGGAAGATTAGTCATTTTTTGGAAATGGTTTCTTCCTCTACTCCAGGACAAATCTCAAGAATGGAAGCCCTTTTTGATAGCTACAAAGATGCATCCAATGAAAATGTGGGAGCATAGATAATAGTGAAAAAGAAAAATAGCAGGGATCCATCTCTGGCCTCTCCTGCAGCAATAAGAAGTAGGGCTATAGCAGACACAGGAAGCAAGTCTAACACACCTGGCAGGAAGAGTATAAATCAAATCAGAAAGGAAGAAGCAAAAAGAAATATTGCGGATGGTTACTAGCGGACCATCCAGGAGTCTCTTAAGAAATCATGAAGGTCATATCTTGGAACATCCGTGGGCTAAATGGAGTCCACAAACAAGAAATAATTATTAATATGATAAGAGACCATAGACCAGACATTTTTTTGATTCAAGAGACAAAAATGAAAAAGGATAAAGTAGCAGGCATCTCCTTTGGAAAAGGTCTGATGACTGCTGCAACCGACTCAGATGGAGCCTCTGGAGGCCTTCTGGTGCTTTGGAAGGAAAACCCCAACGCTCAAATCAGTTGGAATGAGGGAAACATCTTACTTATGCATTTCAATAACCCAATAGATCAGGAGGGCTGGGCTATAATGAACATTTATGCGCCAAACACAAAGAATTGTAGGCTTGCCTTCTGGGACCAGATACAAACTCTTTTTGCCAAAGTTAAGGAACCAAAAGCCATCATCATGGGGGATTTTAATAGTCCTCTTCTGGTTTCTGAGAAATTTGGCGTTCTGCCACCTGACTTGGAGAGCAGGCAGCACCTTGCTAGTTTGATCAATGATCTGGCTCTTGTTGATGTGGATTTAGGTGGGGGCAACTTCACTTGGTCAAATAGAAGAATGGGATCGGAGTGCATTAAGGTTTTCCTTGACAGAGACCTCATTTCTCTGGATTGGATGCAACAGTATCATTGTCACCTTTCTTCCTTGGGAAGATTTGGTTCGGACCACTCTCTGGTTTCTCTCAATTTGGCTAATCATAATAGGAAAAAGGCTTTCCCCTTAAGATTTGAGAGGATGTGGACAACCCACCCCAACCTCCTCAGTAAGATTAAGGAGTGGTGGTGTATTGATGTGGATGGGATGATGATGTACAGGGTGGCTAAGAGGCTTAAGAACATTATATCAGAGATTAGAAAATGGAACAAAAGAGACTTTGGAAATATCTTTCCGACAAAAGACAGGATTAAGTCAGAGCTTGCAGAGATTCAAGAAGAGATCCAAAACCATGGTTATGATGATGATAGAATCAGTGCTGAAAAAGCCATTTTGGTTGATCTTGGCAACATTGTAAGTAAAGAGGAAATGTTCTGGAGGCAAAGGTAAAGATTAGTGTGGTTAAAAGAGGGGGACAAAAACTCTCAGTTTTTTCACCTATCCACTATGAAACACAGGATGGCTAATAGAATCAGGGCCATTAAAAAAGGGGATCTTACTTTGGAGGAAGACAAGGAGATTGCAAATGAGGCCATCCGGTACTTCACTCAAATCCTTTCTAAAGAGAAAAACCTTAGTGAGGATGACCAGGAGGTTATTCTTCAATCTCTTCCTAAGGTGGTCTCAAAAAGCCAGAATAAGATCATGTTGGCAATCCCGGATCAGGTAGAAATTCATAAAGTGGTTCTTTCTTTACCCGCGAAAAAAGCCCTGGGTCCAGATGGTTTCCCTTCTTTCTTCTTCCAGCTGTACTAGGAGGTTATCAAAGATGACATTGTTAAAGCGGTCCAGGAATTTTTTGGATCCAAGAGCCTTCTTAAAGAGATCAATGCCACTTTTCTTGTCCTCATCCCGAAAATTCCAGGTGCAGATTCTTTTGATTGTTTCAGGCCCATTAGTCTGTGTAACTCTTTTTATAAGATTATCTCTAAAGTCCTAACCCTCAGACTGCTTAAAATCCTCCTAGTTCTTATTGCCCCCCAACAATCGGGCTTTGTCCCTAGAAGACAAATTTTGGACTCAATCATGGCAGTGCACAAGGTGATTCATTCGTTGGAAGAGGGCAATCGGGAAGGATTCCTGCTTAAACTGGACCTCTCCAAGGCTTATGACAGGGTCGACTGGTCCTTCCTAAGTAACATCATGGGGGCTTTTGGTTTCAATGACAAGTTCTTAAAGATTATTTCTCAGTTGGTTTCCACCCCTTCTTTTGCGGTTCTGGTTAACGACTCTCCCTCAGACTTCTTCAAATCCTCTAGGGGCCTTCGGCAAGGGGACCCCCTCTCTCCGATCCTCTTCCTCATTTTAGCAGAATGGTTGGGAAGGCTTATTCATGATCATAGGGGAAGGGGGCTAATCTATGGGCTTCAACCCTCTTCAAGCCCCTTCACCTTTACTCACCAGCAATTTGTAGACAATACCATTCCGGGTGGTGACTCTTCGGTGAAGGAAGCTAGAAATGTCAAGAATATTCTTAATTCTCATTCCAATGCTACGGGTCAGCTTATCAACCAAAACAAGAGCTCGGTGTTCTTCATCAACACTTCCATGGACAGATAGAGGAGAATGACTGGCATTCTGGGCTATGGAATTGGCTCCTTTCCAGCCTCTTATTTAGACCTTCCGCTTGGAACCAAACCCCCTGAGGCCTTCTGGGGAGGCCTTATTGATAGATTCAACAGGAAATTGGTGGGCTGGAAGGGCATCACCCTGAGTCAGGCTGGGAAAGTTACACTGATTCAATCTACTCTTCAGAACCTTCCTACTTATGCACTGAGTCTCTTCTCAATCCCTGCTAAGGTGGCGGACTCACTGGAAGCCATCCAGAGAAAGTTCTTATGGGCCGACAAAGATGGAAACAAGAAATACCCACTTGTGGCTTGGGATACTATATGCAAGCCAAAAAAACATGGAGGCCTGGGTATCAAGAAGCTGAAGCAGTTCAACAAAGATTTGCAAGCTAAACAGATTTGGAGAATCTTCAACTCTACTGGGGAATGGAGGGACATTATGAAGGATAAACATATAGCTAACTTAACCTTCAAACAATTCATTAGCAGAGACTTGGACCTGAAGGGATCTCACATATGGAATGGCATTCTGAGGACTAAAGGTATAGTGACTGCAAAAGAAAGATGGAAAGTTGGTAATGGTAAGGATGTTAACTTTTGGCATGATGATTGGCTAAGACAGGGTCCTTTATGGAATTTGGAACCATACAACAGATGGGCTGAACATTGCATTGAAAGATTTGGCAGTAGAGTCAATGACTACAGAACTAACAATGGGTGGGTCAATCTTACTGAGGTGTCCCTGGATCTTAAACCTCTTATGGTCTATCTGGGCCACACGCCCCTCTCTCTCTCAATGAAGATTTTTTGGTTTGAGGGGAATCTAATAATGGTAACTATATAGTGGCTTCGGGATATGATACTATGCATCATGTTGATTCTATCCCAATTTGGGCCAAAGCCTGGTTTCTTGGTATCATCCCTAAGGTTAACATCTTTTTCTGGACTTTGCTCCAAAACCGTATTTTGACTGTGGATAACCTTATAAAATGGGGGCATTTCATTCCTAATAGATGCATCCTCTGTAAGATTCAAAGTGAAAATGTGGACCACTTATTTATCCACTGTGATTTCACCAGGAAGATATGGCATCATTTCCTATCTTTTTTTGAGACATCCTGGTGTTTCCCTAATACTACTCTTGAGCTCTTTGACCAATGGAATTAGGGGGGGAGCGGTCATCATCTTTGGTCTTGTGCCATGCCACACATTTGCTGGGGGTTGTGGAAGGAGTGAAACAACAAGATCTTCAGGGAAAAGGTTACCTCGTCTAGGTTTGTAGCCCAAAAAATAGCAAATGCCCTTTTGGAAAACTATACCAATTGCAAAGGTATCACCTCTTCTCACATTAACAGGCCCAATAAAACCAATAAAAGGCTGGGTTACAGATGGACTTTACCACCGGAAGGGTGGTTCAAAGCTGATTTCGATGGGGTAGCAAAGGGTAACCCTAGGATGGCAGGGGTGGGAGGAATCATAAGGAAATCACATGGCAAAGGCATTGCTGTTATTTCAGCCCCCCTGGGATCACAAACCAACCACTATGCAGAGGCAAGTGCAGCACATCACACTCTAAAGCTCGCCCAAGAAATGGGAATCAAGAACTTATGGGTAGAAGGGGATTCAAAGAATATCATAGACTGCCTAAATGAAAAGACTAGGCCTTAGTGGACCATTGAGAATATAATAAGGGAATGCAGACAAATCCTAAATTCTTTTGATCAAGTCCATGTGGCACACGACTACCGGGAAGCCAACCAAGTGGCAGACAGGCTGGCAAATATGGGAGTCAAGAATGAAGAAGTGAAGAAATGGTATGATGGGAATAATTTGCTGCTGGAAATTGTTAACATCATTGAAAGTGATCAGGTTCTGGGCAGACTCAGAGGTATTAAAAGCTAATTATGAATAGTTATGACAGACAAAGAAAGAATCCCCGTATGATGTGCAAGTACATGAGACATGATGGGATAATCAGTTTATGGCCCCGTCGGCACACTTGGAGGCATATAATCAATTATAGCATTTACGAGGCAAAAAGAAGTCTCTCAAAACTCCAAATCAATAGCATAACGAAACAAAGGGCTCTAAGTGAGAAGTTCACCAGAAATAGAGTAAACAGGGAATTTGCAGAAATGGTGGGAGAAAGGCACAGGAGAGAGCCAGAGAGAGAAACAGAAAAATGGCGCCGAAGATCAAAGGTTTGGGAGATCTTGAAAAAGGGTAAAGTGACCACTTACATTGAACGCCTTCATGGGTGGAAGCCCTCTGTTACAAAGATGATGGTTAATAGCTGGAAAGAAGGGAAGGTGAAAATTGATGGGGTTACTTTCATGGTGACTAAGGAAATCATTTTGGCGGTGACTAGCATTCCCATCATTGGGAAGAAATTTTATAGGGACAGGAAGATTTCCAGCCAAGCTTTGACGGATTTCGTTAAAAAAGAAGCTGAAAAGCGTGCTCTGGTAAAGAAGGGCACCTTTTACCACCCGAGCTCAATCAAACCTCTATGGCATTTTGTGTTGAGGGCAATTATCAAATTCATGTCACTAGATACAAGATTTGACCGCATCAGCACTCACCATTTCGTGCTTCTCGATCACTTCAGGTATGCGGCAAAGGTTTCCATCCCTTTCTTCCTTTATTCGTCCCTCAATGAAAACATTAATGACTATAAGGAGAAACACATTAGCAACCCGACTTTCCATGAGGGTTTATTACTGTTAATTTATGAGTACTTCAAAGTTTGCACTTTGGGAAAGGAAATCAAAGGAATTGAGGAAGGTAATTCTGAGGAGGGTTCGGGGGAGGATTACGTCCCCTCTGACACAGAGGATAGCAGAGAAATGCACTCAGAGACTGAGGAGGAAGAACCTCTTCAGACAAAAAAAGGGAAGAAAAGAGTCAAATTGGAGACTATAAAACAACACATAGAGATATCATCAGATAGGGAGTACAATGAAAATAAGGAAGGCATGGAAATGGGGAATGAGAGTTTGGGAGAAGATAGAAAAATGAAACAAGGTGCGAAGAAGGGGAAGAAGGATAAAAAGAGGAAGATCACAATCAAAATGCCGATTCAGAATGAGGAGGAAAGCTCGGGGAAGAGGATTACGAGATTTAAAAGAGGGAATCAGATAAAGGTGGAAACCTAGGAGGAGAAGCAGGCTAGCCAGGAAAAAACACAAGAGGAGAGAGTTGAGGAAGAGGAGAGTCAGGGGAAGGAGAATGAAGAGGATGTCAATAGCCAGGGTTTTGCAGAGTATGGAGAAGACCATTACACCTGCAGTATTACAGGCAAAAACAAAAAGGTCATCTGGAGAAACTTTGACACGGTCTCTGCAAAAATGGGAATAAAGAGAGAAATGGTTAGGACATTGGTTAAGGAGAACAAGGAAGGAAGAATTCAGATGGAAGAGCTTATTGATCCTGCTCTGGTGATTTTCAGCGATAATGCGAGGGAAGACCCCCAAATGGATGTGCTAAACAATGCAAAAAATAGTGCCATTGACAGCTATAGATCAATAAAATGGACCTACTATGAAATCTATGAGCTGAAAAAAAGGATGGACAGGATGGAGAAAGAAAGCATAATCAACAACAACAAGAATATTGCAGAGGACAGGGAGTTGGACAGTAGAGTGACCGATCTGAAGCATAGGGTCGAAGGCATTGAAGCCTCAATGGTTAAAATTGCTGAGCAAAGTTACAACATACTTAAAGCCTCAAATGATAACATCAAGGTAATCATTGACAAGTTTCAAGAACAAAGAGGAAACAAAGAGGATCGGCTGATGCACAGCGACGGGGAGCAACTTCTAGAAGAAGAAAATAAGAAGGGAACAAGAGAGGAAGCCAAGCAGATGGAAAACCAAGAAGCTGACAAAGAGCTGGTCAAGCTTAGAGAAGCTGCAAGGAAATGACCAAGCTGGAGATACGAGTGACTGAGATTCTCATAGACATAGCCTGAATTGCACCCCTGGTTCTTTGGTCCTGGCTTTATTGGGTGTGCGTCCCTAGCTTTCTTTTGTTTGGGACTATTTTGTTAGGTCTGCCTGCTTTTTGTTGGTTGTTACGTAACACTTATATGCTTTAGTATCTTTTCTATCGTCTATTGGGTTTCAGGAACCCATCAAAACCTGTTTTCCTTAATCAAAAAAATTTGGAAGTTTAAAAAACAAAACCCTACAAATATATGTTGTGACAGAAAGAAAACAAAGGCTTATGTGTAGGAGTAAGTTTATGGTTTCATGTTTTCATCATTATAGGAGGTAGAAAATATGGAGAAAAAGTACATGTTGCTGGTTTGTCCAAACCCACTAAATTACTAGCAAGCAACGTCATCTTCCTTTCTTTTTTCTGCCACAAAAATCACAGCAAATGGTAAGGAAGGCCATAAAACTCACCAGATTTAGATCATCCCCAATATTATAATATACATATGAATAGTCTAAAACTAACAAGAAAACACAACAAATAGTTTGTGTGATAAATGTACAAAGAAAATTTGATTTTTCTTTGTACATTTCACGAATTTTCAAAGATGCCATGGAGTCGTACTTTCTAACTGTATAGAATTACTTTTAAAATGACAAACCAGTCAATTTAAAATAAATAATAAGAATTTAGTCCCATATTTTGAAGTGAAAAAACATTGAATACTTCTAATCAAGTACCTTAGATGATTACTGTAATCCTCGGAAAAAGAGAGACTGAGAAAACTTCAATTCACTTTCCTTCCCCTTTCTAGTACTGTCTAATTTTCTTGATCGAATGTGTAGTTCTCCTTGCTGCTACCTGCCTCCATGCCCCATTCAAAAATACACAGAATGCCAAGAAAACTAAAGAATTCAAACACAGACAATACAAAGAACACCAAGAAAACCTAAAAGAAAACAAAAGAAAACAAAGAAATCAAGTACCTTAGATTATTACTCTAATCTATTGCAAAACGCAAATTCACTTTCCTTCCCCTTTCTAGCACCGTCTATTGCAAAAAATTCCTCTCCATATAAAACAAACATTAGATCTGAATCATAAGAGAAAACCAAAACTTTGTCGCAACAGTTGTAAGCTTTTAATTTGAAGGCATTTAAGCTAGACCTCAATTAGGTCAAAGAAAATAAAGGCTTATGTGCAGGAGTAAGTTTATGGTTTCATATTTTCATCATTATAGGAGGTATAAAAAATGGAGAAAAGTGCATGTTGTTGGTTTGTCCAAACCCACTAAATTACTAGCAAGGAGCGTCATCTTCATTTCTTTAAATTTTTGGCACAAAAATCACAGCAAATGGTAAGAAGGCCATAAAACTTACCTGATTTCATATCATCCCCAATATTATAGTATACATATTAATACTCTAAAACTAACAAGAAACACACAAGAAATGGTTTGGGTGTTCTTATGACATGAAACCTTCCTGTTAATATTGCATCAGATAAAGATTGCTACAGATCAGTCAGAAGACATAACAGCTTGATCACACACATTAATGATGACTTTCAATGTCATTACAAATATTACATAAAAAGAATCACCCAGGTTTCAAGGAGCGGTGCTACATGTGTCTAATGGGTATTTCAAAGATGTATATGATAAGACAATGTTTTTTCACCGTGGCACAATTATTTTAAAAGAACCCATACATAAAAAGTGTTGTTGTCAGAAAGGGAAAGGTCATGTCAAGCTATAGGTTACTCATGATAAACAACAAATATAAAGAATTATCAAGTACAAGGTAAATGCTACAACAATGGATAAATGCAATATCAAGAGCACAACTACTAAGTATGGGAAAGTGACACAAAAGATCAGACCAAATGATGCAATAAAGATGAAGATAGTATTGTGTTTATTATATAGTCATTGATATTCAACACAAGGCAACCATGAAGAATCAAAATAGGTATATCTAAATGCAGAGATAGCAATAAGAATAAAAGTAAATGAAGATCTAGATTGTTTCTATATAAGTCCAATAGTGCATATCTAAATAGCTATGGTTGTTTGAGCAATAACAAATAAATGAAGAGTACATAAATTATTCATTTTTGATATCACAGAAGCAACATGTCAATGAATATTATAGGTTATATCTGAGTCAAAGATCAAATTAGAAGACAACATTAAATATCATTGACTATGCACAGGAATAGTCACAATTATCCAACAACAGTCTCTTGATAATGGTCAGATACATCATAAATGTCATAAATATTTCATGCATATGCCTTATCACAAGTCGAAGGAGTACTAAAGAAAGTGTATCAAGGTATTTACAAAACAACTAGTGGTCTCCAAACATGAATTTTAAAGCCACATTGGAATAAAAATAGTCATGGAAGCATATTGTTTAAGAGAAAAGATATTCAATACTTAGTAACAGTGCACCCCTATAACAAAGACATCCTCCTTGTAATGATCACACTGTCTGATTATGAGAAAATGGATAGCAAGCTTACAGTCAATAAAAATATATACTGGAGCATGTACCTCTTAGATATCTATGAATATACAATGTGTCAATCAAAACAAAACTGAGAACAATAATACACTAAAGAAGCAAGCTACAAAAAGGAACAATAAACTTTTAGTTGCATTAAACATAGTAATATATCTTTGAGTGAACAAATCAAATGTAAAATGATGTTAAAGATGACAATTTCTAACATCCAAACAAGTTTATAATATGGGCAATCAAATCATCACGACTGGACAGATAAAACTCCAAGAGGTAGGGAGTCAAATGTTGCCAGATTTGGTGGAAGCTTAGAGCAGTAATAGAATGATATTATCTTGTACACAATTTACTCATTCATTTAGCAATTTCCTTCAAATAGGTAATAAAATGTTCAAGATATTCAATGTGGTATCCATCATTGACATATTTTTAGTCATAATGTAAAGCTACAGATGTAGTCTAGTGATAGCAATCAAATGTTGAATCTGAATTTGATCAAATGCTATGAAGAGAGCATGCACAATCACAATGAGATCAACATGATCAAAAAAATATAATCAAAACATACTTGTAACAATATACTAAAGAGAGATATCATGTGCAAAGGAGAATGTGAATATTCAGGAACATCAAAATCAGCTATAGGCTATAGTAGTGAGGTATCAAACAATCAAAGTAGTGAAGTATAATAATACAAAATTTTAAGGAAATGTCTTTGCCAAACAAAAAGAAGCAATGATCAAGAAGTGATGTACAACCGTGGATAAAGTTACTGTTGTTATCAACTTTGTATAGCAATTTAGACGATGTTGAAACTATTATCATTATGCATTAGATCATAAATATGGAATAATAAGAGAATACAGGTTCAGGTTATACAAAAGCACCTCCATAACAAACATAGCATGTAAAGTCCAATATTAAGCATTATTAGACCCATAAAAGGAAAACATCCATCTCATGAGGTCAAAGTGGTTTTGGCATGAAAAGCTACAGAAATGAGTTTTCAAGAACTACATTTTACCAAACAGAAGAAACCCCCAAGGATTTTATACATAAAAAATAATGAAGCTCGAGCTTTTGCAAAAGGAGTTGTACCTGTAGCTCGAATACATGGTCTATGCTAGGAAATTTTCAGAACTATCATGCCCTCAATCAAGATCAACCCATTTTAAAGAAAGAATAGAGGATGCACTGGTATGTTTCAAGGAGATACTAGTAGGTTGTGTCGTGAATCTTTTTACTTCACATTTTTGGTAAAATCATTTATAAGAAACAAAAAGGAGTTGTTTTACACAGTCAATGGGGTTTCTTAATCATAGTTCCCCTAAACCACAAATTTACACCGCAAAGAATGCAATTTATAACTTATAACATCAGTGCAACTGTCCATTTAAGAACCAAACATTCAAATAATTATGTTAGGAGAAGGCTGGTCTTCAATATCTAATTAGGAGGTGGTTCCCATGCATTGTCCACAAAAAATGCCTCAGGTAGCTCATTTAGAGATTCAGTGATGCTAGGTATTTTTTACAATGCTGAAGCTGAAGAGAATGGGTTTGAAAGGATAGTCATCTTCTGTTAGAAGTGTTTGTGAGGTTGTCTCACTCTGATTGGGCTGTTGTATCTTGTGTCCAGAAGCGGTGTGCTAATTTATTTAGGGGTGAAGATTTATGACAAGTTGCACTCACCAAGAGATGGCCTTCTGCTGGTAAGGAAAAGATATGGTCTGCACCTATTAGAGGAGGCTTAAATAAAAGTAAACAGTAATAATATAATCTTCCCCCAGCCCCCTTCTACAATAATTTACCTTGGGAAATCCCTATGAGGAAAAAACCCAGAAGAAACAGTACTTCCTCATTAACTCCACCATTCACATTAATAAGGTATGTCTAGACAATTTTTGGATTTGTTTAACCTAATGCATGTCCTCAATTTGTGAGATTTTCCAAACTGACTTCATCCTTGTATAATGGAACAAAGCTCAGGGAAAACTAGAAAATAACACATAAATTAGCTGACAGCACAATACATAACTACTTTAAAAAATTCTAAAGGAGATGAATCACAATGCACGTTTCTATCTGGAACCAACTGTTGGAAATATGTTGAGTCAATGTGACTGAGAGGGGGGGGGGGAGGGTGAATCAGGAACCAATAAAACTTAATCCTTTTAATCCAATATTAGATTATCTAATCTGATTGCATGCATGAAATGAAAAGCAATAAAACATCCACAATATTTGACACAATATTTGGTTACCCGAAAACGTTCCAAATAGAAAGTAAAATTGGGGTGGGGATGGTACCCACAAGATTTATTACTGCAGTATAAATTTAGCCTTTTAAAGCTTACAATTGACCATTTTTGATGGTTTTCCCTGTTAGGAGCAATAAGGACTGTTAGGTCCACCTTGTGAAAGGATTTAGTACAATACAATCAAGTAATGCAAGTCTGTTAGGAGATTTATAAAGGACTGTTAGGTCCACCTTGTTAGAGGATTTTACTGATGCACCTGGTAGGATGAACTAGTAGATGATCTTCAATGCAACTCTGATTTTCTTAATAAGATCTAATGATATAAACTAATCACCTGACTATGATGGGTGAGTCTCTGTTGTTCCTTACTCTGTTGTAGCCTCTTAAACAATTTGTCTCTTCATATTCGCATACGTGCTCTTACACATATATTCACTCACTATTTGGATAAACAAAATACTTTATATTTATACCTTATAAAACCAAATGCAACTGTAAGTCATCTTCCATAAGATAAATTAATATCAAACAATATAAGCTAAGTCGGCCCAAAACTGTCACTTGGGTCTAGTAACCCATTTAGGCAATACACTGGCACTCGGGCATTATGTTGTCACTCAGGAAAGATACTAATCTCTGGCACTCGGGCTACTCTTTGTACTTGGGCTACTCTGATAACTCAGGTAATACTGATTACCACTATCTGCTCGGTTGACAATGCCACTGCTCGGGTTGCACTGCTAGCTCAATCAATACTGTGATGACTAAGTGTTTTGGAACTAATTGACAATATGTCTTTCCATAAGGTCATCAATCTCCCCCTTTGGTAGTAGTGACCAAAAACACTTATCATGTTCAACAACTGCTCAACCTTCTGAGTCAAAACTCCCCCTTACCATATGCTTGAGTACTTGCTCGAGTTTTGACACAATCTCTGTGATTCGGTTACAACTGACTTTATTATATATATATATATATATATATATATTCTGTACATGTGTTTCCTTATATACATCTTTTCTAAATCCTATGTACATTTCCCTCTTGTTTTTGACACAAATGCCAAAATATATCTATATGGTAATACCAAAATAGGATAGGAATCACTATGTACCTTTAAAATATGAGACAAGGTGTTGTCCCAATTATCCTGCAACACCTTCAGGATGTGTAACTCTATCTATAACTTTGTTGATATCTCCATCATAAGCTCTGCAACTGAAAAATTGTTGTCATGAATAAGAGTCTTAGCATGAGCTATATGCTTCCGCATTACATCCATGTGTGGAAGGAGTTGGCTCTTCATAGTTGTGAGAGATTCTCTTTTCCTTGCTTCTCTCCTTAGTAATTTAGCATGCATGTCTGTTAGATACTTAATTTTCACAAAATGTGCTGAGCTTGAACTCGGGTTAAGTGCCAACTGATTTGCACTTTCCTTTAGATATGTATCAACCTTTGTCATCTTTGTCTTGATTTTAGTTGTGAAAGTTGAAGTATCACTCAGCTTTATAAATAATGAAGCAACATTATTTACTCTAGTTTCTAGAGAGCTAATGAGAGAATTTAGCTTTACTTGATCAATTGAAATCTTGCTTGCAACATTCTCTAGAACTTTGTTCTCAAACTTTCTTTTTGCCTTCTGCAGTAGTTTTTCTTGACCATTTAAATATTTATTGAACTTGTGGACTATGTCTACAAGTTGGTCCATAATGGAATCACTCTCATTTACTTCTACTTCTAGTGCATCTAGGAATATACCTTTTATGTCTTCCAGCACTCTGTTTCTCTTCTTCTCTGCTCAGAGCTTTTGTTGTGCGGCTCTTTTCCTCCATAGCTCCCCTAGTGTATCCATTTGCTCTACTGACAGATTGGATACATCCCAATTTGGAATCATAATGTCTTGCTCAAGATCAATATCATTAGTGATTGTTTCTTTTTCTTTTCCATTCTCCTTAGGATTGGGTGAAGGAACAATTTCCTTACCTTTTCCACTGTCATCCACATCCTTTCCTTCCTCAGTTTTCTCCTCAGTATTCAGTTGGAATTGATCATTGACATTTGTTGCACCAACTGTAGGGTCTGAATCAAATGTATCATATTTTCTCACTGAAGGAATGTTCACATTTACCTTCTATGACTAGTCAAGATTGGCCCAGTAGTAGGTGGAGCCTAGTGCTCGATCCCTACTAGTCCTGATGTTGATTCAGTAGACTTGTCTTTTCTTGGAGATAGGATGATATGAATAGGTGATTATGGTAGAGATGCCATTACCTCTACTGGTATCTTCTCTGCATTGGATGCTTCAATGGATTCTACCTTAGGTAAATCTTCATCATCAATCTTTTCCTTGTGTTTTGTACTCGGTACTTCAGTCTTGTCTTCTTCTTTGATTTCTAGGACTATCTTCCATATGTTTGTAGTTTCCTACACCACATCCTCTATCTTCTTATTCAATACTTGAAAGGTCTTGAACCTTGGAGTGTAATTTCTTTCATACCTATTCATTGCCTCTTTCACCTTTTTGTTTGTCATAGTAGGCATGATTTGCCTCAATGTCTGTTCTCTAATATATTTTTCTGTTCGGACAACATTGCTCCAGGGAACAAATATTGCCTTGAATAGGTCTTCAAGAATGTGACTCTTTAGTTCAGATGGATCATACTTCCATCTAGTCATCTTCTCTACAAATGCTTCCTCAATTTTCTTTTGTTCATCCTTAGTTCTGGAAGCACAATTCAGAGATTTCAGAGAGCTCATACCACTACCTTCTCTTAAGGCTTCATTTTTCTTCTCAAAGGTATGTGGAGGCTTCTTGAATGTGATTTCATCTTCTTCATCTTCCTTAGGTAATACGAGTTTCCTTCTTGATCTTCTTGGTTTTTTGGTTGTCAGGATAGGGGTAGGGGCCTTAGGTGTTTTCTTGAAAACTAGCCTCTTTTTCTTCTTAGGAGGCTCTACTTCTACCTCTACCTCTTCCTTTTTAGATATATCATCTTCTATCTTGATTTCATCTCCTTGGCTTACTGAGATAGAAGGTGAAGTCTTTCCATACTTCTTTCCAAACTGTTCCAACCTCTTCTTTCCTCTTTTTAGAATCTTAGGAATATCAATCTCTATTGAAATTATACTCTTAGCTTCTTCATATGTACCAAAGTAAGGTGCTTTGGGGTCAACATGATCATTCACAAGAGCTTCAATGATGTTCTTGGTCTCATCTATGTTAACATCATATGCAAGAGGTTTCACCCATGCAACCCTAGGTCTGACTGCCTGAATATATACTTTATAACAGTCAACTAGGAAACAAACATCATCCTTATGGTCTTCAACCAATTGTTTAGGAATTATATACCTATTATGCATGTTTTGTCTAAATTCCTCAAAATATGCATCCATGATGCTCTCAAAATTGTCTCCTAATTTAGCTATGAACTCATTTATTTGATATATTATGGGTTCGTCCTTCTTCCAAACAACTGTGCCTTTGGAAGGGAAAAACTTCTAAATGTAAAAGAATATGTAGACCATAAGTGAACCAAACTTAAATGGATTGGTCTTTGATTCCCGGATGCTTTCCATGTTCTTGCTCAATTGGATGAGCTGCAACTCGGCAAGGTCGAATGAGAGGTTGTTCTTGACCACCTTGTATGCCAAGTCCACAGCCTCACATGGTACGTTGTTAGGTCTGCTAGATCTATAGATTTTGTGAGCAATAACATGACTCCCAAACTTCAATTCCATGTCACTTACTCCATTAAGTCTCATGCCTCTGCCATCCCACTCGGCAAGAATCTTCTTAGCTAGGACATCCCGAGGTAGGGTTTTGGTGGCTTTAGAATTATCCAGCATAGGATACCATGTAACACCGTGTATCATTGTCTTTGTGATCTTCACTGGTTGCGCCAGCCATAGTTGCATGTTGTGAAGACAGATCAAAATGAACCTAATCCACTTAACCTGGAAATTTTGTGGCATATGCATGATGTGAGTCAAACCCTTGACTTCTAGGTGTTTATGCTCTGGCTTCAGATTTCTAGCATCACAGAGTTTATCATAAGCACTCTTCATTTTCAATGTTCCAAGCTATTGAATTATGCAATGACAGAAGGCTTGGATGTCATTAATCAACAATACCCTTGGAGGAATTAGGGAATGAGCTCCCATCGGGTCTATCTCCTCTGCAACCGTTGGATGAAGCTTAAACTTAGGAGGTTCGCAGATTGCATTCCTGACCAACATCTTGGATCCTTTCTTAACCTTGTTGCTGGATGTAGATGCCATTATGCTCAGAGGTTCAATAAAACTTCACAACTAAAAACTTTCGAATACAAATTCGCTCTGAATCGCTTAAGGCACTAAATCACTCTGCAAACTGAAAGCTTTGTAAATAATAACACTTACAATTCATCTTTTATAAGAGATTTTACCGCTGATTTTTCATTAAATTCTTCGTACATGGTAGCTGGCATAGATCAAAATGAAGCTCAGCAAACACTAACTTCAATATCCTCAAAACCATACAACCTGACTTAACTCGGTTAAGCTTGTGCAACTTGGGTGTTACTGAGGTCTTGACTCAATTAAAACCACAATGTGTCCTAGTGCATCAATATGTTGATTTGGACTTACTATCATGTCTAGAACTGATGTAGGATGGCTTGTATGCATAGTTCCAGTAGTCTCTTTCCATATTTATTCGGAGATGGTAGATCCACCCAATTCACTGCTTTGGGTGCCATTCGATCCTTCATTGTTTTGGTCTGAACTTTCAAGAGATTTCCTTACCCACTATTGATTCATCTGAGTTCTGATTTCAAAAACTTTTGCTTTGCCTTTCTCAAAACCAGTATCCACTTTCTCTCTGTTCATGCAATTTTTTCTTAGATGACCGAGTTGTTTACATACATAACATCTCTTAGTAGGATTCATTTTTCTAAGGTGAGTCTTTACACAATTTGCACCAATATGCCCATATTCACCACAGTGACAACATTTGCTCCATGTGTTGTCATCCCAACCAAAAATTGTTTTAGTTAGTTGTTCAGCAGGGTTCTATTTCTTAGTTCTACACTCAGAGGATTTGTGACCTTGTTTGTTACAATTGAAACATTTTCCTTCAAACTTGGGTTTCTTAGTGCATTCATTTTCCCTATGTCCATGTTTGTTGCATCTATAGCATTTACCATTAAACTTTGATTTTCCATTGCTCCAACACTTGTTTTTTGTGTGCCCTAACTTGCCACAATGATTACAAGTAGGTTTGCTATTCTTTTGAGTTCCTTGTTGTGAGGATTCACCTTGTTCAGTATAACCTAATCTAGTTTGTCCATGATGTCTGAGTTAAGTTTTCTCTTTCAACTGATCCATGCTTCCTTGTGAATTCATCATATTCTCATTGGGTTTTTTTTCAGTATTGAGATCATTCTGTAGTCTTTCATTTGTTGTTCTCAGATTGATAACTTCTTGATTTATATTATTGAGTTGATTTATCATATCTGCTTGTTGAAGTGACAAATGATGGATTTCACTTTCTTTTTCTTCTAATCTTGTACTCAACAATATTTTATCTTCTTGTGCCATTTCTTTGTCATTTTCTTCTTGACTCTTTTGTTCTATGACTTCACATATTCTGACTCAAAGAATTTCTTGTTCTCTTTTCAATTTTCTGACTTCTTCATGTAAATTGAGATTCTTTGCAAGTAGGTCTTCAATTGCTGCATCTTCTTCTTTTGAACTTCTTTCTTTAGATAAGTCATCAATTCTTTCTTCTATGTAAGTTTTTTCATTCATCTGTACTGCTAAATCTTTTCTTCTTTTCAGGGAAAGAGAGAGCTGCTCCTTGAGTTTCTTGATCTGATCCATGGCCACTTGTAGATCTATCTTTTTATTTTTAATGGCTTTCTCCAGTCTGTATATTTCCATTGCCTCTGATATTTTCTCAAGCTGTTAGACTTTCGTAAAGAGAACCTTATGCTCTGATACCAATTGTTGGAAATATGTTGAGTCAATGTGACTAAGAGGGGGTGGGGGTGGGGGGGCTGAATTAGGAACCAATAAAACTTAATCCTTTTAATCCAATATTAGATTATCTAATCTGATTGCATGCGTGAAATGAAAAGCAATAAAACATCCACAATATTTGACACAATATTTGGTTACCCAGAAACCTTCCAAATAGAAAGTAAAACTGGGGTGGGGATGGTACCCACAAGATTTATTACTGAAGTATAAATTTAGCATGTTAAAGCTTACAATTGACCACTTCTAATGGCCTTCCTTGTTAAGAGCAATAAGGACTGTTAGGTCCACCTTGTGAAATGATTTAGTACAATACAATCAAGTAATGCAACTCTGTTAGGAGATTTATAAAGGACTGTTAGGTCCGCCTTGTTAAAGGATTTTGCTGATGCACCTTTTAGGATGAACTAGTAGATGATCTTCAATGAAAATCTGATTTGTTGAATAAGATCTAATGATATAAACTAATCCCCTGACTGTGATGGATGAGTCTTTGATGTTCCTTATACCGTTGTAGCCTCTTAAACAATATGTCTCTTCATATTCTCATACATGCTCTTACACATATATTCACTCACTATTTGGATAAAAAAAATACTTTATATTCATACCTTATCAAACCAAATGCAACTGTAAGTTGACTTCCATAAGATAAATTAATATCAAACAATATAAGCTAAGTCGGCCCAAAACTGTCACTCGGGTCCAGTAATCCATTCAGGCAATACACTGGCACTCAGGCATTATGCTTTCACTCAGGAAAGATTCTAATCTCTGGCACTTGGGCTACTCTATGTACTCGGGCTACTCTGATCACTCGGGTAACACTGATTACCACTATCTTCTCGGTCGATACTGCCACTGCTCGGGTTACATAGTAACTGCTCAGGTTGCACTGCTGGCTCGGTCAACACTGTGATGACTAAGTGTTTTGGCACTAGTTGACAATATGTCTTGCCATAAGGTCATCACCAACTGCTAAATTCAAATTCCAATGGTAGCTCATATTGTATTAGGAAATACTCAATTTGTTTATTATTTGATTCTTACCAAATCTTCTTAGTAACAATTCCTTCTCCTCATTTCCTGCACATGGTCTTACAATATTCTACACAGAGTTGACAAAACTATGGTAATAGAAGGCTATTCAAATTATTTCATTTAGACCCCTAAGAAACTACTCTTTAAATAGAGTATCTACCATCTTTTGACCTGTTTTCCCCATTTTCCAAGATCAAGTAAAATAACTATAAACATTGATGATTCTGATAAAAAATACAGCAATAGCAATTCAAAATAATTGTTGCAGCTGATTTTGATCAGATCTAAGTTTAATGTTCAAGCCACTGACCAGATCTATGGTCTGTTAAAATAAAAATCTTGAGGAAGCCCTAACTATTCTTTAATATTTGATACCCAACTAAAATTGATCAAATGACGAATAGATAAACTTGGCCTAAAATCAATAGACACAAAATATATAAATCTAGGCTTTATTCATATGTGTCACTGTAATTACAACTATAGTATGTAACAAAAAACCCCGTTCCTTTACACTTTGATGGATGCCCACACCTTGTTCCCAAGCTCCCATTTTGGGATGGGCAGAAAGGAAGCTAGAAAAAGTTGACGAATTTGGTTTTGAACATGTGGAATGCATTAGCTCGAAATTTTATGGAGCCTTTTTGGCAAGTCCATTTTTGTGAATATCATGCAATACTATTAAAATTTTCTATTGCCTCTTAATTAGGCACATTCTGTGCACACCACGTAATCATGAGGCAACACTCCTTTGAATGAAGAGTGCACTTGTTTTTTCTGCACATCGACACTTTGTATGCATATCATCCTTTGAGGTCACATTTTCTGGATTGAGGAATCTTGTCAAACAATTTACATGAGGTGTCTCATGTCAAAATTTTCAAAGTTAATATATAAGCATTCTATCAAATAATTCAAATGCTTTCTATGCTTCACATTAAGCATATATATCTGCAACGATTGAAGCATTTTGTCAAATAATTGATACACAATATCTGCTATTACATATAACCCTTCCTTGAGAAATTTTATCAAACAATTAGTGTTTTCCATCTATAATTCTGCATTTCACATGCCTTAATCATTCTGTCAAATGCATTATGTCCAATCCATGATATGCAATTTGCAAGAAACCCATGTTGATGCCTCTTTGAGGCATTCAGTGACTATTTTATTTCATTCCTTGTGATGAAATTTCTTTGATTCATTTTGTCACACAGTTTTATGTACCACATTTTTGGTTCACATTTTGCAATTTTCCATCATTCAATCACATATAAGACTATCTTCGGACTGTTCACCTCCCTTCAAATAGTGACAAAAGTATGGGCCAATCTTCCATGGCAGTTACAGAAAGAACATGTGTTTGTTTCTATTTTATAAATAAAAATCATTTTTTCTCTGTACATTTCTCAGATGTTCAAACATGCCATGGAGTCGTACTTTCTAACTGTATAGAATTACTTTTAAAATGAACAAAAATGACAACCCAATCAATTTCAAATAAGGAATAAGAATTTAGTCCCATATTTTAAAGTAAAAAAAAACATTGAATACTTCTAATCAAGCACCTTCGATGATTACTGTAATCTTCAGAAAAAGAGAGACTGAGAAAACTTCAATTCACTTTCCTTCCCCTTTCTAGCACTGTCTAATTTTCTTTAATGTTGAATGTGTAGTTCTCCTTGCTACTACCTGCCTCCATGCCCCATTCAAAAATACACATAATGCCAAGAAAAATAAAGAATTCAAACATAGACAATACATAGAACACCAAGAAAATCTAAAAGAAAACAAAGAAATCAAACTCAAAAAATGAATGAAAACATAGAATTACAAATAGAAAATGTAACATACCTTTGATTCATGATGTACAAATGGAGGATAAGTACAATTGATTAACCCACAATAACAAGAATGGTGAAGCATAAAAACTTAGTCCTCTACAACAATCAACCAATACACAAGGTTAATTTCATTATTCGATAAACCCTGCTAAGAGAAGCATTTGAAAGTTTAAAAAACAAAACCCTACAAATATATGTTGGGAAAGAAACCCTACAAATATTTGTGCAGAGCACTAACCAATATGTTGGGAAAAGAAATATTGATGGTGTTTTGAGGATCCATGTCTGCATTATTTATAGGGAAAACGAGTAGAAGGCGGCTGCAGAAATTCGTGTCAATAACCTCCTCCATTCCCTTCCCTGTCAGATAGGTTCTTGAAAACTAAAAGAGTGGGGATGGAAACTAGAAACTTATTCTGAACATCCAGTGCTACAACTTCATTGGCTTGTGGGGATGGCAACTGGAAACTTATTCAGAACATCCAGTGCCACAACTTCATCGGCTCTCGACATAATTGCTTAATTATCATGACTAATCATCGAAATTTGTTTTTCCGTATCAGAAACTTTTATAGTGGGCATTGCACATAATAGAAAAGCCTATCGTCCTAATTAAATGATACTATCATATTTGGGTTGAATGATTTGGTGACCTCTTGCTTTAGTAATATTAGACCTATCAAAAGTTATTGTGTTTTCTTAGTGAAAACTTTTGGGCATTACACTACTGGTCCTATCTTGACGGGAAAGATGAGGACACCTTTGGATGATCTATCCTCCTCATCATATGCACTAATTTTGATTCTTCTCATGACATCCACACTACTATCTAAATATCCCAAGGTCTTTATTACTTTTAAAGTACATATGTTTAATATGGCTCTTCTGTCAATGAGGACTCGTCTAATTGTATGTTTGTGAACTTGGACCAGCAGGTGCAGAGGATCATTATGAAATGGTTTGTGTGGTGGTACATCATGGTTTGTAAATGTAGCATGTTTGTTAGCAAAAATATAATTGACCATGGTTTGGAAATTTTCATGAGATATGCCCCTTGGTACAACTGCATTTTGGAGTGCTTGGTCTAAAGATTTCTTATGTTTAAGAGATAGGTGCAAAAGATCAAAGAAAGAGATCTGGGCAGGCGTGCACTTAAGATGATCCACTATACTATGTTGTGGATTGGGAGGTGCGACAGAAGTTGCAGGTGTAGTAGAAGTAGAAGGTACCCCTTGTAGGACAACCTTAGAATGATGGGTTGTTACTGCACATCTAGAGTTATTGTCTTTGATAATGATTGTAGCAATGTGATTTTCAATGGGATTAATGCAGTATAACACATTATCAGAAGATGAGTAAGTTTTGTTGACCTATTTTGATGAGTTACTAGACATAGGGGTCTTCCCTTTATTGTGGTTTTGCAGAGCATCTTTGAAAATGGTATGATTTGTATTGTCTCCTGGCTTAGCATTATCGACATCAATTATGTTTTGTTCACTTAAATCTTATATAGTATTCTTCAACCGATAAAAATTTGATGTCTTGGGGTCCTTAACTCGATGGTATTCACAAAATCCATTTTCATTCCACCACTTGGGTTTGAAAGCACCATGTTCAAGTTCATGTTTCTCTAGTAGAGTGATCATATTGGTCTGGATCAACTTTTTAAGTATCGTCTCAATGGGCTCCCCCAATGGTGTATATTCACATTTTTGAAATAGGGGTCTTGATGGATATTGTGTGTTGGGTTGAGATTGAGAAACATTAGCAGTTTGAACATTAGCAACTAGGGTCTATTTTTTAGAGTTTTCTTGTGGTGTATGCATTACCGAGGCTTGGTTTTGCACTAGTTCCCCTTTCAAGGAAACCTTAGGTTGGGCATAGTTGACTATTTTGACATCAATGACACCATAATTGGTGATATTCTTATTCTCAATCCACCAGTTATCTTTGTCTGTAGGATTCTTAGTGGAATTTTGTTGGTTGATATCAACAAGCATCCATCTTTTGATTACATTTTTCTCGCATCACATTCCTCTTTTGATTAACTATTTAAAGTTGGGAGCAAGTTGTAATAATGTAGTAAATATAATTTATGTGATAAGGTTATCCACAAACATGTGACAATGAGGTATTGGTCAGGAACATCATAAGGGATGTGATTCTATGTGCATCTCCATCTCTGTTATAAGTTAGAGAAAGACTCTCCTTCCTTTTTCATAGTATCACATAAGTCCTTGATACTAACTTTAGGTTGAATGTTATGATGGAAGTGAGCTATCAATTTTTCAGTTGATTCTCCCTAGGATTGAATGCCATGTGGTAAATGAGAAAACCATTCCATTTCTGGTTCGGCTAAACTCTGAGGAAATAATCACATGAGATAAGATTCATCATGTGTGACCTCTATGCAACTGGAAAAAATTCCTTGATGTTTTTGATGAGGTTGGTCTTGGCTCTATATTTGTCAAATTTTGGTAGATCATAAAGTGTGTGGAAAATGGAGGCATGAGAATTGAGTGATCAAAGAGGTAAGGGTACATGTCCTCCATAGTGTAGTACTTTGTCTATCCTTGGTTTTGAATATCTTGCATATGTGTATGTAGATTTTAAAACCATAATTACCATAATTGTCACGTCTCCTCTGCATGCAGATATAACCATATATGTATCTATATTCTGCTCCTAACATGCAACCCTTGCACAGCTGTAGTTCCCCATAACTGAGCACCCCAAGAATTGTTTTGTTAGCCCTATACCCCTAAGAAGTTGTGCGTTCTCTTACATTGACATTTTTGAACCCATTAGCAACTCCAATCACTGAGGGCCAAAAAAACCAAAAATATATTTCACTTAAAAAATTAGCAACTTTGGCAAATGCACATAGCAAATGGGAAAAATATTGGAGCAAATTTGAATTGTGATTGACTATTACAAATCAGTTTGATCACAATTTAGTGTCGACCCCTTTGCTTTAGTTTAAAAAGTTTGATCTTGCCGGAACTAAAAGTGATGTACATGATAAATTTATAAAGATTTATAAAGAGGCATCATAGCTTATGTATTCTAATGTTGATTAAAAAAAAATTGTTATATTTCTTGTGTTTTTTTTAAAAGAGTAATATTTTAAATATGTTTACCTTGCCTTCTAATGTCGCTATAGGAGCAACTTGAGCAAATATCAGTTGAATAATTATTTACTATTTAAACATTTGAAAATAAAATAGAAATTTTTATTTTTACGCAGAAGGCATTCCCTCTATGAAAAGGAGGAGCTGAATTTTAAGATCAACAGTCAAAAATCGGTTTGAACGAATGACTACCATCGGGACAATCCTCTCCATTCATCCTTTTCAAGACCACTTACATGACTTGATTTGTTCATTCTTTGACACCCCTGCGGAATTGAATCCGGTCACTTTCCCTCAGATTCTCCACCCAATCCTATTCTCCACCCAACGTCTTCTAAGTTTTGATCGTGGACAACACGACAACACAATGCAGATCAAAGGGAAGGTACATGAAACATTTCTTGGAAGATGAGTTTTTTCGTCTTTTCAGCGACTCAAAAAATTAGGAAATGTTAGGAAGATGAGTTTGTTCGTCTTTTCATGACTTGAAAAATTAGGAGGAATCGTTACCCTTCACATGTTGACCGTAATCTATTCTGCTAATAGATTTTCATGCGAACGCAGATTTTGAAATTCCATATATAGGCTCTGCTATAAATGTCACTACCAACCATTTCAATCAATTGAAAACAACAACAAATTAACAGTGGCGATGAGTTGAATGGTCGTCAGTCTTCTCTGCCAATCTGCGTCGTCGATGTTAAAAGTTAGCATGTCAATCTGAAGTGCTAAATCCGATCACATATA
>MU223095.1:824040-837089 GCA_018584345.1 Thuja plicata | reverse complement strand
TTGATAAAAAATAAAGAATAATTTCTATATTTTGATATATTTTACTTTGCATTCAGTTTATTTTAATTTTTATTGAATTTTGATGTTTAATTATTTATCTTTTTATTAATTTACAAATAAACATTAAAAGTTTGTAGAATTTGTATATCTTCTTGTACCTCTACTTCTATTTATCCCTATCTTTCCCTCTCTATATATATTTTCTTCACTCTCTATATAGCCCTCTATCCTCTCTCTCTTTCTCTCCCCTATCCTTCTCTCCATGTATTCCCCCTCTCTATTGCAAATATAGTATTAAACTATTGACAATGGAGTCAAAACCTAACAATCTAAGTACCTCCTTGATTCAAAGGTTTTTCTTAAAACATGTTTGGATGCTTTTAAATGGATGTATAGTTTATTTGGATCATTTGTTAAATAGCCTAATTATTAGACTTAGGACCTACACAAATTTATACAACAAATAAACCACTTTTTTTCAAATTGATGTTCAACATATCTTCGGCGTACCCATTGCACACTAAGGTGCGGTTGCTAGTTTTATGAAGTCTGAGTTGGTCAATAGAACAATAGGTCATATTTTTGCTTTGTGATTAATTTTCTACTGTTTAATTTTAAAGATTTTCACTATTCTCTCAACCTTCTCCTTACTAAATATATCTTGAAATGAAATTGCTACTATAAAGTGTAAAAAGTACCATTCCTTGTTGAACTAAATTTAAAATTATCTAAAATTATCTAAAATTTACAAATATAAGGTAAAATTTACAACAAAAAACCTATCTATCATAACAACTTTTATCTCTCATATTTCGCTTGTAAGTATAGATTGCTTATTCACTAGCCTTCTTAAAGTATAACAAAATCTTTAAAATGGTAGTGCTTGTGGTAACAAAAGGAGGTGAAAAGGAGTCATCCTCCCCAAGCATAAATTTCTATTGAGATAAAACATTTCTTGTAAAATTGAAGATCAACATAATAGAAATATAGACTGGGACTATATTTAGTTTGAGGCTAAGTGATTCTTGCAAGAATATTTAGCATAAATTATGGAGATTATTATAAGGGAGAACAAAATGTTGGTAAATCATTCATAGACTAAAATACATATAATTAGATAAAAGTTTGTTAATATTATGTATAAAAAAAATTTGCTCTGTAAAGGGCCGAAGTCGAAATTTTATTTATGTAAACAGGAAAACATGAAAGGGAAACAAGCAGACAAAAGTTTGTTGGTTCATAGCCCAATCCTACCGGGAGGATTGTGAACCCAAAATGAGCACCACAGTTTAACGGAGAGTCTGAACAATATTAAAGTTTACAGTAGCTGGAGTATTAACAATGTAAATTCAAAATTAAACGTAAAGCCTAAAACAAAAAAACCCCAAGCAAGCTTAAACAAACATCAGTCAGAGGGAGAAGTGGTATCATTCTCCATGGTGTCTGCTTAGTTTGATTTTGGGCTACCTCTCATGCTAGGCGTGCCACTTTCCTCTACCGTGTCTTCTTCCTTGGAGTCTGATGGGAGCATCTCTTCATCCATCTCTTCATCTTCGCCTTTCTCCTCTGTTTCATCTTCCTCTGTTTCATCTTCCTCTTCTTCTTCTTCTTCTTCTTCTTCTTCCTTACTCTCCTCCGTGTCGGAGGAAACAGGGCCCCCCAACCAATCCAACTTTTTGTCATACTTGTATTGATACACCCATGGGAGATTTTCATCTAACTGGTCACCATAGGGTGCGTGAAGGCCATCCTCTATTCCTGAGAACTTGGAGAGGAAATTCATTCCTCTCCGCATCATGCTCAAACGCATTTGGTGATCCTCCCACTCCCAGCTCCATAGAATGAAGAGACGCCTGTGAGGGCCAACATAAAAGTTCCTCTGAGGGCCAACCCCAAAACAGGGAAAGGGTTGTCCTGCAGTCATGACCGTGACCAGGTCCCATGGAAGTGGAGTAGTAAGCTCCGAGTCGACATTCAACATTGCATTATGTAGCCCCACTAAGAAATTTCCTAAAAACAAATGATCACAAAGATCTTCAGCAAACATTTTGGAAGCTCCCGCTACCAAAATGCTCGCCAGAAAGCCCACGCAGATGTTCGAGAGTACTCTGTATCTGTGATTGGTGTTGAGGAAATTAAAACCCAACACCTTCCTGACTGCATGAATTACAAGGGGGTGTTTAAAATTGCAGACCTTCATTATCTGATTGGAAGTAATGGGATTATCCGAAGCTATTTGCTCGAAGTCAGACCTAAGCTTAATGGGGGTATCCATCTATTTTTCTTTGTGAATGAATCAGGATTCTAAAAAGCAAATAACCAATGAGCTCCTTCAAGAACGAAGGTTATGAATTTACGAGCAAGCAAGGCTTTCAAAAAGGGGATATTATGTAAATTAATTACATGTTAAACATACAATACTAAATAATAAGTGACACTTAAAGGAAATGCAATTAAATATTAATGTAGTCAATGCTTCAGCATCCATCGCAAAAAGAAACAATTGTCCAAGGTCAAAATTAAAGATTATAGATATTTATTGCAATCCCCTTTAACAAGACAAACAAATGCTTTGGCTATCACTCTGCATTACACCTGCTGGTTGAGGAAGCCAAGAAGCAGCTTATTCACCTCCTCAGGGAATTGTTCTTGAACAAAATGGCTTCCTTCTGGGAAGTACTTGATCTCTAGATTGGGCACTTGAGATTTAATGATATCACTGTTTATATAATCCTCCATCCCTGGAAATTTGAATACATAATCTTTGGTACCCATTATTACAAGTGTTGGAACTTTAATACTATAATCTGATAGCTCCGCCAATTTACCCCAGTTGCTGTACATCCAAAGTGCAGAGCATGTAAGTTGTACGATAGAATATCCTTACTAAATGTTTCAAGCACAAAACGAAAACAATTGTTTCTAAGATTTACCTCATAAAAGTAATATATGGAACTTACATAGGGAAAGCAAAACCAAATTTCTCATACAGGCTTGAGTACATTTTAAGGTCATCCTGAGTAAACCAAGATGGCAGTGGAGTTGAAGGATCATAGAGGTCCATGATCTCTTTACCCTCTTCTGCCACTGGTATTTCACTTCCAGAGAAAAGGGTATATATATTCCTTACCACTGTTTCTGTATCAAAACGCCCAAAGTCTGCCAAGGCTCTTCCGGGCTCCTATTATAAACCCAAAAAACAAAGCCATAAGTAAACAAAGGAATTTAAGGGCTGAGATTAAGTTGCAGAAGCAGGGGAAGTGAAAGAGACCTTCCAATGTGTAACATAAAATCCTTCTGGAAACAAATCCAACTGAATAGATTCTTGGGCTGGCCTCAAATAAGGTAAACCCAATGTTACAATGCCTCTCACTCGCTCACGGTAGAGGAGATACAGATAATATGCAATGAATACTCCCAAATCCTTTCCCACAACAAATGCCTGTAAAACTCAGAGAAGCAGACATTTGGGTTATGAGTTGGGGATTTTAGATCATCAAGGACTTTATTAATTCACTGAATAAAGTTCTGGGTACTCACTTTCTGAATGCTCAGTGCATCAAGAAGGCCGGCCATGTCCTCCACAAGATCTACATAGTTGCCTTTCTCTATTTGGGAAGGCTGATCAGAGAGTCCATAGCCTCTGTAGTCAGGGGCAATTGCATGAAACCCTGCATTTGCTAAGGCAATCATCTGATGACGCCATGAATACCAAATTTCAAGAAATCCATGGAGCAGCAGCACAGCTGGACCTGCAACCAAATCTCATTAAGGCATGGGCATACATTATAGGAACAATAAGCAAAGAGCACATTAAGAAACCTTGGTTAAAGTACGAGAAACACCTGTTCCAACCTTCGCGACATGCAATTTGAGTTCCCCAATATCAACATGTTTGTGCTGAATTTTCTCTAAGTTATGGCCACTCGAAAAGATAAAATGTTTCACGGTGAAGAAAAGCTGTAGTTGGGGGAATGTTTATAACGGGATATTGGGTTGAATATGCCGATTTTAAGAATTTTGTCCACATCTGCCATATAAAAAAACAAAAAAACAAACGGCAGCAGTCGAGAGTTGTTGGGTTTGTTGAAGTAAGCAAATCTTTGGCTAGAGATTATATTATGAAAGTTGTATATAATAATGTATTATAATCCTATATTCTAATCATAGATCACATGGAATCGTCGTCATATGAAGAGGAATTAAGACTGGAGTAGGGTTTAATGGTGAGAACAATAGTCGATTAAGAGTACAATAATCGTCACAATTTCATTAAATTTTGAAAAAGAATAAATATATGATGACACATCACCATGCTAATAAATATGACTTAATGTACAATTATGAGTTTTTACGTCTTTTTAGACCATTTTTGACACCTTGACAAAAAACATGAGATGTGGCATCATATTTTATCATGTAGACTTCAAAATGATTTTTCGAAGTAAGAGACTTGTCAAGTAAGAACATGTACAATAGTGAAAGTTATTTGAAATATAATGCAGATTTTGGGAGGCACAAAGTTAGGGTGCTCCACTATTGGGCCCTCTCTCATAAACATGTCCTATAACATAATCATGTAATTGCAACATAGGATATACATTCTTTTGTAATAACGTTCCCTTTGCCTAATCAGGGACCACACAAAGTCACCATAAATAAGAGTTATCTTCCAAAATTCAATAAGTGAGTCACGACTCAAGATACATAGAATAACATATGAATAATGTAGATTTAGTTTTTTTTTTTGTTGTTAATTACGTTTTAATATACTAGATATATAATTGTTTAAACTTTTTTTATTGAAATATAAATTATTATATATAAATTATTTTAGACATGACAAATTAACTTTAAATATGTGTACTTGATTGGCTTTAAAAATAAGAATGAAAAAGTATATGTATATCTTGAATTCACAAAATAAGAGATTAATTTGACTACATATGATAGTTATTGATATTTGTAATTAAATTTGAGATGAAATACTAATATGATTATGCTCAATGAAATCTATGAGTGTCCATTAACTTATTTCAAGGCCAAACATTAGTGGTTTTGATCCCCTGCATGTGTAGTTTAGCCTTGTTATTTAGGAATTAAACTCATGCTCTTTGAAAATTCAGTACTTGCAATAAAGTTTTGTTTGTGCCTACACCTACAAAGAGAAGATTTGATGGTGTTGAAGAGAACTTGCTATGCTAAAAGAGGAAGACAACTTGCTTCCCTCTTTCCACCTTAGTCAAGCCTCATTGATTAATCAGATGATTTTAATCCTTTGTTGTAAAGCACACCAAGAAACAAACAAAATTGATAGATTTGTGGTTGAGGTAATATGGGATTAGAGACTTGAATAAAAGTGTAATGCGTGATAAATGACCTAGTTCATGAACCGAGGTTTTGATGCTTGTCAATAAAAGAGTCGATAACATAAAAATTCTTGATAAAAAGATATTATTATAGGGATACAAGTTATTTCGAATATAAAAGGTGCTAGTAGTGAGTGATATTTGTTGATGGAGAATAGTCCTAGATGATAGATAATGACCTAGTGTTGATGTCCTTTTATAGATATCATAAGCACACAATTTGAAAGGTTTGGCATAAGAGTCAATAATGTTTAATCTAGGGTTAAATCTATTTTTATTAGAGGAAATAATACAAGTTTGAAATTTGATCTTAATGGAATCATATAAATTTGAAATAACTCAAACAAAACTAGAATGTAAAGACAATCAATAAGAATGTATGAAGAAGAGAGATGACATATTATCTTCCCTAAGAAACCCTTTCTACAAAAAATCCAACACTAAAAGAGATATCAATTTATTAGTTTTAGAATAAGAGATCAAACACAATATTCTAATTATAACATTTTATGTAATGCTAATCTCTACATTCATTAATCACACAAACAACCCAACCATACTCTTTCAACTTGTGGTTGCAAACCTACTTACATAAGCCTTTAATTTATAGATATTGGTCTTGAGAAAAATTATTCAAAACCATGGAATTACCTATATGACATTATTTTATTAAGCTCAACATGATATGAGGAGGAACTACACATAAGAGGTTCCAACCTCAATAGTGGTGTCATATAAGAGAGGGACAACATGAAACAACTTGATTTCAATGTCATCACTCAAAGCATTATTTGCAATGTAACTAATCAACTGTGTACCTTTAGTTTTAATACTCTTACAACCTCAACTCACGTGTTTGGAGGAATATCATGAATCCCTGAAGGAGCTATTGTACATACAAAATTGGAATATTACCATCTCTTACTAGTATCCTAACATTACAATATTAAATTTTTTAGTAGAAGGAACATTCCAGACCATATTTATGGCAAGCAATCGAGAAGGAGGAGGAGCGAGCGATAGAGGAGGAGCGACGTCAGGAGGCACAAATTTGAATTTGGCGTAGGGCAGGAAACCTTTTGGCTCGGGACAGAGCGATCAGGGCACATGTCAGGGTCAGGGCAAGGACCAGGGTACCGAGGAAGCGACAGATGATGGGGTCCCACAGATACTGCAGCCGGATCCAGGAGAAACAAAAATCTCTACACCAGGAAAGAGAGAGATGGGTGCTGCTAGGGCCCCACTGGGGCGGTGGACAAACCTTTTTGGGGTCAAACCTTCTGGTAAGTCACCTTTCCTAGATATTAAGAATGTCTCAAACAAAGAAAAAGGGATATATGCTTTGGAACTGCCCTCTGAGCTTATTGATCATAATATTATGAGTATGGCTGCTACTCTGGTGGGCAAGCTCATAGGATCCAGACCCAATATTGATATAGTCCGGGCCTTTGTTAAAAACAAGTGGGATCTTAAAGGTCAGGTTATGGTTACGGCTATGGCAAAAGGATTCATGTCTTTTGAGTTTTCTTGTCAAGAGGACCTTTCCAAAATCCTCTGTTCTAGAAATTGGTCTGTGGGCAGATCCACCCTCATTCTGCAGAAATGGACCTCTAACCTGGATCTCAACAATGATTTCTTAACCCAAGCTCCAGTCTGGGTGTGACTCCCGGAATTGCCTTTGGAGTATTGGCATGAGGATGTGTTTGAGGGTATTGCCAGATCCTTCGGGGAGCTGCTATCTATTGACCCAGTAATGGCAGCAAAGAAGTGACTCACATATGCGAGGATTTGCATTGGAGTTGATGTTGGTCAAGATATGCCAGAAACTATTGTTTTCCAATCCAGATTGGGAAAACGGGTGCAAATGATTGAGTATGAGAGTGTCCCTTTTGCCTGTTTCCACTGTAAGAAAGCTGGACACAAAGCAAATTGATGCCCACTCATCATTGCAAAGGAAAAATCTCGAAAGGAGCACATCAAACTTGGAAAAAGGCTGGATCAACAACCTTTGAACAAGGACCTCTCCAAAAAGGTATGGAAAGAGAAACTCCCGGGTGATAAGTTTCAAAAAAAGAAAAACCCTCAAGGGGAACTATCTTCTGATAGCCTGGATGGGCAGACAGAGCAACTGAATATTGAAGGGTATTTATCAACAGAGGGAGCATCAATAGCCCATCCAGAGAATGGCAGGGAGAGGGAAGAAGTTTTAGGTAGCCCAACTGATCCAGGGGATGAAAAGGAAGCAGGTTACAAGGAAGGTTGGGAGGAAACAGAAGAGGGTGAGATTGCCGAGGCTTGTTTGGACCTCTCTCTAATCCCAGATTCATAGGAAGAGGGACAACACGAGAAGGGATAGGTGCCATACCTCTCCCAAGTAGCAAAAGTATGCAGAAATGATCTCCCTTCACTAGGAAAGATTAGCGATTTCTCAGAAATGGTCTCTTCCTCAACGCTAGGACAAATCTCAAGAATGGAAGCCTTTTTTGACAGTTACAAAGAGACCTCAATCAACAATGAGAGGGCTTGGATAACAGTGAAAAATAAAAATAGCAGAGACCCATCTCCAGCCTCTCCTGCAGCAACAAGAAGTAGGGCCAAAGCAGACACAGGAAGCAATTCAAGCACACCTAGCAGGAAGAGTATGAATCAAATCAGAAAGGAAGAAGCAAAAATAAATATTGCGGATGGTTACCAACGAACCATCCAGGAGTCTCTTAAGAAAACATGAAGATCATATCATGGAACATCCGTGGGCTAAATGGAGTCCACAAACATGTAATAATAAGAAATATGATAAGAGACCATAGACCAGACATTTTCTTGATTCAAGAGACAAAAATGAAAAAGGATAAGGTTGTTGGAATCTCCTTTGGTAAAGGTTTGAAGACTGCTGCAACAGACTCGGATGGAGCCTCTGGAGGCCTTCTGGTGCTTTGGAAGGAAAACCTCAATGCTCATATCAGTTGGAATGAAGGTAACATATTACTAATGCATTTCAATAACCCTATATATCAGGAGGGCTAGGCTATTATGAACATTTATGCGCCTAACACAAAAAATTGCAGACTTGCTTTCTGGGATAAGATACGAAACCTTTTTACCAAAGTTAACGAACCAAAAACCATTATAATGGGGGATTTCAATACCACCCTTTTGGAATTTAAAAAAATTGGTGGTCTACCACCTGACCTGGAGAGCAGGCATCATCTCACTAGTTTGATTAATGATCTGGCTCTCTTAGATGTGGATTTAGGCGGAGGCAACTTCACCTGGTCTAACAGGAGAATGTGATCGGAGTGCATTCAGGTTCGCCTTGACAGAGCCCTCATTTCTCTAGATTGGATGCAATAATATCATTATCACCTCTCTTCCTTGGAAAGATTCAGGTCAGAACACTCTCCGATCTCTCTCAATCTGGCTAATCAAAATAGGAAAAAGGCCTTCCCCTTCAGATTTGAGAGGATGTGGACAACCCACCCCAACCTCCTCAGTAAGATCAAGGAGTGGTGGTGTATTGATGTGGATGGGACGACAATGTATAGAGTGGCTAAGAAGCTAAAGAACATAAAAATGGAGATTAGAAAATGGAACAAAAGAGACTTTGGTAATATCTTTCAAACAAAAGACAGGATTAAGTCAGAGCTTGCTGAGATCCAAGAAGAGATCCAAAACTAGGGTTATGATGATGACATAATCAATGCTTAAAAAGCCATTCTAACTGATCTACATAACATTGTAATTAAAGAGGAGATGTTCTGGAGGCAAAGGTCAAGGTCAGTATGGTTGAAAGAGGGGGACAAAAACTCCCAATTTTTTCACCTTTCCACCATGAAACACAGGACGGCTAATAGAATCAAGGCCGTCAAGAAAGGAGATCAAACTTTGGAGGAAGACAAGGAGATTGCAAATGAGGCCATTCGGTACTTCTGTCAAATTCTATCTAAAGAGCAAAACCTCAGCGTAGCCGACCAGGAGGACATTCTGCAATCTCTTCCCAAAGTGGTCTCGGAAAGCCAAAATAAGAGCATGTTGGCAATCCCGGATCAGGCATAAATTCATAAAGTTGTTCTTTCATTACCCGTAGAAAAAGCCCCGGGGCCTGACGGTTTCCCTTCTTTTTTCTTCCAGATTTATTGGGAAGTTATCAAAGAGGACATTGTCAAAGTGGTACAGGAATTTTTTGGAGCCAAGAGCCTTCTCAAAGAGATCAATGCCACTTTTCTTGTCCTCATCCCAAAAATTCTAGGTGCAGATTCTTTTGATTGTTTTAGGCCTATTAGTCTATGTAACTCCTTTTATAAGATTATTTCTAAAGTCCTAACCCTCAGACTTCTCAAAATCCTCCCGGTTCTCATTACCCCCCAACAATCAAGCTTTGTCCCCAGTAGAAAAATTTTGGACTCTATTATGGCGGTGCATGAGGTGATTCATTCACTGGAAGCAAGGAATCAGGAAGGATTCCTGCTTAAACTGGACCTATCCAAGGCTTATGATAGGGTCGACTGGTCCTTCCTGAAAAACATCATGGGGGATTTTGGTTTCAATGACAAGGTCTTAAAGGTTATTTCTCAGTTGATTTCCACCCCTTCTTTTGCGGTTTTGGTCAATGGTCTCCCTCAAACTTCTTCAAATCCTCTCGGGGACTCCGGCAAGGCGACCCCCTCTCCCTATCCTTTTCATCATTTTAGCTAAATACTTGGGAAGGCTTATTCATGATCATAGGGGCAGGGGGTTTATCTGTGGGCTTCATCCCTCTTCAGGCCCTTTCACTTTTACTCACCAGCAATTCGTTGATGACACTATTCTGGGGGGGAGTCTTCGGTGAAGGAGGCAAGAAATGTCAAGATCATTCTTAATTCTTATTCCAAGGCCACAGGGAAGCTTATCAACTGGAACAAAAGCTCGGTGTTCTTCATTAACACTCCCATGGATAGACATAGGAGAATGGCTGGAATTCTGGGCTATGGCATTGGCTCCTTTCTAGCTTCCTATTTAGGCCTTCCTCTTGGAACCAAACCCCCTGAGGCTTTCTGGGGAGGTCTCATTGACAGATTCAACAGGAAATTGGCGGGCTGGAAGGGCATTACCCTAAGTCAGGCGGGGAAAGTTACTCTGATTCAATTAACTCTATAGAACCTCCCTACTTATGCTCTTAGTCTCTTTTCTATCCCTGCTAAGGTGGCAGACTCTTTGGAAGCCATCCAGAGAAAGTTTCTATGGGCCGACAAAGACGGAAACAAGAAATACCCACTGGTGGCCTGGGACTCAGTTTACAAACCAAAAAAACATCGAGGCCTGGGAATCAAGAAGCTAAAGCAGTTCAACAAAGCTTTGCAAGCTAAACAGATTTGGAGAATCTTCAACTCTACAAGGGAATGGAGGAACATCTTGAATGATAAATATGCAGCTAACTTAACCTTCAAACAATTCATAAACAAAGAATTGGAACCGAAGGGATCTCACATATGGAATGGCATTCTGAGGACTAAGGGAATAGTGACCGCAAAGACAATATGGAAAGTTGGGAATGGTAAGGATGTTAACTTATGGCATGATGATTGGCTCAAACAGGGACCTTTATGGAATCTGGAGCCATTCAGCAGATGGGCTGAACATTGCATTGAAAGATTTGGAAGTAGAGTCAATGACTACAAATTAAACAACAAATGGGTCAATCTCACTTAGGTGTCCCATGACCTTAAACCTCTTATGGTCTATCTGGGTCACACTCCCCTATCTCACAATGAAGATGCTATAGTGTGGGGGGAGTCCAAGGATGGCTCTTATACAGTGGCTTCGGGATATGAGTCGATGCAGCTTGTTGATACGATCCCCTCTTGGGCCAAAGCCTGGTTTCCTGGTAACATCCCAAAGGTTAACATTTTTTTCTGGACCTTGCTCCAAAATCGCATTTTGACTGTGGATAACCTTATGAAATGAGGACATTACATCCCTAATAGATGCATCCTCTGCAAACACACAAAGTGAAAATGTGGACCACTTATTTATCCACTATGATTTCACCAAGAAGATATGGCATCATTTCCTGTCTTTTTTTGAGACATCCTGGTGTTTCCCTCAAACTACACTTGACCTCTTTGACCAATGGCATCACGGGGGGAGCAACCATCATCTCTGGAGTTGGACCATGCCACACATCTGTTGGGGGTTGTGGAAGGAACGAAACAATAGGATCTTTAGAGAAAAGGTTACCCCGACTAAGGTTGTTGCCCTTAAAATTGCAAATGCCCTTCAGGAAAACTTCATCAACTGCAAAGACCATAGTAATGGGCCCAACAACACCAACAAAAGTGTTGGTTGCAGATGGTCGTTACCACCAGAAGGGTGGTTCAAAGAAAATTTCAACGGGGAAGCAAAGGGTAACCCCGGGATGGCAGGGGTGGGAGGAATCATCTGGAACTCACATGACAAAGGCATTGCTGCAATTTCAGCACCCTTGGGATCACAAACCAACCACTATGCAGAGGCTAGTGCAGCACATCACACTCTTAAGCTCGCCAAGGAATTGGGGATCAAGAACCTATGGGTAGAAGGGGATTCAAAAAATATCATAGATTGCCTCAATCAAAAGACCAGACCTTCCTGGACTATCAAGAATATAATAAGGGAATGCAGACAAATCCTTAAGTCTTTCGATCAAGTCTACGTGGCACATGACTACCAGGAAGCCAACCAAGTGGCAGACAGGCTGGCAAATATGGGAGTTAAGTATGATGATGTTAAACAATGGAATGACGGGAATTATCTACCGCCAAAAATTGCCGACATCATTGAAAGTGATCGGGTTTCGGGCAGACTCGGAGAAATTAAAAGCTAATTATGAAGAGTTATGACAGATGGAATAAAAATCTCCACAGGATGTGCATGTACGAGAGATACAATGGGATTATCAGTTTAAGGTCCCGTCGGCACACTTGGAGGCAACTAATCAATTATATCATTTATGAAACAAAAAGAAGCCTCTCGAAACTCCAAACCAATTTCATTATGAAATAGAGAGCTCTAAGTGAGAAGTTCACCAGAAACAAAGGAAATAGGAAAATTGCAGATATGGTAGGAGAAAGGCATAGGAGAGAACCGGAGAGAGAAGCCATAAAATGGAGCAGGAGATAAAAGGTCTGGGAGATCTTGAAAAAGGGTGAAGTGTCCACTTACATTGATCGTCTTCATGGGTGGAAGCCCTCTGTTACCAAGATGATGGTAAAGAGCTGGAATGAAGGGAAGGTGAAAATCGGTGGGGTCACTTTCATGGTGACTGAGGAAATAGTTTTGGTGGTGACTAGCATTCCCATAATTGGGAAGAAATTTTATAGGGACAGAAAAATTTCCAGCAAAGCTTTGACGGAGTTCATTAAAAATGAAGATGAAAAGCGCGCTCTGGTAAAGAAGGGCACGTATTACCACCCAAACTCCATCAAACCTCTGTGGCATTTTGTGTTGAGGGCAATAATCAAATACATCTCGCTGGATACCAGATTCGACCGCATCAGCACTCACCATTTTGTGCTTCTCAACCACTTCAGGTATGAGGAAAAGGTTTCCATCCCTTTCTACCTTTACTCATCTATTAATGATAACATTAATGACTATAAGGAGAAACACATAAGCAACCCGGCCTTCCATGAGGGCCTATTACTTTTAATTTATGAGTATTTCAAA
>MU223095.1:781694-802412 GCA_018584345.1 Thuja plicata | reverse complement strand
GACTCCAAATCTCATGCGGTTTTCACCAACAGGATCGTAAAACATCAGAGAACGGATCCAAGCTTTCAAATAGTGAAAATCATCCACTTTTAGGGACTGAGGAAAATGTATTGAATACATACATATGTTGTAGTGTCACACCTGAAAGAGCAGAAAATGAACCCAAACATCACCTATTTCAAAAGAATATGCATTGCAGCCTTTCAGCTTTTGATTTTCTTTTCAACCCACTGTACTAACATTCTTTCATATATTTTGCAAGAAGCTTGATATATATATATATTTATAACATGATTTCCATCAGAAAAGTTTTGAAAACAATGAAAAGAAAGAAACTCTCATCATCATATTAGCAGTAAATTGATCAACCAAATAACACAACTTCCATGTTTCATAGCCCATTCTGCTCAGTCTGTCAATCACCATGCTTAGATCCAATGCCATTTGAAGGATATCAAGAATAACTCCTCACATCTACAATCACAGGTCTGTCACTGCATCATCTATATGAAGAATCTTCTTTGATTTCTTATGAACGCCTGAAAATTATGATTCCCAATCATTCTTCTGCTTGAAAAAGATCATCAATAAGAACACATTATCCTTGCCAGGTCGGGAGCTATAACCTACCCAAAATGAAAAGACTTTTAAATAACCCATCCGGCTTAAAGAAGGAAAGGCCGTGGCAGGGAAACCCGGAAAGAACTTCCTACCCAAGGAAGACCTAGACCTAGACTCAAACAAGACTAGACCTGACTATGACTTCAAAATCCTCCACTTTGACAGCATGGGTACAGGATGAAAAGTGGGGCAACAATAATTATTTGTATATTGGAAAGCCTTAATTGGATGACCTGATTAATTTTTTGTATATTAGGAAAGCTAAATTGGCCGACCTAATGAATTATTGTAAGAGGGTATATATGAGTGATCTTTTCTTTTGAAAAGATGCGATAGAGATTGAAAAAGAAAAGAAGTGAAAGTTGTGAGGCTTGTTTGACTGCTGGATATAGAGCAGAGTTTATGAGAAGAGTACTTCATTGGAATTGACCAAGCAAAGACAGTTTCTATCAAATAGTTCACTGGATTGTATATTTTCTATATGCACTTGTTTGGATTGTGAATCCTTGAGGGTAGTTTTAATCTTCTTTGGGTAGTATGCCTAGGTAGTGAGCCTACTACTTTCTCTTGACTCCTAACAGGGTCTGTATCCTAACAAGGATTGTGTACTGTAATGTTGTAATAAGCTCCTAACATGGATAAATCTTTTAACATGGATACTGTACTCTTAGTACATTATTTGTGGGTGCTAATTCCCACCAGGGTTTTACCTTTAACATGGTTTCCTCGACAACGAGTATTGTGTTATGGTGTTGGCATTTAATTTGTTATCATTTGCATTGCAATTATAAAATTTAAAGTTTAAATAATCTATAGTACAACTGATTCACCCCCCCTCTCAGTTGTCTTGTGGACTATTATTCCTAACATCTGGTATCAGAGCTTGTGGTCCTTAGAGAGAAATTATAACAACTTGAGGTGATCCTGAAGATGTCTTACTACAGGAAGGATAGTCTGAAATTTGATACTGAAAACTTTGACAGTTGGAAGAACAAGATGAGAACACAGTTACTATGTCTGGGAGACTACTAGATGATCACAAAGAAGAGTGAAAAGATAGCGTCTGAGGATGAATTGGAGAAGGCTGCTAAAGATGAAAAGAAGCTATTTTCATGTAATATGGTTGCAAGGGAATCCTTGATCAGCACACTTTCTGAAGGTTAATTTATAGAAGTAAAAGACCTGGACTCTGCACATGAGATATGGACAAGATTAGAAGCACTATATATTGGAGACAAGTTTACTAAACAGGTAAAGCTACAGAATTGGAAGACAAAAATGGAATCAATGTAGATGAGAGAAGATGAGAACATTAGGGCATATACACAGAGGATTACTGAAGTGGTTACTGGCATCAGAAACTCTAGAGGCACTTACAGTGAGGAAGAAGTGATTACAAAGATACTTAGATCTTTGACACCTATCTACAAAACCAAAGTACAAGCTATTTAGGAGATTATACTTTTGACACCGAACTTCACCAGAGAGATGTTGATTGGAAAACTAATTGCATTTGAGGCCGCAAAATTGGGAGACTCTTTACCTAAGGTTGAGTTAGAATTCAAGGCAACTATGCACAAGAACAAAAAGACCTTATCTGGAAAAGCAAGCACCAACAGTAGTGACCTAAGGGAAGAAATTGGAACCTATGTCGATGAATGGGAACAGATATAGGAAGAAGAAATAAAGCTAGATGAAGTTGTGGCATTGATTTCTTGAAGAGAAAAGAGAGGTAAGGGTAAATTTGAGGGCAAATTACCTTTGAAATGTTTTTCATGTAACAAGATTGGTCATTTTGCATCTAGATGTCCTACAAGAGTTCCAAAGCACAAACCTAAGTTTTTCAAGTCTAAGTATTCAAAAGACAAGGAATGTTATTATGCTAGTGAAGGTGTATCTGATGATGATGATGATTATGATGAAATTGGATTTATTGCCATTAAGGATGATGAGCCTATGCATGAGGAAAAAGCCTTAGTATCCAGTGTTGAAAAGAAGTCTGAATGGGTTATAGATAGTGGTTGTTCACATCATATGACAGGAGATAAAAATAAGTTTGTGAATTTGAAAATATATGATGGTGGTGTTGTTAGATTTGGGGACAACACTCCTAAGCTTATTATTGGAGTTGGATCTATTTCTTTGGATGGAAAGACTAACACTGGCAATGTATTACTTGTTGATGGACTTAAGCATAATTTTTTGAGCGTTGGACAGTTAGTAGACAAAGGTTATCAATTAAAATTTATTGATGGGAAATGCTCTATTAGAAGTAAAGCATGAGACTTGATCGCATCTGATACTAAATCTAGAGGTCATGTATTTGAATTGAACACATATGAAGCTTCTTGTTTTATTGCGAAGGTTGATGACAATTGGTTTGGCACATAAGATTATGTCATGTTAACTTTGATAATATTGTAAAGGCGAGTATGAAAAAAGCAGTAAGAGATCTACCTCAAATTGTAAAGCTATCTAATACTATGTGTAGAGAGTGTGTTATGGGGAAGCAAAATAGAAGCACTTTTAAAAGAAAAGCTTATTTAGCAAAAGGGAAGTTGGATCTAGTGCATACAGATCTATGTGGTCCTACAAGAACTAGATCATACTATGGTGAAAGGTACTTTATACTTTTTTTTTGATGATTTTTCTAAAATTATGTAGGTTACATATTTGAGAGAGAAGTCTGAAGCATTTGACAAGTTCAAGTTATTTAAAGCAAAAGTTGAGAATGAATCTGGCCTGAAGATAAAGTGTTTGAGATCATACAGAGGTGGTGAGTTTACATCAGATTTATTTAATTCATACTGTGAAGAGCATGGAATATTCAGATAGACATCTGCACCTAGAACTCCACAACAGAATGGGATAACAGAGCGAAGAAATAGAACTATATTAGATGCTACAAAAACTATGTTGCTGGAAGGAAATGTGTCACATGTTCACTGGAGAGAAGCAGTTAGTACTGCTGTGTACACCTTGAATAGAATTCAAATCAAAGAAGGTACAGGTAAAACTCCTTATGAATTATGATTTGATTATACACCTACTGTGAAATATTTTAGAATATTTGGTAGTAAATGCTATATCAAGAGATACGATGAGATAGGAAAGTTTGATGCTAGAAGTGATGAAGGAATTTTTCTTGGTTATTCTACTAAGAGTAAAGAATATAAATGTTATAATCTGAGATTGAGGAATTTTATTGAAAGCACCAACGTGAGGATAGATGAAAATTTTTCAAATTTAGGAAAGAATATATGACTGTGGTCAGATTACAGAAATGAAAGAGGTTACTGTTGAACCTGAAGAACCTTTGATGGTTGACAATGAGACTGAAGATGAACTGATTGAGGTTACTGAGACTCCTAAGACACCAAGGTGTGTAAAGAAGAACCATCCTAAAGATCAAATAATTGGTGATGTAAGTAAGGGCATGATGACTAGGTCTAAGTTAGAGAAGCAATTTGTTTGATTTCTCAAGTTGAACTGAAAACTACTGATGAAGCATATAGAGATGAATATTGGACTAAAGCCATGGAAGAAGAACTTGAACATATAAAGAAGAATAATACTTGGGAATTGGTTTCAAGACCTAAGAACAAAAATGTGATTAGTACTAAATAGATTTTTAGAAATAAGATGGATGAGGAAGAAACAGTGGTAAGAAACTAGGCTAGACTAGTATGTAAAGGCTATTCACAACAAGAAGGCATATGAAGAAATTTTTTCTCTTTTTGCTAGATTGGAAGTTGTGAGATTATTTCTTGCTTATGCTTCACATAAAGACTTTAGAGTATATCTGATGGATGTGAAGTCAACATTCTTGAATGGTGATCTAGAATAAGAAGTTTGCATTGAGCAACCTGATGGTTTTCCTTTGACAGATGATGAAAACATGGTTTGCAGACTAAAGAAGGCACTGTATGGACTGAAACAAGCACCAAGAGCATGGTATGCAAGGCTAGACAAATATCTACTTCTTCTTGGTTTCAAAAAAGGTAATGCAGATAGTAATTTATATTTAAGAGCTAATGAACATGGAATCTTAATTATAGAAGTTTTTGTTGATGATATCATTTTTGGAGGCAATGATAATATGAGTAAGAAGTTTTCAAAAGAAATGGAAAATGAATTTGAGATGTCAATGATTGGTGAGATGAAATTTTTTCTTGGTTTGCAAATTAATCAGAGTAATAATGGCATTTTTATATCTTGGGCCAAGTATCTTAAGGAAATGTTCAAAAAATTTGGAATGGAAGATTGTAAACCTGTTGGGACACCTATGGTGACTAGACACAAACTAACTAATAGTGATGAGACTCAAAGTGTTGTACAAACAAAGTATAGATCTATGATTGGTGGTCTACAATATCTAACTCACACTAGACCAGATATTACTAGTGCAGTTGGAATTATGGCTAGATATCAGGTAGATCCTAAAGAAGCACATTTTGCTGTTGTGAAAAGAATTTTTAGATATTTGAAAGGGACAATAGAATATGGACTGTGGTATGAAAAATTAGATGATTTTACCTTGCAGGCTTATACTGATGTTGAATGGGAAGGTAATGTGGATGACATAAAAAGTACAAGTGGTGGTGCATTTTTCCTTGGGAAAAGGTTGGTTTCTTGGCTGATAAAGAAGCATAACTGTATTGCTCAATCTACTGTTGAGTCAGAGTATGTTGCTGCTGCAATAAACTGTACACAATTTGTTTGGATGAAACAAATGCTAAAGGACATTGGAATAATTTTTGAAGAGCCAGTGATTATCCACTGTGATAACACTAGCATAGTAAACATGTCAAAGATTCATGTGATGCATTCAAAGACAAATTACATTTCCATTAAGTATCATTTCTTGAGGGAGAAAGTAGCAGAAAAATAAATTAAACTGTAATACATTAGCACAAAGGAACATATAACATATATATTTACTAAACCTTTGCCAAAAGATTTTTTTTAATATCTCTGAAACATGCTTTGGGTGATGGCCCCTCCCAATGGTAATTAATTGATGCAGATATGCATCAGTCCAGTGGATCTCAGAGCTATATCATTCTCTGGACTTGATGTATGGATCTACTCCTCAGGGGGAGTAATCGCAGGAGAATACTATGAAGTACATTTGGGTGATCTTGCACCTGGTTGATGGACATGAAGATTTGAAAAATATATACCTTATAGAAGACTACAAATGAGTTATGGCACCCTTTGCCATTACTGCCAAAGGGAAAAGGAATCTATGTGAAAATCCCTACTATTTTGGGAGATTTGTGTTGAGGATATTAAGAAGATTACATTGAGAGAGAGTACTTTTGGGTTGATGCATATGGATTTTCCCATATGTTTCCATCAATTCCAAAGGGGGATATTTTTGGATGATATCAATTGACTGATCATGTTATTGATATTCATGTTTTGTCACTGATGTCAACATTTATTTCTATGGAGAGGACAGACTAGTTACTTAACTAACAGAAGTGTATGGACACTGTACGAAAGATTTAGAACAATCAAAGTTGGATTTATGTAGAAGGATTTGTGTTGATTGTATTCCTAAGGTCACTTGGCTTTATGTTGTATATTGCAGATGTTATAGTTGATTTGGTATAGACTAGTTTCTAGACTGTAACTATAATACTGGACATAGGAGGTCTCTGTGTTTCAGGTATATCTTTCTGGCAAAGATATTTCAGATGAAGCGAGCTTATTGGTGGGCAGCCAACATATGTTGGAATAATGGGTTGAGTTCAATTTTTATTTGATGACTGGTGACGTCAGTTGTTACGTGTATTCTGGAGAAGACCTATTTGGTGGTTGACTTTTGACATGTAGCGTATAAAATGAATTGTGAGCATGGATTGTGGATCTGGAAGTATAAGTGGTGGATTATATTTGATGTTTACTTGTTATAGGTACTGTTTGCATCTTAGCAAAGGGTTATATAATTATTTGTATATTGGAAAGCCTTAATTGGCCGACCTGATTAATTATTTGTATATTAGGAAAGCTTAATTGGCCGACCTAATGAATTATTGTAAGAGGGTATATATGAGTGATCTTTTCTTTTGAAAAGATGTGACAAAGATTGAAAAAGAAAAGAAGTGAAAGCTGTGAGGCTTGTTTGATTGCTGGATGTAGAGAAGAGTTTATGAGAAAAGTACTTCATTGGAACTGACCAAGCAAAGACAGTTGCTATCAGACAATTCACTGGATTGTATATTTTCTATATACACTTGTTCAGATTGTGAATCCTTGAGGGTAGTTTTAACCGTCTTTGGGAAGTATGCCTGGGCAGTGAGCCTACTACTTTCTCTTGACTCCTAATAGGGTCTGTCTCCTACCAGGGACTGTGTACTGTAATGTTGTAATAAGCTCCTAACAGGGTTAAATCTTTTAACATGGATACTATACTCTCGGTATATTATTTGTGGGTGCCAATTCCCACCGGGGTTTTACCTTTAACAAGGTTTCCTTAACAACAAGTATTGTGTTATGGTGTTGGCATTTACCGTGTTATCATTTGCATTGCGGTTTTGGTTTATAAAGTTTAAATAATCTATAGTACACATGATTCACCCCCCCTCTCAGTTGTCTTGTGGGCTATTATTCATAACAGTAAATGATAACCATATCCATATAGGGTTACATTAAAATGATGAAATTTGCTTCTATGTAGTCCATCATGCTTCATGTGGTTTATTTTGTCATAATTGCTTCAAATGTCAACCATTATAATAAAATATTTACTATTTCATATATGTCGTAGAGGGTTTTATTTTTCTAGTGAATGATTATCTGTATCCATATAGTGTTTCAATAAAATGATGAATTATGCTTCTGCGTTCCTACATTTTGCCTTCTTTTCTCCATATTTTCTCATAAGTGGTCAATCTTATTAAAATGATTAACCATTTCACATTGGTCATATACGGTTTAATTTTTTTGGTAAATAATAACCATATCCATATAGGGCTACATTAAAATGATAAAATATGCTTCCGCATTAGTCCATCATGCTTTAGGTGGTTTATTTTCTTATAATTGCTTCAAATGTTGATCATTATATTAAAATGTTTACTAATTCATATATGTCGTAGAGGGTTTAATTTTTTTGGTGAATGATTACTCGTATCCATATAGGGTTTCATTAAAATGATGAACTTTGTTTCTGTGTTCCTGCATTTTGCCTTCTTTTCTACACATTTTCTCATAAGTGGTCGATCTTATTAAAATGATTACCCCTATCCATGAAGGGTTACATTAAAATGATGCAATCTGGTACTTCATATATGTATATGTGTGAATAAATATCTATCATTATGCATAATTATGTATGTATATGTACATACATACATACATACATACATACATACATATATATATATATATATATATATATATATATATATATATATATATATATATATATAATTCTTCATATTGTGTACACAACTAATTTAATAGGGACCTAATATTGAATATAAGAAATACCTAATTTAAAGTGTTTAAGTTGTTGGGTCGGTTCACATGTTCTTTTTTGCGTCAGGAAAGTGGCGGCACAAACATCCCCGTTCACCACATATGGTTCACTTTTGTAACGCCCTGCCAGGCAACCCAAGAGGACAAGACATAAAACCTCTATAAGATGAAATTAATAATTTTTTTGTTTAACTAGAATAATATTCAGCATTATACTTCGTATCTATAAAATAAAAAAAATACTTTTCTACAACTTGAATGCAAGATTTAATCAACTTAAGTCCTCATAGGTTCCCTAACGTCGCTACTAAAGCAACATTATCTAAAATATTTACATGCATAAGATATCCATTGAATTATGAACTTAAAAGATCTACATTAATTTTAATGCACCAAGGTAAATTTCCCTAACTTGTTTCTTTCATAAGACATAAGTTAATCATCTAACATCATTATTCATTTTATCAACTGATGCCATTAGATCATATTGATTTTATAATATCTATTATCCTTTGTACCACTTTCCTCTAAACATTTAGGTAAGAGATTGATATTCAATAAGGTAGACATTACCCTAGGTACTTCATTAACCCATAAACATGAACCAACTGTTAACATTACTATCAAGTTACTATCTTGTTTCATTATTTCATAACTATTCATTGTTAATGGTTCCAACCACAAATCTATCATTTCTCAGCAATTTCCTTTGATCCTTTAATGAAGAGAGAATACATTATTGTTGCAGTACATCATTAAATATAACTATATCTAAGATTATTTCCTTTATATATGAACAGTTCATAAGAGAATAGGAGAAATAACATAAACACTTTCTTTTAATGCTAATAACATGTCCAATATACCATATATTCTTTTCCCTTTCTTTTACCTACGACTATCCATTCCCTAATACATTGCTTTGAATTCAGATTACATCAATACTGCAAGACTCTTTATAGGAGATTACAATTACATGAATAAAAATACATAAGTACCTCTCAACATAATAAATTATCCAATAGGAAGTCTTCAACTATAGATCTGGAAAGGAACATGTGCTAGGATCATCCAAAGAACCACGAACAATACCTTGATATAAATGTTAGCCACCCAACCATGTGGGACCAATAGGCCCACTCCCCTTAGCTAGGAGATAGAACCAAAGGCCCGTGCAAGAGGTTACAACTAGGACATTCCTAAGGTGGTGATAACTTTTCCCCAAATTCACAACACAAAAAGGAAAGACAAGAAGACCACAAGGACCACCAGAGGCATGGTCAAAACTGGTAGGTACTCTAAGCTATAAGCTAGGTGAGTTTCATCACATATCCCTCACCCCTTGGGTTATCCTGGTACTAGCCCCTCTAGGCCCCAGCCCCCAAGTAGGCACATGCGGAACCGAACATCTTTCGTGAGGACAAGGTTGTTCGATCGTGCCATCACAAAGGCAACTTCTCCCACTCACATCCCTAGTCTATACTAGCACTAGTGGCATGGGTGAGGCACAAATTAATATTTATTAGTGTATATTTTTCCCATTCCCAGTTCATTTATTTAGGTCATCACTTGATTAAATAACTCATCAGTAGGTTATTCTGGTACTAGCCACTTAGGGCCCCGACCCCTCACTAAGAGCCACTGACCTAGTGTACTTAGGTTCCCTAACCTACATACAAGCATCATAATAACATAATAGATCCATTATTTAGTATACAATATTTCATATCAATATCATAACAACATTTGATTGAGTTTAGGAAAACATATGTTGTCCCTAGTCCACTGGACAACCCTAAACCTTGATATGACATTCAGAATGTTCTAAAAACATAAGAAGACATCAGAGTGATATTATAAGAATATTTAGAATGCACATAGATCCAACCCAATAATTAAAAATCATAATAGCCTCTGGTAACCATACAAAACCCTAAAACTTGGTAATGGTCTTAAACTGGTATATTTCAAGAAAAGATTAAATGCAAAGAATAGAAATCATGGAACAGTCGCCCATATCTTCCACAAAAAAAAAAATCCAATCTCTTCAGTGGAGATTTCTAAGGTAACATTATTATAGACTCTCAATTTAATTTTGGTGAAGATCCAACAATGGGAAATAAATTTATAGCTTCTGGTGTAAAACAGAAAACCCTAGTTAGGGTTCAGACCTGCCTTCACTAAAACAGTTGTAACTTTCAGAAAATATAATAAACATGATCCAAAGCAATTATAAATGAAATATAAGAAATAATAACATCTCTAATATAAATTTAGATTTTTAAATCGTCTTACCAGTCTGTAGCATACGAATACTTTTGACATAAAAATCGGAACCAAGAATGGACAAGTATAGTTTGCCAAAATATCTAAAATAGGGAATTAATTAGACCCTAAACATGAAATAATGAGAGATACCCATTTGAGATATATTAATTTTACTTTTAGAAAACCAACCAATAAAAACCCTAGACTCAATTAATATTATTCCCATAATAGGTCTCAAAAAATGGGCTGCCAAAAACCCTAGGAAAACACATGACAATTCTCCCAAATAAAAACTCAAAACTTTTAAATAATTATAGGAATTAAAAGTATAGATATAATACATCATGATAATATATAAACAAATCCATATTTTATCAGATACATAAAGCAACAAAGAAATTCAATCCATACCTCAAGTCCTACAAAGCTTCAACCAAAGGATGAAGGAGACAAAAGAGGAAGACAAATCCAAACTTGAGATGCATCATTCAAACCCTATCCACTTTCAGAAATATCCATAAAATAAATCACAATTCCACATAAATGAATCCCTCTCTCTCAACTATTGAAACTCTCACCAAAAATTTCCCTCTCCCAAAATAAAAGATAACCATAAATTCTTAAAGAAATATGCTTACAAACTCTCCCTCACACCTCCTAATTTTCTCTCCAAAATCTCCATGAAAAGTAAGGCCATCCTCTCCTCAATGCTTCAGCCCCAAAATTCTCTTCCTCTCCAAATGAAAAGTAGTGCATATAAATAGATTTCCAAAGGTTGAGAGGAAAGGTAACCAACTCCCAACTAACTCTTAACTAAAGGGCATTATTAAATAACTTAATATAAGAGTAAACTCACAACTATATATTACTCAAATATTCTATAATAAATGATTTATATTCATTCTTACATATATGTATTATTATTTAACATGTTTGCATAAGACAATTACATTGATTATATATATATATATATATATATATATAATTAACAATTGAGAATAATATACCTCACCTTATTTACTATTTAATTATTAATAATACTATACTTTACATTAATCTCCAAAATATAAACCATAAACAATATAGATACAATAATGAAAATATAATTACATATAACCTATATATACACATACATATATGTGTGCAGCCATATATATATATAGTTTTATATAGCTACATGCCAAATACCAAACACTGTAATCTATATGATTATGAAGTAAAAGATCACGACATTAATATTATTACCTATTTATATTTACTATAGGATAGAACACTTAGGTAGAATAAAATCACATGCCTCAAAATAAATATAATCATCCAAAGAGGCCATAACAATCAACTATGAAACATATTGAGAAAACCACAAGATCAAACAAGGTCAACTGCAGTCAACAAGGAAAGTCAAGCCAAACTCCTGACCAAGCATGAAACTCTAAACACAACATAGAACTGATTAACTAAGGATCATCCCATGAAGGAGAAATAAATGAAATGAATAAACAATTCACACAACCAAATGATTGCAAGTGACCACACGACACTATTTACAACAATACCCAAATGGGCGAGGTGGATCTGGGTTTTATTTTCACCCAAAAGTTAATTGACAAGGAAGGAACCCCAATGTTCCTAAATTGGAATAATGACAAAGGAATACTCTTGTAGGGGCCTTAGTACTATCTCCACAACAACCATTGAGGATTTGAGGGCATGCTCAGACCTGTGAATCCAGGTGAAGTCAATGCGCGGTACCTGTAAGCCTGCATCACAAAGAAGAAATATATGTGCATGGATATACATATAAAAGAAGACATTGTAGACAACTGACTGGGATCAATACATCATGTGGACCTCAACTATGTGAGTAGCTACGACTTCGTCCCGAATCATGAAAACACATCACATCACACACACACACACACACACACACACACACACACACACACAAAGCATGTAGCATCATCATAATGAAGGTTATAATCTTGAGCATAGGGTTTGTCTCTAATCGATAATAATAAATCAACATAATCATGAGAAATATCCCAAATCATCAAGTGAGACACAAGATTCATCAAAAGTAACCTTACTAGAAGAAAGTATAAATAATCACTTATATGTATCCATCAAGTACATATCATCTAACATCCTAACTATATTCATAAAGGTCTTGAAGGTCCTCAATACATACACAAAGATAAATACATACAAAAATGATACCTTTAGGCAGTATGTCTGATATTAAAATCCTCGGGTACTAGCTTATGAAATCATTATAAACAAACTATAGGAATAGATCAAACAAGTATCATGAACAACTTATGCTATAAAAAAAACATTGAAAGATCTTACTTCATTCAAAAACACAAAACTTATATTAGGGTTAGAGGGGTATTACAACTTTGGTCCAGTTATATGCTAAGATGGGTGCCCAAAAGACATTAGTTTTTCACATTGATTTCCTCATTTTTCGTTCCTCCCGCCAAATTTTTTGGTTCGCACCGCTCTGCAACCATTCTATCTTATGTCATCATTTATTCTTTCTTTCTTATATGTATACATATACACAATTATGTCTAGGTTTACATAATCATGCATACATATACATATACGAAGTATCTGGTACCTATTTCATAATTATGTCTTAGTACATAATTATCTATACATATACATGATCATGTGTATATATACATGATCATGTATACATATACATAATTATGTACTTGTGTGTATATGAATATATACTTATGTATATATATCGACAGTGATGGAATTAAACAATGGTTGTCTCAATGCCTTCAAATGGCATCCATTTTATTAAAATGTTTACTATTTCATATATGTCGTAGACGGTTTAATTTTTTTGGTAAATGATTTTCCCTATCCATATAGGGTTTCATTAAAATGATGAACTCTACTACATTAAGATGGTGCAATCTGGTACTTCTTGTATGTATATGTATAAATAATCTGCTCTACAACATCTAATATTATTTCATAGAACTTTATTGAATGTAGGTTTGTTTTCATTCGGCTTAAGCAAAGAAGACCATTGTTTTCTCTGAAGATTACTTATTCATATAGTCTACAAACATAAACTAAGTTGAATATTTTGTATTAATTTTATACATTCATAGGTTCTAAATACATCCACCGCAATCCCAATCATTTTTTTGAGTATGTTTACTTGCCTAATCATGCATACATATTCAGAGTTGAAGTACCAGATACATATAAATGACCATGCATAAATATATACATGATCATGTATACATATACATAATTATTTACATGTATGTATATGGATGCAATATGAACAATGATGTAATTAAACAATGATTCTCTCAATGCCTTCCATATCATTAAAATGCTACAATGTTGTAGCCATGTGTGCACAATTACATATTTGATTTATTTTTCTCTGCAACCTTATTGCCTCTATTCTGCAACCTTCAGGTAATGTTGCACCCATTAAGCATTTTTCCTTTCTTGTATGTACAACAAGGGAATTGAACAATGATTATCTCAATGCCTAATTATGTGTATGTGTGCTTAATTATGTGTATGTGTGCATATTTATGAATATGTATGCATAATTGTGTGTACATATGCATAATTATGTGTAAGTTGGCAAAATTATATATATGTAAGCATAATTGTGTGTATGTATGCATGATTATGTATATGTATACATCATTATGTAGGTGTATGCATCATAATATTCACATACATATTTATTATTTTTATTATTGTTACTTTGTTTTATGTCTTCTTAATGGATCAAACATTTGGTATTGAATGTTGTCATTTGGAGTCCTTGGAAGATCAGTGCTCTAGATTATTTAATGTACGTTATGAAAATCTCAAACATGCTATTCTCTACCTTGTGAAACATAATCTTGTTGGCTCACATCTACACGATGGGGTGATCTATAAACTAGTATTTTATGTTCTCATTGAAGTTACCAGTTGCTTTGAATGGGTCTTGAAGGTGGGTAAGCATGTGGTGGTTTCCCATAATTGGGAAAAAGTCGCGTAGGGGATTCGGATGATCAATCCAAACATTATCTCTTCCAAGCTTGGCTGAATTTTTTATTATAGAAAAGGTTGTCAAAATAAAATGGAGGCGTGGGAGCTCTTCAAGCTATCCTGTGCTAATGATAACTACACTTCTATGAGTGTCTTCCATTGTCACAATGAAGATTTTTTCTCTTATGAGGATAAGAATGTTATGCAAGACTACTTCTTTGGAGTTGCCATTTCAATAAACTAGGTTATCTATAGATCAAATCCTCAAACATACTTACTGCATCCTTCACTTTTTTGCAATATCCTCTCATTTGTGGGGCTATTGTATTTGAATGCAAAATGATCTACTTTAATGTAATTGTGCACACATGGGCATAACATTTGAATGTAACCTTTAATACAAAATGGTATACTTTTTTCAGTCAATGCAAGCAAATAAATTTATTATTTTCTATCATGCAATTAGGTACCTTTTATATTTGATATTGGGTTATTTTAATTATTTGTATGTATCATGCACACACCCACACAGAAATGTGTGTGTGTGTGTGCAGTATGTAGCAGTATATATATATATATATATATATATATATATGAGATTTAAATTGGATATGCTAGTAGGAGCAAATAAATTTATTGTTTTCTATCATGCAATTAGGTATCTTTTATATTCGATATTGGGTTATTTTAATTATTTGTATGTATCATGTACACACACCCATATATATATATATATATATATATATATATATATATCTGTGTGTGTAGCAGTATATATAGTTGTATATATATATATATATGCATATGTATATATGTGTGTGTATATATGTAGGTCTATATATGGATACATGTAGTTGTATAGATATATGTATATATATCATTCCATATATATACATGAGATTTAAATTGGATATGCTAGTAGGAAATAACTGATTGGTTGTGAGCAATAAGAATTCTTTAATTCTAAGTCTACACATACGAGAATTGAATTGGATATGCAGGTATGAAATGATTGATTGGTTGCAATCAATAACACCTCACCTTGTAGCGCAAGAATGAATTGACGTAATGTTTCCCACCAAATTTCAAATTCCAAATTCAAAAACCACAAATGAATGCATTCATCTTGCACATTCAAATGAATTCATGAAGGGATTTTGAAAGTTCATTTTCATTACTATCAATATTGCCTAATTATGTATGAATCTAGAATGGGGAATTTGCTGGTGTGATTTTCATTAGAATATGATATCTCATTCAATATATTGTGTTGTTGTGGATGCAATATTATTAAGGATGATTTTATGTTAGAGCGTTACACTACCCCCAGTTGTTATAAGTTTTTTGTAGGTATGAGAGATGTATGAGAGGTCAACAAGTTGGATGAAGATTTAGTTAATCAATGTACCTAATTGTGTTTTTTAGCACACCATTTTTTTGAGAATTCTTGTTATCTACTACTAAATTAAAATATTTGTTTTGATTGGTTTAATGCAATTGACTATAGAATGTTCTGATATTTTGACTACATTGTGCTTGACACCTTTTTTTTAGTCTTTCAGGAACCTAATCGAGAAGAGTAGAAGACAACAACCATCGATCACATGTAAAGTATTTATGAATTTACTGGGGCAATGACCTTGTAGATACTTGTTTCCATTTCAAATTTAGTTTACTTTATTTTTTGGTTTGCTAAATTGCATGTTGAATTCAATTATACACACGCACGCACACACGCATGCACACACGCACGCACGCACGCACACACACACACACACACACACACACACACACACACACACACACACACACACACACACACACACATTTCTATGAAAAATATTCAAATGAATATTAGAACTATATTTGCACAATTACAAAATAATTAGATTAGATAATAATTTGTTAATATCGTAAGAATATTATTGATGTTCATATTGTAAACTTGATTTGTGCCTATAGATTTGATTCTCTACTTAATTGTAGATTCTTGTTTTTAGCTTTCTTTGATGTTCTTAGTTCCTATATAAAAAGTTTTACTTGTGCTCTATAGTTGCAATATGAAAAATGTTTTGTAAGTCGTCAAACATTTAGAATATACCTTTTGGTGTTGAATTACATAGTGCCAAGTCTAATCAGATTAAGTTAGCTTTGTCCAGCACAATTCAACACCAAAAAGGTCTCCCAGTTTGTCTTTTGTGGTTCACAGAGTTTATACGTTCTCAATTTGTCTATTATTACTTTGCTGAGTTATATTCTTTCATTTGATTTATTTAATTACTGAGAGCATTAGAGAACAAGTACTATTAGAGAATAATTACACAATAATATATTAAATCAGACAATAATTAGATTAGAACAATTATGGAATAATAGGTTACAATTAGAGAAAAATACTAAAGAACATGTAGAGAATAATTAGATAACCATTGGAGAACGATACATAAAAATTAGATTGTTGCATAAGAGAACAATTAGATAACAATAAATTAACAGAAAATAATTAAATTACAACAATTAGAGGACATTCACACACAATAGATAACAAATAATATGAGAGCATTATAGAGTTCAATTCGAATTAAAAATCAGGTTTGAATTATATCTACAACATTAACATTACATTTTATACTTGTATGTCATATGACACAAAATTTACTTTCCTCTTGAGCATGAGACTTCTGAAATATACCACCAATGGCATTAATTAAGTTTTTAATCATGTCAGAGTTCTATCTTCACTGAAAATGCATCCATATAAGGAACAAAATAATCTCGTATCAACCCATCGTGTGTGATCTGCTTTGCATGACATATGGAAAAAAAACCTTCTTCGATAAAAAAACAAATTGCATAACAGTTAACTCTTCTTCAACTACCCATACTGATTTGAAAAGTTGTAGGGGTTACATAGCCTTGGGCAGTAGAGTCTGTCCCACTTGTACCAACAGATTGTTGGGTAGGTAGGCTTTCTAGGCAACTCGCTATACAAGCATTAAATGATTCCTTCACTTCTGCATTGAGTTGGATGTTGCCAGGGGCAGTCCCAAATGGAAAGGCACTCACAGATTCATATAGTGGAGGAGTAGATGGTCATCATTCTATTCATAATGGGTTGTCACAGCTCCTCTACTAAGGCCTTTTTTTTAGCTTTCAATTCTTGTATTTCTTTCTTTACAGCTTCCTAGTGTTCTTGTTCAACCTTTGCCTCCTCTTGTCTCTTTAGCCTCTCCTCTTGTTTTTTCTTCTTCTCCTCATATTCTTGCACTTTTATTGCATCTTTTTTGGCCCTTAATACTTCCCTTTGTATTTGGTCTGCTTCACGCTCAATCTTCCTCTCTTGCATTTGTTGCTTCTTTCTCCTTTGCAACTCCTCAATCCTCTTCCTCTCTAACTCTTGAGCATTAAGCATTTCAATGTACTGATCAAACGTCAAAATTTGGGACTGGCTATTGAGGCGAAGTACTCCTGTCTGACCTCCCCATGATGAAGGAGTCACTCGCTGCACTGGAAGTCTCAAGAATTGGCTTGTTGATGTTGCCACTTTCTACCCATCATGTTGGGTGCATGATACATAGTCAACTTCTTCATCACTTGTCCCCATATCATCATCACAAACTACATTAACCTCATCATCCCAATCCCTTCCATTAGTGAAATAATGGATTGCTTTCGCCAAATCAATTTGGGGAGGGGTTGGCATGGAAAGGGTGACATCTCCTGACATGAAATATGTTTGCACTCCTAAATTGGTGTCTTCTTGTACAACCCACTCTGGCTGGTTTGCTTGTGTTGGAAAACTAAGATCAACTAATGTGATTTTAATACCTTCTGTTGGATATGGTGGATCACTCATACCTTTGGATGCTGTGGTCTGCATACCTTCAGCTGAACCCTTTGTATTTTCTATACTCGGTGGGTAATTTTGCACAAATAGATTAATTTTTTCTTCAGTGCACCCTGCCAAACACATGAAGGCCTCTGTCGCAATGTGTTTTTGGATTAGCCTCGAATGTAACTGTGTCATCATTTGTTCCTATAGTTTGATCTTTTTCTTGAATTTCAAATGCCTCACTTGGCCTCATATCATTGTCCAGTGCAGACCTGTTTAGTAGCCAAATGCCAGTCCTGCAAAACCCACTCATAATGTTCCATGGTGTCAATGCTTCCTTGAATGCCTTACTCTCAAGCGGTTCTAACTCTTCTTGACTAATTTCAAAGTGGGGGTTATTTGACATCCATGTACTTATTTTTTGTTTGAAGTAATTCTTGAAAGGAGAGAAAAAACTGATGTCCAATGGATGCAACTTATGGCTGGTATGAGCAGGCAGTGTTAGCAAGTCAATTCCTAAGCACTTTGCTTCTTCAAATGTCTTGAAGGAGACGTGGCTGTCATGACCATAAAAGATAATTAGAGCCCTATTAGTGGGTGAAACCCCTCTAGGATGTTGTAAAATCTTGTAACCAATTAAGAAATATTTCCTTTGTCATCCATTCATTCTCTTAACACGCCATGCATGCACCTACCTCATAGTTTTCTATGTAATTTATGATGTACCTCTTCACTTTGAACAAGTAAAACCTGAGAGTACTCTGCCCAGCCACACTGACATAAGACAAAACCCTGATCCACTCTCTACTTTTTGATAGCAGGTGTGGTACACATCTCTGCCCCATTCTAGAAATCACTCTCATTCCATAGTTTTTGCTAGCTTGAACACCAGTCTCATCGCAATTCCAAATTATGCTTGATCCATAGTGGTTCAATTTTTAAATGTTAGCCAAGTTGTCATAGAATGAGGACACAACAGAAGGTCACATCATAACTGATCGGCCGTTGTCCACTCCTTTAGTTATTCTCATTGTCAAATCAGGGTTCATACTACAAAAACTAGACCACCATGATTTCCTTGGCACACCATTATTGAAGGGGTTGGGCCTATCCCCAAAAATCTCAGCAATAATTGATTGTAGTTTGTTGATCTACAAACTATGACAAATTTGAGCCATTTCCTTGCACCAATGGACAAGTACAACCTCCTGCTCTTTAGATAAAATGGTACGTGGTCCCCTTTGGGTCATTATTGAAATCCCAGTCAGCCATGATCTCAAACTCGTATTAGGGACACCACACTTGATTGTTGCAGCTCTGATTGATATCCCCTTCTCTTCAAAAAAAGCAATTGCTTCTTCCATTTACAGTTTAGACCACTTTGTATATGGCTTTACTGACTAACAGGTCAAACATTTTCAACAGCGGGCTCTACCTCCACATTATGTTGATTGTGACATCTACTGTTTGTTTATGTGTGCTAAAAATGTGTCACACTTCTATGAGTCATTGTATCCAAGATTGCTCAAGAATGAGGTCTCAAATGGCAACTCATAGCTCTCTATTCATGGAGTGCAAGGGTTTGTAATGGAGGCCCTCAAATTGACCTAGTTTGTGCCCATGCAAGTACACCATAAAATGAGAGATTCAAAGAGGAAAATCAAGAATGCTAGTCTCCATGATCACCAAATATGCATTGAAAATAAGAATGAAAGCTATTCTATATGATAACAATGCATGAAAGGAAACTAATCTATATGATAACAATGCATAAAAGGAAATATGCAAATTAATCTATGAAGGAAATATGCAAGATTAATCTATTGATAGGAAATATGCATCTAAAATAACATGAATCTACTCTAAATGGATTGTCATGGATGCATGAGAGAAGAAGACAATAAGAAGAAGTTGCATGGTTCAAGCTCAAATGCTCAAAATCTCCTCCAAAATTGCTCTCCAAACCTGCAGCATAACAATAACATAAAAGTGTCTCTTTATTATCCAAATGAGAAGGAGAGGTTTCCTTTTAAAGAGCAATGGACGGTAGAGATTAAGAGGTAAAAAGAAATGAGCAATGGTGGAGATTGAGTCTTGGTTGATCCATGTGCTCATATATTCAAAAGGCAAAATCAAATGCTATGATTAAGAGGCAAAAAGCCCACTACTTAGGAAGATGTGTAGAAAAAGGAACTTTATTTATTTTTATTTAATTTATTTCCTTTTTTCATCACAAAGAAGGATTTAAGTGGGGATTTTATTTAATTAAAAGAGGGATTTTTTTTTAATTAAATAATATTATTTTATTTAATTAAAAGGGATATTTTAATTAAATAAGATAATATTATTTAATTAGGAGAGATTTTAATTAAATAAGATAAGATTATTTAATTAAAAAGGGATTTTAATTAAATAAGATTATTTTATTTAATAAAAAGGGATTGTTTTCTTTTAATTAAATAAGATAATTGATGAAATGATCA